>JAODUD010000046.1:4594727-4616798 GCA_026784285.1 Stomatorhinus walkeri | reverse complement strand
CCCACCCCCCCCCCCCCCCCCCCCAAACACACACGGATGCATTAGTATTGCATGGAATACCTGCGCAGAAATAAATTGCATTGCACAGTGGGTTGTACACTGAATGAATGAATGAATGTTCAGTGAATGTACCTAAGTGGTTCTGGTCCATTCAGATATTGGGTGCCCCTCCCCCCACTATAGGCTGATTCATTGTCTAATGGTCATTCCACTTCATAATCTGCAGACAAGGTAAGCAGGCCCTACTCCTGTTTTAAGCCCCCGAGATTTGTGTTCATTGGGCCGCTAAGGTAACACTGAATGCGGGGTGCAGTGAGCTGCTCGGAACGCAACATCACCGTGGATGTGCTTCCTCTCCAGGACTCCTTCGAGATTCAAGAACCTCTATTTGCCTCATACATCGGAATCCTCACTCACACCATCCGGTCAGTGACATATAACATCCAACAGTATTAGAAAAAACAAAACAAGACAAAGGTACTCACAAACATTAAAGTAGGCGTAGGAGTTGGTACCATAGGGGAATGCATTTATGGGATTACTATAAAACAATCAGCTGTCCTGTGACGTAAACTATACATTCTCCTTATTATAAAACAGCGTGAAGCTGATCCGCTGTAAAGCGGCAGAGCAGCAATGTGTAGAATTAAGGGCAGACGCTAAATCAAGAACTGTGACATTTATAAAGCTGTTCGGAGATGGGGTTACGGCAGCTTTTATACTTGTAGTAGGGCTGACTTATCAGGTTCATTTATTCCCCACCAACGAATGAACCAGGAGCCCCTTGAACCAAACACGACAAAGAGGCTCCTTCTTTGTTGGGCTGTACCTCCTGAGTCCGGCTCTGCTGTTGGGGCGTCTGGGAGGGTTGGCTTTCTGACCCCGGGGTCACAACATGCCCCGCCCGGCCTTTCAGTGACACCCTCATTTATCAAGCATATTGTTCTGTCCACAGAAACGTTGTTTGAGCTGCGGTCATTAATTTGCTGTTCTATGCCATTCCAGGTCCCTGTTTCCTGTCAAATTTACTATATTTTAGAAAATTCAATAAAAGTATGTAATTGGACAGAATGGGATAAAGTCACCCAGTAATACATGATGAGTTTAATCTAGCTGGTAGACCATTTACGCAGCGTATCCCAAGGATCCAGGGTTACAGTGAAGTCAGGCTTTGACTCCCTTTCAGTTCTTTGTAGAAAAAGACTCAGCAGACAGTTTCTACAGGACATTATACTTTGAGGTCTGTTCTGCTTATTCTGGGTGAGTGGAAAATCCTAAAACTAGCCTAATAATTTTCTCCTCCTTCCTCTTATTTTTTAAAGCCCCCCCCCCCCCCCGAAATCTTGTAACATTATTCCTATGTAGTTGCCATATTGAGGTAAGACTGAGCCTCCATTCACGGGGTGATTTTAGCTATCAGATACTGCGTCATGCAAACAGCTGAATAGTTCCCAGAGTTACAGCAGTAACATACCGTTCGAATGGGAATACCACAGCTTGTTTGTATCTTTGCACAAATGGAGCGTCGCCTGCTAACATTTCCCACATTATTCCTGCATTCCCTGCTTTTCCGTGATGCTATCATCTCTCCCCTTAAGCTGCAAGGCCGACCGCACCTTCCGGCTCACCGTAGCTAAGTTTTGGACTCGAGATACATTTTTCATGCCGCTCCATTTCTTAAATATGCATGTGCTCCCCGAATTGCCCATTCAAAATGCATTATGTGCAATTTTACGCGGTAAATGCCACCGTACCGCGGGCCGTGCACATCCCTTTGCATCTGCACGTTGTCTTGATAAATTACACAACTGAATGGCTTAGTGGTCCACGTTTTATAAAGCGCTTTCCTGAGGAAGACTGAGGCATCGGCCGGGAGCGCGAGCAGATGCTGTTCAGCGATAATTACATGGAGCGGGGGTCGACCCCATGCTCCTATCTTCACAGCCCTGGCTGGCTTGCAGGATTTCTTAGGGGAAGCTTGAAGACCAGGCTCACTGATGGACTCTGACTTCGACCACAGTCTATGCCTTGCTGTTACTAAAGAAAACATATTTTCGTTGTATTCTGTAGTGTTAGCACACCTGGAGGCTGGGGGGGGGGGGGGGGGGTTGGGCAGCCAGTCGACCTTGGACCCCCCCCAGAGGTATTTTTCTTTTTTGGTTTCTCTCCTCTGCAGTCTTCTGGCATTTATCCTTTCTTTTATCACCTTCCCCCTGCTTCGTTCGCCATTTCGTATGATGTCATAATGACCTCCATGCACTTGCAGTGCCCTGGGCTGACTGTTTTGTGAAAGGCGCTATATAAACAATGCATTGAATTCAAATCAGATAGAGGGGAAGGGGAACTTTCAGCATCCGGGCCAGAAATCTCTGGGAAGCATAGAGCAGGAGATGCACGCCTGGCTGGAAGCGAATCAACTCGCTTGTCAGAAGGTCCCATCTGTCGCACTGCTGATGAATGAGCAGGCAACCTCGATATGACAGCAGCACACGCTGGAGCCCTCGTACCCTGGGCAGGGTTTGCCAGTCTCGGGGATATGGAGTTTCCGGACTGTTTGAATGTGGTGACACATGACAGCAGGCGGTCTCCGAGATGTCGCTCTGTCACGCTCTTTCGGTCACCGTCTCCCCACAAGCTCAGGTTAAAATTCACTTGCTGCCCCTATTTCCATCAGCCAGAATGCATTGCTGCATGCAAATCACGCACACTTACACTCATGCACACCCATCTTGAATAAAACACTTACTGCTTTCATCTGCAGGCAAATTTACTGTCAGAAACTTGTAAAGGTGAATGGGGGATGCGTTCCAGCTACGAAAAGGCAGCTGATGTAAAATTTCTGGAAGCTTGAGAGGTGGTGGTGGCTTTGTCCCGGTCTTACCCAGATTTTGTTCCATTTATTTTCGATCTTTACTTTTGACACGTCCCGTCTTACTCTCCCTATGAGCCACACACACTGAGCAGATCTTGGAGTCTGAGCCCAGTGTCAGACAGAATCAAACTTTCCTGGAGCGGTTCTTCAGCTTAAGGGTCTTGCTCAGCAAACATATCGCCGCCCTCTTTCTGTCCACTTTCTGACTAGATTCTGACTTTTTATTATAGAAGGACGCCCATCATCCTCTTACTATTATTAGCGTCTCACATCTAATTGGCCAATGAAAAGATGTTTTGTAAAGTTATCTATTTTAACTCATATTTATGTTTGTACTAGTTAGCATTGTTTGGTTTACTTTATATCACTAATTTTAATAACTTAATGTTGATAGCTAAATAGTTAGCTAACTAACATCAGTGTTAATTGTGAATGTAATGCAAGATTCGTGTGTATCTTGTTGACACTGACATATTTGTCTAGCTGACCAAAGTCCATTTAAACTTTACACTACTTACTACGGCTGTGTGAAAATAGGTTCCTATTTGCGGTGCTAAAGGTGTCTCATTATGTTATACAAGGTTTATTTTGTAAAGTAGTTTCTGAGATAATCTTTTTTACACTCCTGAAATTTTCTGGATTTTGGGGGATACTCTGTGTTTTTCATTGGACAGTAATGATTATTATTCTCCTGGCAACAGCATTCGAACCCACAGAGCCTATTGTGTAGTGGTGCTCTCAAACTTCTGTGTCTCATTCTACTGTGACATTCTGTGATACGTTTGTTGCTTCATTGAAGCTTCTGTTGTTAAGATACCAAGGCTAATATTCAATTCAATTTTATCTGCATAGCACATTTTCACAACATCACATTGTCACTTTACATTATCCCCACCCAAAGCCCCCAGTGAGTAAGCCAGAGGTGACAGTGGCAAGGAAAAACTCCCATGAAGGAAGAAACCTTGGGAGGGACCAGACTCAAAGGGGGAGCCCATCCTCCAGGGGGCAGCAGAGAAAGTCAAGTCAGTGGTACATGCTATGTGTAAATCCGCAGGCTTTATATCTAAACAATAAACCTCCATCCAGAACCTTCTCATCTAACTCACCGTCAAGTATTTCTGCATTGAATCATTATCGTGTAGAGAATACCTCCCAGAATCCCTGCTGTGTATGTGTGTATAAAATGTGTGTATTGTGTGTGTGACGTGTGGAACATGCGTGCATGCATAATGTGTGTAGCATGTGTGACACCACGCTGTTTCAGTGGGCCCCATCCAAACCCCCCATAGATGCGACCAGTGAGAGCCTGTCGCCGTGGAGATGGAGCTGGGCAGCACCCCCCCCTCCCCCCCGGCCTCTCACACTCTGTGACTGTGCTTCACTTCTGAAAGCTGCACCTGCTTCTCTATTTGGAAACTATTTAGGAGACATCAAACTCCATCAGAGCAGGTGTGATTGCAGGCAGGCCTTCACTCCGCGAGCCAATTAGCCCCTGTCCTGACACGACTCTGCCCAGCTGCGAGTCGCCCCGGCGAGAGGGAATCCATTCAGGGCCGCCCCGGCAACACCTGAGTCCCCCGGCGGCCTAATAGCATGGCTCCAAGGGCAAACATGCAACAAAGGCATCGCATTCCCCCCCCCCCCTACATCAGCCCACCAGCAACGGTAAAGCTATTTAGTCAAGAATACAAGAGCTAGAGAAAGGTAAATGGTTGGGGGGGGGGGGGGGTGCAATTTGAGATTCTCTGCCCCGGTTTCGGTTTGACGCGTGGGTGTGTGCGTGATCAGCTGTGGCTCAGGGTTACCAATGCCCCCCCCCAGTAGGTTATTTATTCAGCCTCTTTGAGATGATGGGGGTGACACATCTGTCAGGCAGAGGGAGGCTGCTCGCCAAAAGGTCACCGGGAGAGACAGCAGCTGCGGAGGACGCGGCTCCCCAAATAGCAGTGTCATTACAGGAGCACAGGTGGGGCGTACTCTCCCTGAACCCCCTCCCCCCAGGTATGCCTCCTCACTGCAAGGTCAGGTTAAGCCGCTCTGGGGTGAAGCACCGTTTTGGCCGCTACGCTAGCCACAATGTAAATTAATCCTGTAAATTAATTAAAGTACTATAATTTAAATATTCAAAAATATACTGCAATAATCCTTCTATGTTTTGATCTCACCCAGCCCTGGATATCTTTTGGTTTACTAGCTAAATGTTTTATAAAATTTAGTAAAACTGGTTAAAATGTGCTATGTGAGTTTGAAACATGGGTCGAATAGTGGTTCTATAACCAGCATGGTAATCTCTGTTCATATAATATAAAATCCTTATATTTTCAGGGTATATCTCTAAAAGCGGCATGCAAGTTTTTTTATTTGATAAGTTTGTTTAATTTCAGAAGGTTTAGTAGGGTCCTTCTGTTCAGAATCGTCTTCTGTGCTGCAGGCTTGGAATCTGCAGTTTTCAGTTCTGATTGGTTCAGATGGACACATCCCTGAATGGACACGCCTCTGATTGGTACAGATGGACATATCCCTGAATGGACACGCCTCTGGTTGGTTCAGATGGACACATCCCTGAATGGACACGCCTCTGATTGCTACAGATGGACATATCCCTGAATGGACACGCCTCTGATTGCTACAGATGGACATATCCCTGAATGGACTGCCTCTGGTTGGTTCAGATGGACACCTCCCCACACTCCTCTGAATTCTCCAAACTGGCAAATGTCTAATGGTCAAACACAAGCTTATATTTTATGAAGCCATCATTGATTTTCCAATCCTTCTTCTGTCTTCTGAAACTAGATTAAATAAACGTTAAATGAATGTCATTGTTGTCTTCTAAATGCCTCTAATACATCACATTCAAATGGATTGAAAATTTTGTAGAATTATAACAATTTTTCTGGGAATTTAATGAATGCGGTTAATGGCATCACATAAGTAACCTGATAGCAGTTATCTCGAAAAAACCCATAGCCCTGTTGGCAGCATGGTGACTGAGATTACTCAGTTTTCATTTTTTACGCTGAAATATTTCTTCTTCCAGAAAGGGAATCTAATTAAATGATATAATAAAGACAGAACCTGAGTGAATGTTATCTGGCGCATTTGCAGGTGAGGTGCTGAGTCCAGCTTCTCCACGCTGACTCTGAAACAATAGCATCAATAATGAAAGTGCAGCGTGTTTGTTTTTCAGCAGGTAGCGCAGCCTGGCCTAGTCCCCACTGAGCAGCAACACGCGGCGAAGCACAGACACAGCAGCCGAGGGCGTCTGTAGGATGGTGCGAACCCTCCTGGCTTGACAAAGGTAAATAATGGTGCTCATCAGCACAGGAAAAGTGTGCTGTAGTGTTTTCAGTTAATATATAGTCACAGGTGGGGATTTCACATGCATCCTTTAAGACTTGTGTGAGGCACCAGGCAACAGACAGACAGACAGACAGACAGATGCACAGATACACACACGCAGGTTTGTAATTATATCTTTGTGGGGACTCTCCATTCATTTCATTGGGAAAACTCTAATCCCTACACGACGACCTTAAGCCCAAACCTAACCTTAACCATAAGTAGCAAATCCAAATGTCTCCTCAATATAATCTATATATGACCACACACACACACACACACACGAGAGCCAAGGTGATAATGAAGGCATTACTATATGCTGTATTTTGTAATGGTTTTTATCATTTTGATAAATACTTTCCTGCAGCTACTAGCACATTAAAAAAAATTCTCACAGTATTACATTTTTAAACCATCATAGAGTTTAAAGTTCTTTGGTACAAATTTAGTTCCCTAATTGTTCAACCTGAGCGAGTATGAAATAAAGTCAGATATTTAATAAAAAACCAGGTTAGTCATTCATGCTGTGATCATTTACATTTATACAGGAAAATATAAATAATTTGCAATCTTAATATTGCAATTTTTAGCATTATAAGACACCCAATAAAAAGCTGTAGAATATTTTTTAAAGTAAATAAATAATGTTACGTATTTCTATTCTCTCTCAGCGAGGAGGGAATGTGGGCTTGGCGATTGGCTGGTGATTTCCAGAGGGAAATCTGTCGACTTTCACTTGGATTAGTCAAATAAAGCTGACATAAGCAATGAAATAAATACTGTTAAATGAGGTCTTTGTGTAAAAGCTTTGAGCCGCTTTGCTGTTCGAGACCAGGATCCGTACGGCGTCTTTTATCATTTACTAAGAGACGCTGACACCGGGTGAGCAGCAGAGATCGCGTCCGTTCCGTTCGCCTCTGCGTTCTCTTCGGGCCCGTGGACCAGGCCTTTCTTTTGACCGCGTCTCTGTCCGGCTTCTTCTTCTTCGCGGGGATAATCCGCTCTGATAGCCCCTGACGGCTCCACATAGCTTCTGACGTTAGCGTTTAGCTGCGCGGTTTCTGTAGCTTTCGGCGCCTGTCATCCAGCACTGGTCAGGTCCCCCCGTGCCACTTGGCTGGTACCGTTTAAGACTTCAGGCACTGCATGTGGATAATAAGATAAAGGCCACAACTGACATGAATAAATACATAAATTAAGAAATCTAAATGAATAGCGGGTGTGCATGTCATGTACATAATCATGTAGGGTGTCATTATTGGTTTTTAAATGCTGTACTGATGTGTTGTGCCTGGGGGTGGGAGCTGGCATGTCAGAAGGGGGCCCTGTAGTGCTCCGCTGCAGCAAGCAGGGAGGATCCACAGCAGTACACAGCGGCGGAAGGAACCGGAGGCTAAAGGTGTTCCAAAATAGCGCCCCCTGGAGCGTTGGTCCTATATTGCCGTTCTGTTCAGGATTTTCCATCATGTAAATTTGTCTTACTGACCGTTTTCTGACTATTGCCTGTATGAATAATGGCGTAATCTCTGCGACAGAAGCTTGCAGCTTCTTTGACATCATTACTATTTGACACTTCCTTATCAAAGGACGAGGTGATGATTCCTGCCAGCGAGGGCCGACGCCCGTCAGTAAGCGGGGGTTCCTCTCTCTCAGGGGCTTTTTCGGGGGCCCTCAGGCTAGTCTCCCGGAGAAGCGGCGTGTTCTGCTTGGAGGCAGCGAGCTGGAGGAGAGAGAGGGAGGATGGGCCGGCGTGCCTGCAGAGATGGGCAGTGTGCCGGGTGGGCTCGGCAGCTGCCGAAGTCAAGGCATGGGGTTGGGCGGCCCATATGGATACTGCCAGAACCAGGCCACAACTGTCAGCGGGGGGTCAGAAGAGGAACGAAGAGGGGGGAAATCCTCATGAAAGAGGGTTGGTGGCAAGGCATAGGCTGCTGACTGGCACAAATCACTCCCAACACGGATGCTGTCAACTGAGATATGATGAGAGAAAATAGGACGGTGGGGGTGGTGCACCCTGTCAGAGTGTGGGGGGGGGGGAGTCAGTGAGTCTCCCAGAGTGAAGCAGCTGCTTGATCTTGCTCCCCCAATCCCCCGCATTGAGGGTTGGCCGTTGTCTCAGGGAGAGCCCTGGAACGCTGGCATCCTGTGTGGCTATCTGGGCCGTCACATAAATCCTCTGGAGCTTTAGATGATATGAGGACAGCAGGACATTGGAAATAATGTCTGACCCTTATTTAACACAATGATTACTGCTATTAGCCAAGAGACACTGCATTGTTTAATATATTTCAACAGTTACAGTACATTATTATATAATTCCAAGAACCCAACTGTTATATCACACATGACAAAGAGAGTTACGTGTACGTGGGCTTGCATGAAAACAGGATTTTTATTTGCCATTATTAATTATCATCTAGTGCTTAGACCCTGGTAAATGAAATTAAATGATTTCTTGCATCTTAAAAGTGTCAGGAAATCTAAATCTGGTTTTGAATCATGGCCCCGCATGACAGATCGGTAAGAATGCAGACTTTTTATGGGAATGATTAGCAGTGACGAAGGGACATCAAAAGTAATGGCGCCTTTTTTGCCTTTTGCATGTTAATTCTTCCTAAAGCTTGCTAATTGGAAACAGAGATGCTCAATTATACAACATCTAATTTGCATATGCTAATTATCATCATATTAATTATCTTTAAATTGGGTAATTAGGATCTCTCAATTAAAGCATTGTTCATTACACTAAATGCACGTGCGAGGTGTTTGAAGTTGCCGTGTGTGGCTTTGGAGTGCTGCAGGGAAGAGGAAGTGGAGCAGGGCTGGGCTAGCTGCCATATCAGGACCAGGCCCCGTTTCCTTGTTTAATAATTTAGCCGACCCACGTCATATAAGGATGGTACCCACAGCTTTCCTGATTACCAAACATATGGTTTCATAATGAAAGCAGCCCTTGTAAAAGAGTAATGACATGAAATAGGAGACGTCAGGCATCCAGCAAAGGCATTACAAAGCCCTCTTGGGCTCTTGCTGCTGGCTGCTGTTCTCCATGCTTGTCTGCAGATAGCATAGTGGTGGAGGACCTGCAATTGTGATCAGAAAATCACAAAAAGTGTCTGGTCTTCTGCTACACAATGTGCCTGCATTTCCAGTCAAGTATACAGGTGTAAATGTGAGTTAAAAGCCTAGATATATAAAATAATTGTTGGCAATCAAAAGACAGAAATGTACACATCACATACAGATCAAACACAAGTGACACATCCTGAGCCATACAGATGTGAGGCGACTGAAAAAACTGAGTTACACAAAACCAGGACAAATCATACAGTTCAGAGATGAATGAAACCTCCAGAATCACAGTGATCAGAAATGAGTGAAACATCCTGAATCATAGTGATCAGAAATGAATGAAACCTCCAGAATCATAGTGATCAGAAATGAAATGAGTGAAACATCCCGAATCACCCAGATCAGAAATGAGTGAAACATCCCGTATCACCCAGATCAGAAATGAGTGAAACATACCGTATCACACAGATCAGAGATGAGTGAAACATCCCATATCACCCAGATCAGAGATGAGTGAAACATTCCGTATCACCCAGATCAGAGATGAATGAAACATCCTGTATCACCCAGATCAGAGATGAGTGAAACATCCCATATCACCCAGATCAGAGATGAATGAAACATCCCGTATCACCCAGATCAGATATGAGTGAAACATCCCATATCACCCAGATCAGAGATGAATGAAACATCCCGTATCACCCAGATCAGAAATGAGTGAAACATCCCATATAACCCAGATCAGAGATGAATGAAACATCCTGTATCACCCAGATCAGAGATGAGTGAAACATCCTATATCACTCAGATCAGAGATGAGTGAAACAATCCCGTTTCACCCAGATCAGAGAGGAGTGAAACATAACGTATCACACAGATCAGAGATGAGTGAAACAATCCTGTATCACCCAGATAAGAGATGAATGAAACATCCCGTATCACCCAGAACAGATATGAGTGAAACATTCCGTATCACCCAGATCAGATATGAGTGAAACATCCCGTATTACCCAGATTAGAGATGAGTGAAACATCCCATATCACCCAGAAAAGAGATGAATGAAACATCCCGTTTCACCCAGATCAGAGATGAATGAAACATCCCGTATCACCCAGATCAGAGATGAATGAAACATTCTGTATCACCCAGATCAGAAATGAGTGAAACATCCCGTATCACCCAGATCAGAGATGAGTGAAACATGCCGTATCACCCAGGTCAGAAATGAGTGAAACATCCCGTATCACCCAGATCAGAGATGAATGAAACATCCTGTATCACCCAGATCAGAGATGAGTGAAACATTCCGTATCAGCCAGATCAGATATGAGTGAAACAATCCCGTTTCACCCAGATCAGAGATGAGTGAAACATCCCATATCACCCAGATCAGAGATGAGTGAAACATCCCGTATCACCCAGATCAGAGATGAGTGTAAGACCTGTGGACAAGAAACTTTCTGGAAAAAGCTTCGACAAGAAAACCACAGGTCTAGCTATGCGAACTGGGACAGCACCCTAAGTCAGTGGTTCTCAAACCATGGAGCATGAGGTCATTCTCATCAGTACCCATTCCAACTGACACATTTTAGCATTAGCAATTCATGACAAAATATGGCATATGGGACAGCCTATTCACTTGATGAAATGTATCGTGTGGTCCATGAGATGTTTTTCGAGGGGTCTCCAGAGAAAAAGTTTGAGAAATAATGTGCTAATTAAAATGTTGATGATATGATTTGAAAGAAATAATCTTCCTCTGGCATTGTCTTTATAATATTGTGAGATGATACCATATTAATCCAAGGATGTTTTTGTTCCCATTGCTTGTTATGCAAGGCTACCTTTCAGACTGAAGGCTTGCAGGACTCTATGTAGATGAGCTTTGTGCTGTGGGTGATTGCACACTAAGAAATCCCCTTTCAACTTCATTCAGTCATAAATCTGAAAGCAGCTGGAAAAGATGGCAGAGAGAAAAACATCCTGCTGGGTGACGATTGAGGACTGGATCCATTCAGTGGAGTGTCCCCAGTGGTGGAAGTCAGACTGAGGTGGTCTTATTAGGCTGGGTGGACTTGGTCTTGATGGGCTTCTTCAGGTCCTGGAAAGTTGAATAAGGCAGAGGATACCATACAAGGTTTTATATCACACATATTTGGACCCCTTTATGAAAACCCATTAAAGGAGTTCAAGGAGAAGGCCAATAGCACTTTACACCATCACTGTGAACATCATACCTGTGCTGGTTTCAGTGAGTCAGCCATTATTAATACTTACATGGATTCTCTAGTTTGGAGCAAGACGCTAATGCACACCTACCATGCAGCTCTACCTGATGTTTTCATATGCTGCTTGGTAACAGTGTGCCCACAGACCCCAATCACACCAGCTGGTGAATGAGCTTCCACTAGGGGGAGTTCTAGCATGACTTTTATAGAAACAATCGGCATTCCAACTCAGATATATCAGGACTAAAAACAAAGGCCAGATTTAAAATGGATTCTGATGCAACAAATGAAAGCATGTTCATGTTGTTTTGATAAATGGATGTACAGTCCTGCATTCTGTTGATTATTTAATTTTGTGGAGGCCTTGCCATTGATTTCCCCTGCTTGCATATTCACACACATTGTATTCTCTGGACAACGCGGTCTGACAGTGACGCCAAGGGCGTGAAACACACGTATGAAATTTGCTTTTAGCCCTTTCTTTTCTCATAATTAAAAGCAGTATTAGATTAATTGGACACCAGATAAAGGGCTTTCTTCTTTAAGCCACAGGGATTCGGGACACACAACACCAGTGCTTTCTCCCTTGCTGCAGCCTGACTTTTCGCTGCAGACACAAAGCCGAAATCTCCGCCGCTCAGGAGTTCGGGGGATTTCACCGACGCAGACGTCCCTGCAGTGGGCTGCCTCACCGACCACAGTTTGGCTTCACGGTCTCCCTTTCTCTTCATATCATGTGGCTTAGATCTTCATCTCCCTAACCTTTCTTGCTAACAAAGCCTGGAATCTACAGTATCTCTTTCCATTGTGACAACCTGATGGCATTGTGGGTGAAGGGTAAGGCTGACAGGGAAGGGGAATATTCCGGATTTCTTGTGAGAGACAATGCCGTGTGGCTCTGTGAATCTCACCATCAGTATGTTATGCTCATTTACTATGGCATTGTGTTAATGTGCAGTACTGCATTTACTGATAGCATAATACTGAAATAGTCTTGTATAATACTATATTCATTATGGTATAGTATTATACATACAGCAGTTGCAGTGGTAATATAATAGTATGTAGTAGTATGTATTATTGATTTTACAGTGTTAATATCCTGTACTGTCTTCATGGTGGTAGTGCTGTTATGAATTAGGTGTTTATAGTTGAAGGCTAAGCATTTAACTAACATTAAATGATAAAAGACGATTAGCAAGAGCTAATAATTATGTGGAAATGGTCAGGACTTGGAGGATTTAATACTGAATAGGAGCATTTTATAAATGCAATGGAAGCTGACATACAGAAAATTATGCAGAACTGTGCAATACCTACTTACTTATTTTATTATCTTTGAACCCAGTTCTGGCATCCAGCATGTTTGAATATCCACACACATTTAGAGGTGCTGATATAGGCAGATACATGGGTTTTCACCATACCACACAATCAGAATAAGTTCATCTCCAAAATGATCCACAGATATGTTAAAAATGTTTTAATACGATTGCAGTTGTCCGGTTGCTCACGTGACAGTCTGCTCATCTGTGGATAGATCTCCTTTCACATGGAGACTTCATAAAGACTTCATAATCACACCCCCTGGTGAGGTGACAGCCTGATTGGATTTCTCAAGGAGTCGTGCGCATATATTTGCATTCTAATTAGCAACAGTTTTTTTCATGAAATCGATGGAAGCATAATACTGCAGCTTCAAGAGACACATGCCTGTGTATATCAGATGTAAAAACACTCAATTCACCCAAGTATGTTCTTTTATAGCAGTGTCCCCACAGCATCAAAATAACAGGTTTTTATCACAGTGTGGGTGACATGTGGTCCTCACAATGTAATATAAACATAATCCTAAGCACATACACACACACACACACATACCAACCCCTGCTCACATTCACACAAGCGCTTCAACACACAACATGCTCGCACATACAGCTAAACACACACACCTGAGTGTGTCTGTTCCTGTTGACATTTTGACCCCCTGAAAGTCTTACACAAAGTCATACACTGTCACACATTTTCATGCATTATCACACACTATCGTGTGCTCTCACACATTTTCATGCACTATCACAATGTTCTCACATATTTTCACGCACTATCACACGCTATCATGCACTCCCACTCACTATCACGCGCTGTCACACATTTTCATACACAATCACAGACTATCACGTGCCATCACGCACTATAGCACTATATGATGTGTCGCACGGTGCACACCGTACAATAACCAGCAGCCCCCGGAGGTCACACTGCAGATTATTTTCCTACACGCATGCTGTAGTTTTAATTACAGGATTCACAATGAAACTCATGGACCCTGCTGGAAGTATTTGATTAGAAGAAGATGATGCGGAATAAACCCCATGAATATTTATGTTGGTTTCATGGTTATGTACAAATTGTACACAGCATGAAAAATATTTGTGGGAATTTGCAAGCGCTGCTCCCAACGCTCAATAGGGAAGCAGACTGGGAGGAAAGCCGGGCCTGGCTACCCTGACGGAGACGCTTGTCCTGTGGGGCTTCGCCCTGAGGCCCCGACTCGGCACCAGGAACGGTAGCAACCAGGCCAGCTGGGTGCAGGGCGCTTCTCGGCCTCTTGGCGGTGGGTTAGGTTTCTGTGCCCGTGATTGGAAGCACTTTAATTTCATTCATCAGGACATTTCTCTCTGGCTGCTATCATGGCCACGTTCTTAGGAAAGACCTGATATCATCACAATCAGCCATGCCAAGGTGAGCAAAAGGACCTTTAAAAAGTGCAGGAAACACGACGGCGGATTCGAAGGGATGATTTGAAGCTGATGAAAGGATCTGAAGCCTGAGTTCCTTCAGTGCAGTTCTCTTGGCCTCACATCTGTGGATGGGATGTGCTCATCTTCCAGGGTTAATGCATGACATCGCTGAAGCACAGAGGTCCCACACCTCCTACAAAAAGCAGTGTCACAACTTCTTAAACCTTGCATCCTACAGCAGGGAATGACGAGCGATCTACCTCACCTAAGTACTGCAGTTTTTCTTGATTGGTTTCCACCATCAACTGCATCCTCCAATGCAACAGGGTGCGCATGAAGCCGGGGTACAGAGAGCCAATTGAGCACAACTCAGAAAGGCTCAAAGAGCTGCTTTCATTGTGTGCGCAGTCAGACACATTTACAGTAGTCCAGATTTATACAGTATAATATTACTGTACACACACTACTATCAAACTCAATGACATCACAGTATGTGCAATGTATGTTATCAATCAAGAATGCATATACAGTAATGTACTCTACAGCATAGATCTCTCTTTCTGAAGTGCTGACGTGAAAAAACTATATCTATTTCTTCATATAGAGAATATTTGAATTAGATGCAATGAACGCACCCCATGAATACATTTTTTGTGGATGAAGCAGGATTCAGCCTCACAAAGGCATGGTCATTACAGGGGCCATTGTTGAAGTCCTAGGCCAGCGTGGTGGAAATGTGATATTATATGCTGCCGCAAGCAACCGTGGAGTTCTATACCATCATGTCATACTGGGGCCATATAACACCCAGCATCTTCTTTCATTGCTTCGTGGTCTTCAAGATGTCTGGTTTGATCTTGAGCAATAGGATCATGGGCTGAACAAGCACCCTACCTATGTTATAGTTTGGAATGGTGAGTGGATGAATGTTACATTTCTATAGCGCTTTTCAAGACACCCAAAGCGCTTCACCGAATCAATGGGGAGCCACTTCAACCACTACCACTGTGTAGCCCCCACCTGGATGATGCGACAATGTCTTGAGATCATACACAGTGTCAAACTAACAATGCCAATTCTCACCATGCTGATCAGATAAGAGAATGATATAACATCAACGATTTATCGGCATGCACCTTCCACCGTACTCCCTTTTCCTCACCTCGATAGAGGAGTTTCTCTCTACATGGCAATGGAAGGCATATGACAGACAACCATACCCACTGGGAAATCTCCTACAGGCCATGGAATTGGCTCGTGGTGACATAGGTGTGGAGTCGTGTCAAGGCTGGATTCGGCTCACGAGAGGGTTATTCCGCCGTTGCCTGGCGAGGGGGAATATAGCATGGGAAGTAGTGAAGTGCTGTGGTCTGACTCAGCTCGAAGACGTGATGAAGCCCAATGACCAATCACATGTTTACAGTCCTAAGATTTTGTCCCACTGACAGTGCACTATAGGCCTATATACCTTTTTTATAGTATGGAAAATTGAGTCTTTTCCAGTACTTTATTTTTACTTTATGTGCAGTGAATCCAGAATCCACTGAGTTATGAAATCTTTCTCTTAGCTTTGATTTGAAGATGCGAAGTGCATTTACTGTATTGTAAACAATTAAAAATTATATGCTCTGAGTACAGTGTTTTCCATTTTTTGATGTAGTGTGCAGTGACCACTCACTTCTGTTTTATTTTGACTTATTTGTGTCTGATCCGAAGACATTGTTTGGCTATGAGCACAGCTAAAACTGTTTTGAGGCGATTGGTTTTGCAAGAAGAGTCAGAGATTTTGTGAACGTTGTTTGAGAACATGGTTTTGTGTTTACCGTTATGAGGAAAAAGATGCAAGATTTAAGGAAATGTGTTTTAGCAATTCAGAAACATTGTAATAATTTTTACACCTAAGACTATGCAAAACAGTTCACCGAGCTTTCAAAATGACTCAAAATATTCCAGAAATTGCAGTGATAAAGCATTGTTCTATTTTTGGTTCCCACAGTACATGATTTTATTGCCATTTTGTTGTTCTTGGTTTATACAGTGCGATGTCACTTTTCTTTGTTATTGTACTGAAAAAGATCTGAAAAATGCACAGTGTTTTCCGGTGAACTGTACATACTGTAATGTAAAACCTTAAAATGCCGAAATTGCTGTCTTTGACATGAATAAATATCAGTTTGCTAAAGATGACAAAACTGAAAGAGTGGGAAACGACTGTCATTCGGAATTGTGAGCTTGGGAACATACACACACTGACATTTTACAATTTAGTGATCAGTGGTCATTGCTGACACACCACAGCACAAAGTGCACAACAGCAAAATGTGTCCACTGCATTTAACCCATATGAGATGTTGTGACATAACAAGGGGAAGCTAATTTAGCGCCTGGGGAGCAGTGCTTGGGGGCGGTACCTCGCTCAGGGTGCTTTACTGGTTAGGGATTTGAGCCTGCAATCTTCCCATTATAGCAGGGACGGATTACGGACCAGGCCAGCGGGGCCGCTGCCCAGGGGCCCTTGGGGTGCAGGGGGCCCGTGGGGCCCCTAGCCCAAAACAATTTGCAACGCTTATCAACAATGTATTTTCGTTTGTCTATTTTAGAGAGCCTACATTCTTTGATCCCTGACCCTATAGGGCCTCTGATGGAAACATGGAGGGAGGGCGTTTGGCTGCCAAGGGCCCTTGAATTGTGGTGGTGGTGCTGGTGGTGGGGGGGCTCGCGAACGTTTTGCCCAGGGGCCCACACAACCCATAATCCGTCCCTGCATTGTAGGTGCACTTCCCTAACCATTAAGCCACCACTTTCAGCAGTATATACGTGTCTTGACTCTCATTGTTAAAACAATGCAGGTTGTACTCTTTGTTTTGGCGGCACTGACTAATTCATTGGGGGAATCCTTTGTTTTTGAGACATGAGACATGAGTTAATTGTTTTAGGTGAGTTATGGCCGCATATTATAGGTTGACCTTACTGTTGTGCCATATGAATGACTTGTTTTGAGAAGTGCTCTTATAGTTGTGAGAATGTTAGTTATGTTTCATGAAATGTGTCATAGCAATTGACAAAAAACCAAATTTCAGTTTTTTCCAATTGTTAAAGCACAATTTTGACAACAAGGCTCATTTTTTGAAAATCATTTAGCACAATTCACAAAACGCTTCACCCAAAGAGCAAAACACCTCACATATCCTGCAAAACGAAAGACACGTGCAAGTGAAAAAACAAATGAACAACAAAAGATTAAGCAGCGTCATGTCGTCTCAGTGGATCTTGCCACAGCACCTCATCCACTTCACATGCGATGTCTTCCCTTGCTAGACAGCGAGGAAAGAAGCGTCGGGAGTGTCTCATCCATCCCTAAATAGCTCCTATGTCAACTTCCTCACATGCCTCCTCCATTGCTTGTAGAAGCCCCTCACGCACCTGGTGCTGATGATCATAGACCTTCCATCCATCATTTATAACATGGCCGACTAATGTTGGCCGAATTTCATTGGAAAGTGCTTGTCTTTTTTGTCTTTGTCCTCTTTCACCTCTCTGTGCACCCCATCCTCTATCTCTTCCTCGTCCTCTACCTTTAACCTTCTACCTTTAGTGTTGGTAAATCTGTGGAGTTTTATAGTTCTCACACTCTGATTTCTGAGTTAACTAATGAGCAGTCAGGTGCTTGACCAGGTGGTGTTTGTGTTAGCTTGAAGGGTACATGGGTGTGGCTTTCCGAATGGGTGTGTTTGGAAATGGCTAAAAGTGTCTTGGTGTCAGATTCCTTTGTTTTCTGTAGGAAAGTGTGTGCACTTTGCTTATCGTGTTCAAAGGTGTGATTTGTGTTCTGAGTATTAAAAATGTGAGGAGAGATTTTGCTCTCTGAGTGTCAGTTTTTGCAGTAGAGATTTACATAAGATTTTAGTGTGTTAGCGAATGGAAAAAACTGTAAATAGACTGGATCCTTCAATACGTACACCTGTTCTCTATTACCTGTGGTTATTTAAATCTTCTGGAGACAAACTTGTATGCAAAGTCTTGTGTCTCATGCTTGGGATGCAGAAAAAAACAGTAGCTTTTTTTGTTGAGGCTTTCTCTGTCTGACGTCTTGTTTTTTTTTGGATTGTCCCCTGCAATCTGTTGGCCCCTGATTTGATGTTCTACTTTTGACCCCTGAATTTGGACAGCGTGTTGACTTTAGCAAATGAACTCCACACATTGATCCTACCCATTGGGGTACGACTTCATTTCAGGTTGACCCCCATCTGTGTTGAACGCCTGCCTGAGAGTTTGATGCCGGGGGTCATGGCCAGCATTACTGTAAGAGGAGCTTAGAGCTGCAGAGAAACTGTAGCAGCCTGGTGCCCACTGTACAGTGAAAGCTGTGGCAGCATGCAGTGTGACAAAGCCCCTCAATGACTTTCTGCCATCATAATAACCTTTGTTGTTTGTTGCTGCAGGTCCAGCACAGCTGTTGCAGCCAAGCCCACCTCACAAACACATGCAGGACTCTGTTTTACAGAGTTTTGAGCAGGATGCGTGACCATCTCGAGGTAGCACACGTCTACGTACGGCACTGCCCGTGCAACACGTGTTTGGACATCATGAGTCATTCATGAATCATTCATTTCTCCTCGACTGTCTCAGGGGGGGCGAGGCATGCCAGTTACTTAGAGGTGGGGGGGGGGGGACTTCTGGAGGCAGCCCATGGCTACCTGCATTATTTATCTGGGGGCCCGGCTGCTGAAGCTGTTATCCTGGAACGTGCCTGCGTGGCTAGGCTAATTAGCTCATGCGTGAAGACTGGCTCCTAGACCAGCTCCTCCTGCCAGTCAGGAGACCCAGTGAGGAGACCCAGCCAGGGTAGCTGTTGGAGGCTTGCCTGGCGTGTCACCCACTGTCACTCAAACCCACCAGTGTCTCTCTGGTACAGGCAGTCCCCCGACTCCTGACGGGCCATCAGCAGCGTGTCCCAGCACTGCCTTCCACACCAAACAAGCACGGACCAGACGAGCCCTTCTGAATTCTTGCCAGGGTTTGTCCTGCAGACTAAACAGTTCAGTTTTGACATGATTAACTAAATATAGGTTTCTAATACATATGTATTTGCTTTTGTGTTTTTCAAGATCAATTACTCATGTAAAGTTGAGAATATTATGACCATTTGACAGGGATCCAAAATTTCGGATGGACATACCAGTTGTATGTCATCCAGAGATTTGTGTTTATGTACATGAATGCATTCTGCATATTAATGTATAAATATTCACATGCATTCCATAGACAGTTGGAATTAGCTTTTTTTTTTATTGTAAAACCCCAGAATATTGATGTTGGTGAAGGTGATAGACATTCAGTGATAAGCTTATCGGTGTTGAGCTGGCTACTCACCACTCTCCACGAAGAGTTCAAGCTCCATGGTCCTTCCCCAAGCCTAGTGCTTTCCATAAAGCATCAGCAAGACCCTTTCTATTTCAGAGAGAGACCCTAGGGGTTCACAAAGGCATACTCAGAAGCAGATGCAGACAGATCTTTATTGGCCAAGTATATTAAAAAGGAGCTTGGTGCCCCGGTGTAGAGTTCAACATGCAAGACAATTTCAGGGCGACATACGCATGAAATTTACACTTAAATTTACAGTACCAGTCGAACATTTGAACACACCTACCCATAGCAAGGTTTATTTGTACTGTTCATTACATTTTAGAATAATTATAAAGATATCAAAACTATAAAATAACATATATGGATTATGTATTGATCAAAAAATAAAGGCTTACTAGAGACACAGTGCCTGATTCAGCTTTCTGTTTTTCCAGGAGTGGGCAAGCTCTTAATGCTGCCCTCTAGTGGTGATCAGGTCACACTGTCAGCCAGCTGTGGGGGGGAGGGGGGGGGGTTGTGTGGTCAGAGTCACGGCAACATGCGGGCGACGTGCCCCCCCTCACCTGCTTCCTGCTGCTCCACTCAACTGGTCTGAAAGGACAGTAAGGAGATGATTAAGAAGCAGCTGTGAGAGTTACAGTCTGGGGGTTATGAGCATATGGAGAGAGAAGGAGAGAGGGAGGGGGGAGAGAGGGAGAGAGTGAGGGAGGGAGGGAGTGAGAGAGAGAGTGAATGAGTGAAGAGTTTCTGTGGAGGTGACCCGAACTGGACCCAGTGGCTGACTGCTGTGGTCTGTACAGGCATCTGGGTGAGGACCACCAATCCCTGTAATCCTTACAGTTGTCACCTCTGACTAGTGATTTTATATTAGATATATCAGTCATCCATTTGCACCATCACACTCACTAGCCAAATCCATGTGAAGAGCATAAGGTTGCCAGCTGTCCCTCATAATGTAGGATCATCCCGTTCTGGAACATAAAATGCTGTGTCCTGTATTGAACTGACAAGAGATGCGATTTGTCCTATATTTTCGTGCACAGTGTTTCATATATACATTAGCTCTTGTAAGTTTCACTAATTGCTTCCATTTGTTTGGGATGGGCACAATGTTATGTTTATGTTTCCATTTGTAAATACAGAATCTAATTATTTGTGTAACCTATAGTGCCTTTGTTATTTTGTCTTTGTCTCAATAAAGCACTTTAAATTGTATGGGTCACCAAGAACTGGACTGTGCACAGTGGCACAGTGTAGCATGGTGCCTATGAAAGGATGTCCGGGGTTCGAGGCAGGCGACAGCCTGGGTGGCACGTCCATCTAGAGCCGACACGTGCATGCGATGATCTGCAATTTCAAGAATGCATGATTTGTGACTGGAAGGGGAAACAAGAGTATCCAGAATAACCCTGTGTGGATGTAGGAAGAAGCAAACCCACTCAGAGACTGGCGAGAGCTCTGAGCCTTGCTGCCTCTTGGTGTCAATTCCACGCGAATGCAGTCACGTTATATATTTTCTTGTGTTTACAAAACTGGCCATGCAGCCTGGTTTTTATAATGATGGTGGTGGTGATTTTGATCCATAGGTAATTTTGGCTTACAGAGGTGACCTTCAGCCAGGCAGGTCTGATGTGCTTCCTTAGGCACCTAAGAGGCCAGTAATGGGGCTGTTTGCACAGTAGCTTGGAGCTAACGGTGCTGGAGCAGAGCTGTGGAAGTGCCTCATGCATGGGGACCAGCGTGAGGCTGTAAACTTCTCTCGGGCTGGCATATGGTAACACTGACAGATGGGAAGGCGAGGGCTGTAAAGAATGGACAATCCCAGTGTGATTCCGTAATGTGAGTGGATTAGCTACAGCTTAGAGCAAGTCATTATTGTCCCAGCTTGCTGGCTTCCTGCCAGAGGCATTTATGAGACTTTAGAACTTGGAATAAGAGCAGCAGCTGATTTTGTCTGTGTTTTTAATACATTTTCTCATGACCTCCTATGTTCTCTTCTATCTCCTCAAGATCTCTCTTGCTTTGTTGTGTTATATCTCCTCATGATCTCTGATGTTTTTTTACATCTCCTCATAATCTCTCTTGTTCTCTTGTGTTATATCTCCTCACGATCTCTCTTATTCTGCTGTATCTCCTCATGATCTTCCTTGTTCTCTTGTGTTATATCTCCTCATGATCTCTCTTGTTCTCTTGTGTTATATCTCCTCATGATCGCTCTTGTTCTCTTGTGTTATATCTCCTCATAATCTCTCTTGTTCTCTTGTGTTATATCTCCTCATGATCTCTCTTGTTCTCTCGTGTTATATCTCCTCATGATCTCTCTTGTTCTCTCGTGTTATATCTCCTCATAATCTCTCTTGTTCTCTCTTGTTATATCTCCTCATGATCGCTCTTGTTCTCTTGTGTTATATCTCCTCATAATCTCTCTTGTTCTCTCGTGTTATA
>JAODUD010000046.1:4490463-4502100 GCA_026784285.1 Stomatorhinus walkeri | reverse complement strand
GATCTGGGGGGCTTGTTTTCAGAATCTGGTTCCACTCAGGAAACCATCGTCTTGAGCCACATTGCATAAATTGTCTACATATTTTTCTGCGCGGGGAACTAAACTGGCTCTAATTTTGAACACATGTCCTCCGCCATGTGATCTTTCCAAAACACGTGCAGACGGAGGCCCCCGCAGAGGAGCCCTGGTGTCCAGGCACTCATCTTGTTCCTCCCCTCCCGCTCTCGCGCTCCACTTTCCCCGAATCTGCCACGTTTCTGCGTTTCCATTCAGCAGCTAACGCGCTCCCAGCTCCTGTCCTCTGGCGCGCGCAGATGGAGCCCCACAGATGCAAAACGCAGGCCTTCTTATTATCTGTTAAAATCCATCTGCCGTTTCCAGGCCCGGTCGCCACGCTTTTTTTACACAGCCTCTTGGGGCGGGGTCACGGCTGGAGCACCAGCTGCGCTGGACGTGGCTGGAAGTGTGCCGTTGTGGTGCAGTGTCAGAGAGGACGGACGCACGCGGTGACCACAGGTGCTGAGGTTTGGAGGCCAGCGTCTCTGGGCACGTCGCCTTAATGACTGTGTTCCCTGTCGGTGCCGCGCCGCTGCTTCATCGCCTCGTTTGGGTGCAGATCTGGCAACAGTCCATCTTACACTGCAGCAGTGCTGATATCCGGCCCAGGATGCCCAGTGTTTCCTGGAGTAGGACACAGTACACTTATAGTAGTGACCTTGTAGCCAATACGTACTTATACAAGATGGATGAGTGGTGTTAATGCTACATTGTCTATAACTGTTTATTGTACTGTATATCATTGTTTTGTAGTTAAGCGCAAACTGAATACTGACGGGTGAGAGTCAAATATAAGTATGATCAAGCATCCGGTACAGGCAGTCCCCAAGTTACACACACACAAGGTCTGTCTTTAAGTTGTAGGTAAGTCGGAACAGTAATAATAGAGTACATGATAATAATTATACAGTAATGGTAAAAATAGGTACATGCGGTACTATATTGTACTTTGAGCCAACACATTGCTGAAGCCGCGCAATATTTTCATGCGTGTCACATCAAGTTGTGCATGCATTTGTTATTATCGACCATTGTCATTAATTCAAAGTTTTAATATAATATTCTTTATGTTCGTGTCTGTAAGTTGGACATTCTTAGCCCAGAGACTGTATTGAAATACCAGGAAGAAACACAATCTTAATTTATTTAATTGCATTTTTTTATTTATTGTAGTCACAATTCTTCAGCATTAGGCATTTGGATGAAGCTGAACCTGTCCGTTTCGTAGGCAGAAATAGTAAACTGACAGTGTATTCAGACAGCATCAAACTGTGAATCACCGCAAGCGTTCGCCAGCGCCTGTTTCAGAAAGGCACCATCGGAGCAGATGGCAGAAACAGACATTATTATAAAGCGGTCTCTAGGAAGAAAGGCACGCTTCAGTGCTTAAAGCTACCATTTGGTCTGAAAAGAGTGCCACCTTTCATTGGATGTATCAGAAGCCTTTCTCAGATTTTTAAAATCACCCACAAACCTTCAGACATATACAAAAGACAAATTGCGCTGCATGGATATATTTTAAACCGTAATGACAGATGTTGTGAAATCCAGATTCCACACAATAACAGAGCAGTGGCCATATCGACAACATGCAGGTAACTTTGGCTGCCCTGATGACACACTTGTTGCTAGGCTTGAGGGTTCCTTGTAAATCCCTCCCAGTTCAAAAATTTATACCCAGAGCAACAACACAGACATACCAATATATAAATACCAGCCACAAGTTCCAAGTAGAGATGCACAGTATATCCCTTAACATACTGGTATCAGCCGACATTGGCTAAAAGATAAGACATTGCCATTGGCTCGATCTGTCTTGATCGATATTGCTGGCTGATATTTAAAGAGACCCTATTATACTAATTTTCACCATTCAGAATTTTTATTTTTTGGGGTCAACTAGAATAGATTAACATGCTTTATTGTTCCGAACATTATTTTTCTCATACTGTGTATCTCTGTTCACTCTGTCCGTAACTTTGGAAAAGTTCTGTTAGAGCTTTAAGTCCCACCCCCGATGAGCCCAATCTGTTGTAATTGGTCAGTTTGCCCATTTGGTCAGCTTGCCCTATGTGTTCCACCCCTATCAGAAAAAAATGTAATGTGGTAATATTAGACTAAGATAGATTGATTATCAGTATCAGCCAAAATTTCCGCATTAGTGCCTTACTATTATCAAGGAGGATGTTTGTGCGACGGTGAAATTCAGTGGACAATTGTGATCAATGTAAGTCAGGTGCATGGTTGCCGAGCATACTCGTGAAATTCTGTCAACTAAAGTGCCTCAAGGTTGGTACTGGGAGAATCCCGCTGTAGTGAAGAGAAATGGGGGAGGCATTACAGGAAGTAGGTGTGGTCCATGATTGGGCGGAGTCATTGTCCTCAGGTATGCTGGGAAAAGTCTGCAAACACTGTGTAGGCCAACAGAGTCACCATCCAAAACTATGGTTTAAATCAGATGCCATCGGGGTTTCTCCTGGTTATTGACCTTCCTAGACTTGGGCCTGTGTGACCAAATCAATAGGCAGAGTGACTTCAGCTCACTCAAGTCAACGTCGCCAAAGGACCCTTCATCTCTCATCATGATGATTCATTATCTGTTATCTCACACAACCTTGAAGCTCCAGCTTGATGTCCACGCCAACTTGGGTGGGGATCTAGTCCAGCTTGGCCCCGACTGAAGCTTTTCTTAGTCTGTGTTTTTTGCAACAGTCAGAACAGATTTTAAAAATCTGTGATAAACCGTGTACCTCTGTAACAAGCTATAACCATAAGGTCATTGTTTTGAGGTCACAGTTTCTTAAAAAGAAGTCAAAGACGAATACATTGGCCATGAGTTGAAGCCTCCTTGACTGGGGGGATCTGCTCTCATTTCATTATATACCCAACAAAAACTGATTCCATTCCCACATGAAAACTTAGGCAACGGGCCAACAAAATCAGCAGCTTGGCTGAGAGGCTCAAAGGGGCCTGCTGGTTTGCAAGTTGGTGAGTTTTTTTAACCCCAATGCATGTCAGCCTAGAATTCCCATTCTGCCCAAGTCCTGCATGGTCATGAAAGTATGTGACAAATATTCCAAAAACTGATGTGGTTACATAAATGAAGGTCATCCTCAGAGATGATAGATGAGGCCATCAAGGATACAGACCCGTGAAGAGCTAGATATAGTCCATGTTTCCCTTTCCTCAGCTTCTTCTTCTGGAATGCACATTTATTGGGCAACAAAATTGTGCGGTAAGGTTTTTGCGAACAGTGAAATCAAGGTGTTCCTCTATATAATGTGAGACAGTGAAAATGTAACACAAGAATTGCAAGCCACCTCTGCCAGCATTGACCTCTGGTGCATTTGACAGTCCGAACAGCATTATCTTATACCGGTTAAAGCCGACCTATAACCATGTGAGGTATGCAATACTGAAATCTATTTACCATAGCCTCAGAAATCAAGTGACTCTAGTTCTTAGTAATTTTAGGCCGATATTGGGTTTCAGAAAGTGTTTTATAGACCTGTACATTCAAAGCAGTTTGGCAAAGGCTTATTTAATGACACACTCCGCTCATGAAGTTTTCTCTTCTCCCTGTGGGGGCAGGTGACTCATCCCAGTGAGGTTGAAATGCCCTTCCAGAGTGAAAATGGACAGAATAACACTGCTGTAAAATGGCAGCCTCCCCAAAAGGTGAAGAAATTCAATAAAAAGCTGAATTCTGAAAGGGCAAATAAAGATTTTTGAAGAAAAAGTGAAAGACACTGATGGAGAATAGTTTTCCCTTCCGAACTTCTCATGTGTCATTTTTGATTGGTGAAGCAAATAATTTAGTTCTGTTTGCATTGACATTTGTGCAGAGATGGGAGTGTGTAAAGCTGTAGCTGAGGTAGATAAGGGGTGGGGGAAAATGTGTGGGTGATGTTCTGTAGCCAGAGTGACTCACAGAAATTACAATGGAAGGTAGCTGCCTGATGTCAAAGTCACAACGGAGCTACTAGCTGGCATTTAATCAGCATCGGTCAAGCGGCAGGCAGCTGGAAGATCTCCATCCAGTGTCTCTCCACATATCCGTCCAGTGTCTCTTCACATCTCGGTCCAGTGTCTCTTCACATCTCGGCCTAGTGTCTCTTCGCATATTGGTCCATTGTCTCTGGAGGAACAGAAGAACATTCCAAATACTTAGAAATATTCACCTTACGTGAGTTAAAGCCCTACAGGGTGAATGAAGAAAAATATGTTAAGTAAAGGAGACATTTTTGTCCACACCGTAATATGAGTGATGACTTTATGTCGCAGCTGTTGAATAGCCTCAGTTCCAACAGGCTTCTGCTTATTCAGAGTCATTTATGCAGGATGAATACATGCATTTCACTATAATATTATGGATTAAATATCCTAGTGCATATGCATGGTGTAAACATGATGTTCTGTTCATGGCTAAATATTTTAGCTTATGCTACAGCTAGTAATATCCTAATAAATTAAAGGAAAAATGCACCTGAAGCAGAACATTTTGCAGAGAACTGCATTTTTTCTGTTGTTCTAGGGTTCAGTACAAAAGCACCTAGGATCCTTTGTTTAATCTTGTTTCAGAAAACAGAGCAGAAGTGCGAGTTATCTACCTGTTCGGTTGATATATAGCAAGCAAAAGTTTCTTTATTGAATTAATATAATAAAATTTGTGTATGTAAAATGCACATCCACAATACATGCAGTTAAGCCGTTTAGTCAACATAATCAAAGTCATGTGTTTTTTGAATCTGAAGCAGTAGTTTTATTGATTGGTATATTAATAGCTGTAACTATGTATGGTATACTGGAAACAACACATTGTTTTTGTTACAAAGAATTTACTTATTTTTTGCTACCCGGTTGGAAATTAACAACTTTTGTTGTCTGATTAACACATAAAAAGCCATTTTTGGCAGTGATGCGGACCAAAGGCTGCCCTGAACACACAGAAAAAGGTGGGTGTCTTAAGCTATGCTGGTGCCTGAAGGTGTGTGGGCCGTCCCTGATCCATGACCCCAGGGATAGGGGACAGAGGAGAGGAAGCTGGGGTAGCAGATAAGTGCAAAGCAGGGGGCCAATCAAAGGGAAGCAGAAGGGCTTTGATGGGGTGTTTGTTACTGCCTGCTCCATCTGTCGCTAATGATCGAATGCTGAATTAGCATGCAGGAAGTTCATAATATATTCTTGGAGGAGAGGTCCTGCATGCCACCGGAACGGCCCTGTCTCTCTGAACTAATGAGGAATTTGAGTCATTTTCGTACTGCACACACACACACACACACCGGTTAACATCTCACAGCAGCTAACGTCACACAGTGGATGATGTCACACTGCAGCTAAAATCGCACGATTGCGGTTTTCATACGGCAGCTAACTTCTCACGGCTGCTGACATCACACAGCAGCTAGTGTCACACGCCAGCTGACGCCACCCATATCTTCCCATCAGGCCGTGTGTTTCTCTCCAGAAGTCTCGCCGTTAGCGTGTCTCCCTGGAAACCTGCATTTGGTTATTTTGCTTCATGTTCCTTTTGTATCTCGTTGTGCTTTTTCTAAATAAGCTTCTATGCAAAACTGTGTCCAGAATCAGATACATCTTAGAACAGAAATAGTGTCCTGTGGTTGTAAAGTGGGTCCTGATAAGTAAATATTATTTCACTGTCAGGCATTTGCTAAGATGACCTTCTGAATAATTGGTTTCCAACAAGCAACACC
The DNA here is from genome assembly GCA_026784285.1 of Stomatorhinus walkeri. Classification (NCBI taxonomy): domain Eukaryota; kingdom Metazoa; phylum Chordata; class Actinopteri; order Osteoglossiformes; family Mormyridae; genus Stomatorhinus; species Stomatorhinus walkeri. The sequence goes on along the minus strand of JAODUD010000046.1, from coordinate 4,496,329 downwards.
TCACTGAGTGCTTAAAATCCATAGTGATTTTAAGGAAGATACTGCCATCTGTTACACAAGTTTTCAAGCAAATCACATCACTTTGCGTATTTTCAGAAGGTACTGCACACTGCGTAGCACACAAGGGTCAGGAGTGTCAGCGCACAGTCAGAATTCCTCTGCTGTCGAAGTTGGAGGCCCCACTGCACGTTCTCTCCACCGAGGGACTTGTCCTCACCAGCCCTAAGCCCTGACCTTCCCTGGGGGCATCTTTGTGTAAGATTTGGAAAACCGTCCTCAGTCCTCCACCGATCCCAACAGGAGTCCCCAGCTCCCTCTGGAAGGTGCAGGAGAAGCACATCAATCTTCATTAGCGGAAGCTATTGGTCAATGGATCGACTTTCACGAATCCCTGAAGTGCTACATGGCGCTCCTGCAGTAGAAACAAGAGTGTGCCCTGCATGCCGATTACACTGACGAGACCATTAAGACCTCTTTACAGGACGAAAAAAGTCTGCTGGGCCTAAAGAAAAGGTTCTGTTCCAGAAACAAAAGAAGATTCCTCCCACTCATTAATTCTTATGCTGATCGGTTATGTTTCCACTGTTGATGCCTACCGTGACGTCGCTGCTCTTTCTGCAGAGTAGCCCTTATAAGTGAGGCGTGTATTTCCTGCGCACATTTCCCATAGTACTGAGGGATTCTTTCTGCCTGGTAAATTGAAAGCACTTCACGCTTTTTGTAGGAGTACCGGTAAATCACTTAGTATTGCCATACCAGCCTTGAGGCATGGAATCTTTATTTATTCTGCACATCATAATCACATTACATTAAACCAGATGTCTTAAAGGGAAAGCAGCAGAGAATTAAATACACTTTGTGAATGAAGGCTGTAACTTATATGTATTCTTTCCTGCCCAATAGCAGGCTGCTTAAGCAATCGATTAAAAGTGCTTCGTAGTCTGAATCATTTCCATGGATTCATAAGAGCCATCTTGTACATTCTGCGTTCCCCTAAGTATATATTTACGACATCCAGTAGTAATCGGCAGTTGTTTGTGGTAACACAGGCACAGGGCCTCAGCTAAGGGATTCCCTGCATTTCCGTTTTGTTGCTTAGTAGATATAGGTTATTTGTATGCAAGTTACTGATATTGAGATACCCTAATCATCTGAAGCATTTAAGTCCTCATGCTTTGATTAGCATAACGGCAGAAAACAGTAGACCTCTGTCAGCTTATCAGGGCCTGTTTGCTGTTTCCTTCGTACAGAGCAGTTGAGATACAGGTTCCCTAGAATATGAAAGCACAAGTTCTAGCTCCATGCTGATAAAAGCGTCGCATGTCGGCAGCGCCGCAGAGCCGCGCATGTCTGGTGCACAGCGGACTGCTGTGTTTTTACGTGCAGTGAGAAGAGAGCCATGGAAACTGAATCGCCCCTCTTTGGCCTGTGGGCTCGTTCTGTGTATGTGTGCGTGCCTGCGAGAGTGCGTGCGCGTGTGTGTGTGTGTGTTCTTTGCTGCGAACCATTATCCTTAACAGAAATTTTAAATGCAATAGGCTTTATGGCAGTTCGCCCGTAGGTAGTCCGTCGTTTCTAAGTCAGATGTTCTTAAGCCAGGGACTGCATGTATGTTTTCGGTTGTAGGGACATGTTTCAGGTTCCCACAATATAAACCCAAATTTTATAAAGATGAATAGGGAGTTCCCACAATAATAGGACTGTATGAACTGTGTCTGCGTGTGGGTGTGTAGTTGGAAGGTTGGCTTTCTCTCTCAGGCACCGAGAATGCATCACTGCCACCTTAAGTCATGGTCTTGGGCTAAAACTGTCTTATCTGAAAGATACGGTATTACAGAATGTTCTTCGGTTTGCGTGACAGTTTTTCTAACAACTCTAGCAAATGATAAGTTCTCCGCTCCACCTTTGAACAGGAAAGTGATGAAGAAAATGTGCAGTTTGTGCGCTATTTAAATGGGAACCGAAACTTAACATACTGCTGTGGTTCTGCTGTGATGAGCAGCCTTGTGTTTTGATATCGTGGAAAGAGCGTGTGACTTAGTGAAGGTATTACTTCCCCCGCCCGCCCCCATTTCCCCTGATGAGTTTGTCACATTGGACAGGCAAGCAAGTGAGATGCCTATTGTGGACTGTGCTTTTTCTGTCTCAGTTTATAATCATCTAATTAATGACAAGACCCCTGGCTTATTTAACAGATATGCCATTCTTTTAGGGACTTCTGGTGCGATGGTTCCACGCAGCTGGTAGCCTTGTCAGTGCAGACAACGGCCCTCACTTTCTAAATGCCTTGAGAAAGCAAGAACCATCAGTCTCAGACATTCTGTGTGTGAGCACCTTCACCACATGACCTCAGACTGGTCTTTTCTGCAGTTTATCGCTTTCCACCCATGGCCTTGTCCTCTGGCATCCAGTAGCAGCTCTTTGGAGAACCTTTGTGGCTAATCGTGTAACGTTGCTGAGGTTGAGCCACGCTGGTCGTTAGTCTTTGACGCGTGTGTTGCAGATGTTTTTATCTGAAGTGACGTACATTTTTGAGAGGACTGGGTCAGCCAGTCCCAGAAGGAGCACATAAGAGTTAAGGGTCCAATGGTGAAATCATTCTGCTAACCTTGGGATTTGACCCAGTGAACTCCTGGCCCTAGGCGAAGTGTCCCAACCCACACCCCCAACTGCACACCAGCAGGAGCCGGGGTCTGTCAAGTGTTTCTGGGAACAGTGCTGAAGGCCTTGCATTAGCTTACAAATGCAAACTGAAAAGGCTTCCCAATCCTCAGACTATTACAAGTGATGCTCTAGGGAAATGTGTATGTAGTTTCTAAACTTCTTATAATTTCTCCAGTTTATTTCGCCTTTCATTTTGCCGGCATAAATCAGATCCAGTCCCTTACTACAGGGCTATGGTGTTACCTTGTTCGTCATGTTTCTTGCTGTTTTCGGGGTTTGTGATGCATCTCTGCACGTTCTTCAGGGTTTCAGCGTCTCTCTCGTTCTCCGTCTCCGCAGGTCGCACTGAGAAGCGCTTCACCATGCCTGACTCACCTGCGGATGTGAAAATACAATCCAGGTTGACTCCACCCACGATGCCACCTCCTCCATCCACGCAGGGAGCTCCGAGGACCAGCTCCTTTACCCCGACAACATGTGAGTCTATGCCCTTTAAGGCTTTACTGCTTTTTAACACATAGCAATATAAGATGCGCTATTTATCGCGCATACAGCTTCATGTGCGTAGAGGACCCAACATGAGAGGAAGTGATGCAAAAGCAGCAGCTATATCTGTTCAACTTGACCCTGTGGCTTCCAGTCCTGCTTGTAGAGAAAAAAGGGCACTTTGAAAACATGCGCTTCTGATCAATTCTGATGGTCTAACCAAGCAAGCGCTTTGATTTTCCTCCATGTAATTGTTAGCAGATGTAGTTGGAGAATTTTGTTTCCGGGGGCTTGAACAAGCAGCCTGATCTCATTAAAAATGCACATTTCCTTCACTTCATGTGTTTTTTTCATGCGTAGTAATTTGTATGTGCTTGTCGACATCAAGAGCTGCTCTGTTTAGTTATATGGAAGTTCAGTGTCTTTCTTCCTTTTCTTATCTTCTTCTCAGTAACTAATGGCACGAGCCACTCTCCCACTGCGCTCAACGGCGCCCCATCTCCGCCCAATGGCTTCAGCAACAGCCCTTCCTCGTCCTCTTCATCATCTCTGGCCAACCAGCAGCTGCCCCCAGCCTGCGGCGCCAGGCAGCTCAGCAAACTCAAGCGATTCCTGACCACCCTGCAGCAGTTTGGCAATGACATTTCCCCCGAGATCGGAGAGCGGGTCCGCACTCTGGTGCTGGGCCTTGTGGTGAGTCGAATCCCTGCATGTGGGAGTACCAGGGCCATGCGGCCTCTGTGCCAGACTCATGAATGCAGTGCACATAACTGCAAAATCCTGCACGCTAGCTGATGTTTCACTGGAGAAGTTTAGATTAATCACCACAGCAGGACTGCTGGTAGAATAATGGCTTAATACGTGAAATTCCAACGCTGTCATGGTAGCCGTGAGAGGCTGTCAGATTAAATGAGTCTATTAAAGTTTAAGGTGGTAACTGAACATCAGCTTGTATCCCTTTCCAAGCATATGAAGTATCAGCAACTGGTCCTGCTTATTACCAGAAGTCAGTGACCTGCCTTGGAATCCATGAATGTCAAATTGCTTGCTGTAATCTTCACTGGAGAGGAGATCTTAACTGGAAGAGTAGTGATCTTAATTGGAAGAGCAGTGATCTTAAGTGATGAAGATGGAATTAACTGGAGGCTTTAGCTGTTAGTCACCAACTCAAACAAGGCTTCAGTGCGTAATTACAGAGAGTGTGAATAATAATGAGGAATTAATAACATTAATAAATGAATTTCTGTTTGCTGCTGTTCTCTCTTTGTGCAAATGTTTTAGAGAACATCCTCCTCTCCCTCACTTCTGGCGTTATTGTAAGGAGTGAGGCATGTAATTAGCACTCGCGTTGCAAAGGGGGACTCAGGAGGGTTTGCCGTGCTGTCAGTCCTGCAATCTGGGGGAACAGATGTAAGAGGAATGCAACAAAAATCAGTTCTGAAAAATAAGACAGCTGAGAAACCGGCCACTGGGGCATCTCTTTAAGGACAAAACGAACGATAAGCTGTGAACTATCTGAAGGTCTGTCGGCCGGGCCTAAATTTGACTGGAGTCTAATTATCGGTTGGCAATATCGACCAAGAATGACACATCAGACCATTATAGACGTCTTGATTTTTACCGAACGTCGGTCATGCATCTCTGATTGACGTGGCCACTGTATACTGAGTCACACTGGTGTGCTGATGTCCAGTGTTGTCCAGTGATGTCACAGAGATGCTCAGTGTTTGTACACACAGAAGGACCATGACGGAGGCTCTGCACTCACATAAGCCCCCCTGGATGTCCTACCTTCAGCCGGATGTCGTTTCACTTCCTGCTTAATGTGTTCCATGTGTATTCATGTTGTTCCTTTTCTAACCCCCCCACCCAGAATTCTACCCTGACGATAGAGGAGTTTCACTCCAAACTGCAGGAGGCCACAAACTTTCCACTGCGACCTTTCGTCATCCCGTTCCTGAAGGTACAACATGAGCCGCTGACCTGGAAACCATCTGCGCTGTGGAGCTGCAGCCCAGATGTGCATGTCTGAAAGATCTGTGCATGGGACGGAGGAACGAGGGGCCGTCCACAGGCCAGAGATCTGTGAACTGCCCCTCCGCTGAAATCCCGGGTTTGTTTTAAATGGTAAAATGTGCTTTGAACTCATAATTCCGATGCTAAATTGATGCTGGGGAATTTCCCATTCTGGGATTCTCATTGGTGAGACTCGTACTATTCATTGCCCTTGGTTTTTTGGTAATTGACCATCAAAAGACATTTTAGCACAAAACATGAAATCTATGAAACTACACTATCTTGTGAAATTAAAAACAATACATTAGGTGTATTTTAAATGTATTTTACCTTAAAATTTTAAATCGGTGAAATTTTATTTCATACAATTCTTCATAGACCTCTAAGAACTATATTTGACAATCTATATACCACTAAGAACAGCACATGACAGTCCAAAGGCCTCAAATGACAGTGTTTGACAGTCTATGTACCTCAAATAGCAGTGTATGACACTCTGTAGACCTCTAAAAACAGCATGCGACAGTCCATAGACCTCAAAGGACAGTGTATGACAGTCTGCAGACATCTAAATACAGCATAAGATGTTTCTTTTTTTATTTTTCAATTTAATTTCCATTTATTTGTGTTTCTTTCTCCCATTTGTTTCATATTTGTTTTCCTCTTTTCCTTCTCTTTTTGTTCTTTCTTCTCCCACCAC
>JAODUD010000046.1:4474124-4490298 GCA_026784285.1 Stomatorhinus walkeri | reverse complement strand
CAGATAATCGGTTTCTGCTTCACTATGGAGTTATTTAAAGAAACAGCACCAGACGGGTCCTTGCTCCTCTGGCTACCTGACAGTGTCTCTCAGGGCATGCTGGGAAATTGCTCCCTTTGGGGGTCAGTCCTGCAGCTCAGGGGTCCCAGAAGCCATATGCCTGCTTTATCATAGAGGCAGGATGGGGATGGTCCAATCATAGGCTGCTTTTTTCCCTGTAATTTGGTGCTTTTCCTCTGATGACAGCTTCCATATGGCTCGCATAAGTTCTACAGTGTGTGTGTGTGTGCTTGTACGCCATCCAGAACTGAAGCCAGTGTATTCTTTGTGGAGCGCTCCTTCTTCTGTATTGTGAGTAGTTGCTAGTGCGGCTGAGGATCGAAATCACCGTGATATGCTTTAAATACTTAAAGTGAAAAAATATAATTTTGTCACATACATTCTGACGTGCTTCGTTGTGTTTTGTGATTTGAATAATGTCCCCTCTTTTGAAAATGCAGCACATATATTCCATTCAGCATCAGAAGTGTTTTGGCGTTACAGACAGACTGTAAACTGTAAGAAAATACGGAGGCATTAAAAAACGGAGTCTTGCCACAGCCCTCAGCATTGGGATCGCAAACCTGGTGCAGGGCTCGTGAGCGGAGAGTCAGTGGAGAGGAATTAATTTTGACAGGATGATTTTACATGGTGACAGAAAGGTGCAATGCGCTGCTTATGTGCGGTAGTATAAGATAACCGCATCGCACTATGGCACTAAAGTGTTCAATTCCCAGACCTGTGTTGGCTATAGTCAGGCAAAATAACCTCAGAGAATCATTCATAGATGATTAGAAATGATAAAATTAACTAGAAATGAAATATAACCATTCAAATCTTTAAAACAAATTTTATTGGTCAGTCTGTCTTTGCCTACGTACTCGTGATTTTTAAGGTATGCTCTGAATCTCATTGCCTGTTTGCTTTTTGGGAGCAGCCTGTTCTAAAGACATCCATCCCATATTCAATGTGCGCGAGTGCTTTGATGGTTCCTGGTCCTCAAGACGTAGCGCTGAGGAAAGGGACCCCCTGAACTGTCATTAAAGCCCAACGGTGCCTTTTCCAGTGGTGCCCTTCTACCATTAGCAAGTCCTAAGAGCCCTGCTGTCCTCATACAGTAATGGGAACCTTTCATCTGCTGTAAAAATACTTGAGGGAAGGACTTTGAACTGGCACACTTCAACATCTCTCCCGAGGGTTCTGTGCACAGTTACCACCTTGTGAGCACAAACAAGATGGTCCACTTCTGAGAAGGGTGGCACTTATATGGCTGCCTGCTGCTTCCAGAAAGATTGAGCCAGACTTGTGGGGGGGGGGGGGGGTGGAGATGAGTGGAAATGATGCTGCGACACAAAATAACACAAAAAGCAACGACATCCATACGAAACGGGTAAAAACTGTGAAGGACCATGAGCTTGTAAATAAATGCTTTTTTCAAAGATGTAAAGGCTGGTAGCCAAAATGAGGTAAAAGCGTAAGGTAGGAAAAGACCTGCTAATGCATTACGACACTGAGTTTTACATGTGAAGGCCCACTTAGAATCTAAAACCTATGTTCTGTCACAGGCCAACTTGCCCCTCCTGCAGAGGGAGCTGTTGCACTGTGCCCGGCTGGCAAAACAGAATCCAGCCCAGTATCTGGCCCAACATGAGCAGCTTCTCCTGGACACCAGTACCACTTCGCCCGTCGACTCCTCTGAGCTGCTTCTGGATGTTAATGAGAACGGCAAGAGGAGGACGCCGGACAGGTAAACAGAGGTTCCCGGTTGGCCGACCGCCAAACGGCCATTTTGGTTCTAGTGTGGATGTGATACTGACGGATGCTGGTAAATTCACTCTTTGCCCTGTTGAGTTATACTGTAAAATCTTATCAGGCTATAAGATTCCAGTTGAGTGGCAGAAGAAGGAGCTACACCATCTCCTTATGAACCAGACAAAAATCACTGATTTCCTCCCAAATTCCTATAGATACCGAGCCCTGAGAAGGGTGCTCCTGTCGCTCAGCCTAAATCCCAAACCGTCGTTACCAACCTCGTGTCATGGTACATTGAGTTTCATAGGTTCTCCTTAATGGAGTAGAAGCAGATGTTTCTGGAGATGTGTGAGTGTTGCCAAGTGGATGGTGAGTCTCAGTCAGACTCTCATCCACCTTAGGAATCGCTGTCTGCTGGAAGGAAGTTCACTGAGGTGTCCCAGCTGCTGAATGCACATTTCATGGAACTTTGCATTGTGAATTTTCAATATAACAGGGCAGTGTGAACCTGAGACGAAAATGCCGGAAGAGACAAAACAGGGTTCAAGATGTACTGCAGGATAAGAGCGACATGGCAGCAGAGGCTGAACCCTGAGACAGGAATCCCAGCATTGAGGGGCTTTCGCTCGTGTGTTTCGGAATGCCGGGGAAAGCGTCCGGGGATCTTCCGAACGAGGCAAACACTAAGTGAAACCTGCGCAGTTTCCCTGGGAAGAAAGCGCTTTCAGAACAAGTCCGTGATGTTAATGAGGACCTCCTTGGGTTGCAGGGACCTTTTTTTTTGTGATTTCTGCATATTTGTGACATCTGAGGCATCCCAGGAGTGAGCCTGGGGGAATGCAGGATACACGGGCTGATCTGCTGATCTGCTGATCTGCCTCCGTAAGCTATTCTTTTCTGCTTAGCTTGGCTTTGCATTGTTATCGGAAAATTTCCAATGCGTGGATTTCAATGGGAAACACTAGTCTTAATCAAGGGGCCAGATACGCCATCATGTCCCTCTGATTAATATGGAAGGCGCTGAAAAATATGCACCGTGGATGCTGAACACGAGCATTTTCTGAATTAAAAACGCGGGTGACGTATTTCTGATCTTCTGTTATTTATTTATCCTATTTTTTTTTGAGAATGCCGTCCTCTGCTGTGTTTATGCAGTAGATTTATAATGAAGCTACAGGCACTGGAAGAAATGGCAGTGATTTCAGGAAATGTGAACTTCGATGCCTCTCAAACCCAAGACATGGCTGGACCTGTCATCACCTCACAACCGCATGCAGTAATACAGTAACCCTAACCTGCCGCTGGGATTAATGCCATCTCTATGGTAGATCTTGATATTTGAGGCTCAGGTCTTATTTGGAGGATGAACCATCGACAGTAGGTGACAGCGAAGGCTGCATGGTCTTTGAGAACGCTGGAAAGATCTCTAGAAGGTTCCCGTTGCCTCTGAGGCTCAGGGCTGGAGCTCTACCCTTGATGGACAGGGAAGCACCTCCACTCAGCGTCCTGTCCTCTGCAGTGACATCAGAGTCACGCTCCCAGGGATTGATGCTCTCATTATCTAGCAGCTGTTTTCAAAGCGCAGTGCTTTAACACTATTCCTCGGGACTCCGGCCGGCTTCTGCGACTGAGGGTCTCGCCATCCTTTCCCTCTGCTGCAGAACCAAAGAGAATGGGTTTGACCGTGAGCCCCTGCACCCAGAGCATCCGACCAAGAGACCCTGTACCGTTAGCCCCGGGCAGCGCTACAGCCCTAGCAACGGACTGCCCTACCCGCCCAACGGGCTGGCCCACCCCACGCCACCAGCACCACAACACTACCGGCTGGACGACATGGCCCTGGCACACCACTACAGAGACTCCTACAGGCACAGCAGCCCCCGCGACCTCAGAGAGCGTGCCAGGCCCCCGGGTAAGGCCACCGCCATGGGGTGTTTCTCAGTATGCATACTTGACCGCACTCGCGTACCTGTTTTATGTCATCTTCCATTGCCAAAGACCTGTTCCAATGCTCAAGAACAGAAGTGCAGAGGACAGTAAAAACCCCCAGATGTCATTCTTGCCCCGCCCCCAAATATCAAGGAGACATTGCTTACATCCTTGCCAAACGGGACCAGTCCCATGATTCATTGTGGCCCAAGTTCGTTCTTGTAAGCCAACTTAGGAAGACCGGTCTTGCCAAGATCAGAAGTACAATCTTCGCACTCTTGGTATTGAGATAAACCCATGCTCTCTGGGTAGATCCGTGAACAATTGAAATTTCACACGAGTCACTCGAAGGACAGTGTACGGTTGTAAACCCAGAACTAAATGCAAATGAGCCTCATGGCTGAAGTGTGTTCCACTGATCCATATTCAGTCCACTGTCCAGAACTTTATTTGTACGATTTACATAAAAGAAAAAAAATCCAATCTGGTGATTAAACACAAAGTTTAACTGAGTTTGACTGAAAGCCATTTCAATACACATCCAACGCGGGCAGAAAAACCGCGAAGCTCCACGCCACCACCCCACTAACCTAACCGCTCTGCACCAGTCTCACGTTAATTAGCATACTATGCTGTGCGCTTCTTAAAGAGACAGCGTCCACTTAAACACGGTATGTTTAACTAATTTAAGTTATCACTCTAAATCTTTTCAGTACACTGCAATATTGTACATACAATGAGAAGGACAAAATAGCAAAATACACTTTAACATGCTTAAAATATATAAGGTTTTCATGGATAGGAGACATGTTGCTCCTACAGACAGTTTCAAGGTCAAATGCACAACAGAGCACTAACACGTAGACGCAGATCAACGTACATGTCAGTAGGGCTGTACAAGTAATAAAATTTCAATTTCAATTTACGATATTGGCTTTCAACAGTTATCAAAACAAAATAATCGAGATAAAATTATTATTGTGCCGTGTTTCGATTCACAAAGATGTTCTTATGAATACAGCGCAACCATAAACGAGTTCAAGGAAATCCACTGTTAAAAAGACAAGTGTTTTCTTTTAAAACTTTAAGAAATGCATATTTCCAAAGTCAACGCATAATCATGTTAAATAACCGTGATCTCAATATTGACCAATACAATTGTGATCATGATTTTTGCCACAAACAAACAGTTCTACACAGCTGTGGGATGAAGGGTCAGGCCATGGTTGGGGGATGGGGCATTTCTGGGCTCAGGTGACCTGTTTGAGAATGAACCCCCCTCCCCCTTGCAGCAGGGACGCACAGCACTCGGCAGCATGAGGAAGTGGTGGACCACAGACTGACGGACAGGGAATGGGCAGAGGAATGGAAGCACCTAGACCATGTAAGAAAAGTAATAAGACCTTCTTTACTCAGACCTTCACAGACCATCCCCTGTAACCCTAGGAGGACTTCCTCCTCGTAATGTCACAGACCTTCCCCATAACCCTAGGAGGACGTCCTCCCCATAGTGTCACAGACCTTCCCTGTCCCTCATTCCACAGCTTCTGAACTGCATTATGGACATGGTGGAGAAGACACGGCGCTCGCTCACCGTGTTGCGCCGCTGCCAGGAGGCCGACCGCGAGGAGCTCAACTACTGGATCCGGCGTTACAGCGACGCGGAAGAGCTGAAGAAAGGCAGTGGCAGCCAGTCCCGGCAGCAGAGCCCAGCCAGCCAGGAGAGCTCCACTCCAGGTGACCTGCTGAGAACATCAGGAGCATGGGGGATCCTACTCCGCTCCTATCTGAGAATCATACTGAGTCTTAGCCAGCTGGCTGCCCTTCATGATGGTCCTGTCCTGCAGTGGGAGTGCTGTTGGATTACTCTGACATATTGGCGACCTTCTGTCCTTGAGAAAGGCTAGACATGCTTTCAACTGGTCTTGGTTATCCATGGAAGAGAAGCGTTTAGATTTTGCATTGTTATTCCGACGTTAGCCAACACTAGGTCAAGCCATTGGTTTTCCTTGGGCTCTGGATTAGTCAGCTGACCAGTTAATCACTCACTTAAACTTGTATCACGAGAGTGAACTTGGGGTTTTAATAAACATGTTTTTTTTTTGATCTTGTAGAACTTCACAGGGAGCTCCTTCACAGACCAGTGTCAGGATACGTGCCTGAAGAGATCTGGAAAAAAGCTGGTGAGATTTGTGCCTCCGTAAGACTCCCTCAGATGAGAGTTTCTCTGATAGCGTAGGAGTATAGTGTGTGACTACAAGGTCTAAGTGTAAAACTGTATTGTTTAAGTATGAGGTCTGAGTATTAAAGTATAGTGTGTGAGCATCGGTAGTTATATTTAGAGTCACAAGCTTAATTTCATTACAAACAATAGAAGATGCCTCTATTCTCCATTTGCACTCCGTTTTCTCACCATTTGCTGTTGCTTAGCAATTGTGCAATATTTACAGTTGGCAATAAATATTCAAGCACAATGTGTTACCAGTTCTCATTTACTGAAATGCATGCACCTCTGGGACCATAATAGTAATGCATAATTTGAATATAAATTGCCTTATTTACATATACAATTAGCAGAGCTTCAGCCTTGATCAGAGCACAGAACTATTGTCCTGTTGCCATTCCAAGGGAATTCTAATTCACCTTGATGTAAAATTCAAAGTGAAATGTATTCAGTCTACTCTTTAAAGCTCTTCATTCACAGACATGAATTGATGCTGTATATTCATAGATTTGGCTTGCGCAAAATAACTTCATATAAATTAAGTTTGGCTTTCACAATTAAAGTAACTTCTGATGAAAAACAAAAGGTAAACAATGATCCAATAAATTTTTAATGAAAATAAATATTTTTAAACATGCGATGCACTGAAGACACTTTACAGTGGATGAAACCATTTTTCTTTGTATCACTTCAAAGAAACGTGCCGCAATTAGCTTAAAAGGGTGTTAATTTGACACTATATTTGCCAAGTCAATAATTGCTGCTTATTTGGTTCTATATTAATTATCCTTAATTTGTTCTTTTGTTTTGTGTTGAACGAGCTGGATAAGTAGTGTGATACAGAGCCGGTTATCCATCATGGCGAGCTGGGGGGGTCCGTGTAGCTCATCGCGAGTGGGCAAAGCATGAGGGATTGTGGGTAAGGCGTGTCCTCCTCCCCCAGAGGAAGCGGTGAACGAGGTGAAGAGGCAGGCCATGACGGAGCTGCAGAAGGCCGTGTCGGAGGCGGAGCGCAAGGCCCATGAGATGATCAGCACGGAGCGAGCCAAGATGGAGCGTACGGTGACGGAGGCCAAGCGGCAGGCGGCCGAAGACGCACTTTCAGTCGTCAACCAGCAGGAGGACTCCAGCGAGGTGGGAGTGCTGGCCGCTTCTGGGCCTTCTCTAGCCATCTGATGATCCTTAAAGATGGAATTGGCCCAAATCCCAACCAATGAGTAAGCTGTTAGGTTCCCTTCTAATGTTAATGACGAGGTGATGAAGTGTTTTTACACACTGGGCATTACGTCACATCTTAACGTAACGAAAGCATGAAATGTGCTGGAGGTAAATTGCATATGTTCATAAGAATGACAAGTAAGAAAAGGACGTTGGGTTTTTATTCTTTAGCAGAGGTAGCTGTTAGACTCAAAGGAGTGTTGAGCTTTGAGAGTAGTGAGCCAGTCAATTTGGCGAGGATTTTAATCATTCTTAGGCTGAAAATATCTTCACTGGGTGAAACGAGGACTCGTTCAGGTCAGCCTACCACTCCAGTCATGCTGAGACATGAAACGGCTTCATTTTTCCTTAAGGAAGCTGGCTGTTTCATTCTTATAACTCACCTATTTTTATTATATTGATTATATTCTACTGGCCCTCTAAGGTATTTAAGAATTTAATAAATTCATCGGTAGAATCTCTTTTTTGAGTCCATCTTTTCCAGTATACAATACTCTAGAGGGGCAAACCTAAATCCAGCTCTGCTGCCCCCTGTGTAGAGCTGCTGGAACTGCGGTCGCAAGGCCAGCGAGACGTGCAGCGGCTGCAACACGGCGCGGTACTGCGGCTCTTTCTGCCAGCACAAGGACTGGGAGAAACACCATCACGTATGCGGGCAGACTTTACAGGCGCAGTCGCAGGGGGATGCGACCTCGGCCTCGGCCACGCCCAGCAGCAGCACGGGCAGCCCGGGGGACACCCCGCCGGCCGCCACACCCCGATCCGTCACGCCGGGGACGCCCTCTGCCTCAGAAGCCACCGCGCGCTGAAAGATGGCCGACAGAACTGTTTGATCGAAGGCGAAAGCAGCACTACAAGCAGAGACTGGTGCAGTACGTGCAGGAGACCTGGAACATGTCATATTGACTTGTTCTGATTAAGAATACAAAGATATTCTTTGTTTTTATTATTGCCATTATTGTTACACTTGATGTCATTGTTGTCGTCGTTGCTGTCGTTGCTGTTATTATTGTTGTTGTTTTAACGCTTGTAAATACAAAATAAGATACCAGAGAATTGCAAATGACCTCCCCTCGCCCCGTTCCAGTAGCTGAGATGTGAAACTAGTTGACCTCAAAAATATACGCTTTACTGAACAGCAAATCAAGGGATTATTAATTGCTGTTGAAAGCAAGACTGCTAGTATTTCATGTGATTAAAAAGACACGCCGGATTCGGGTGTGGAAAGAAGCGCAGGACTGTCGGACGGGGTGAGAAGATTAAGAGTCTGAGAAAGAGAAGATGAGAGCAACAGCACTAGCGAACGCATCGCGTTCTGCATCCTATTTCATCCTCCACGTCCATCTGTGAAGTGATGCAGTGTCACATCTGCCAGCCACACGCCCCTTTCCGCTTCCATGCAGGCGGGGGCCCGACACCCTGGCGAAGCTTCGCACCTGGTGAAGGTTAAGTGCTGAAGATGGATGCAGTTCAGCCTCCTCCAGCCAGGGGCGCCCTTCATTTTTTTCTGTTCTCGGTGTGTTGACTAAAAGAACACCGTTCTCCCATGCGGTTCCCGCTAGTGCTGTAGTGTACGTGTGCTGGACAGTCGTGAAGATGCTAGTAGCTTAATTCCACCCCACACTTTAGCTTCCTTATTCCTAGTCGGTGCAAAGCGAATCGTTAATCTCTGCGGGCTGCTTTTATATCTGTTTGTATAAGTGATAGTTCTCCCGTAGTTCAAAAAGAAGGAAGAAAAATGTCTTTGTTGTACTGAAGAAAAGGCAGGATCTGTCTTTGCGAGCTGCTACGGCCCGGCACTCCGCGCGTCCCCGAGGACCGGCATGTTACATGGAATGCGATCATACGTGTTTGGTACATAAATGTATTTGCACTGTCTCTAAGTCTCTAAGCTATCTGAGCATGCTTCTTTCAGTATAGAGCCATTTCTCGCTGGTTTTACCTGTAGGTGTTACTGTAGCTGTGATTTTTGTTCTGTTAAATTAAGGAAGAACAACCCCATTTTTGGTAATGGATGTTTTCAGAGGTTTGATACATCATAATTTAAATTTTTTTTCCTTTTTTTTTAACGAAGGACAGTGCATGGACATTGCTAAACGTTTCTTAAATGTTGTTTTTGTAAAAAATAAATGCATAAAATGTTTTAAAAAAAAAGCTAAGAAACTAAGGTTCCAAATGCAGAGGTTTAGATAGAGAGCTTTAACAGCAGAGTGGCAGGTATCACAGTGTTACAAAGGAGCTCTTCGCAGAAGTCGGCCAAAGACGGATATGAAGGACCAAAATCGCATTTATTCAAAAGAGATCGGTTCAGACGCACGACTCTTTGTTTTATCCAAGCTATCATCAGGTCGAAGTAGCTGTGGCAATGTTATCATGAAAACCTTCAACCATTTGCTGTCCAGAACAAAGCAGCACAGCCTGTTAGGCTTAAGCAGACAGCACCGCCCTGGATCTTTCACTTTCATTTCTAAAAAGCAATAAGACTAAAGGTAGCATAAATATAGTTTAAAGAAGACATCCAGTTAATTCATATAAAAGATTCCGTTCAATGAGAAATCACTTCCGCTTTACCTTTCAGGTGTTAATGCTTTATAATACAGTTCATAGCTTTGGCTAGTATCTGCAGGACCATCGTTTACGAGGAATCTGATTATTATTATCGAAACGATGCTGAAAACAAACATCCTCAGCTCTCCTTACAAGACCATAGATGTAAAAAGAGAATAGCAGATCAAAGGAATGGCCGCATTTTTAAGCACTTAACTCTCGCTCCTCAACAGCAGAAGATGGTGGTGCTAAACGACGTATGTGAGAACATTGACCTCTCGCAAGTGGTTGATTATGTCTGATTATGGGCGTATGTTCAAGAATCTAAAGGGTTAAATAATCCAAAAAGGGTGTGTCACACCCAGTGACGTTTCCTCAGAAGCTGTGATTATATGTGAAACAGCAAAGCTGTTTTAACGCTAGTTTATTGTATTTGAGAAATAATAATAATAAAAAAAAAAAGATTAGTGTGTCATGTTGCTGCATTTCAGGGCACCTTGGGTAAAACAAAAGAAGAAAAAAAAACAGTGAATAAAGACAAACTTTTCTGACGCTCTATCTCCTCCTCTTATACTTCTGTTTTACTGCAACCTCCTCAGTGGCTAAAAGTCTCACTCTACCTCTGACAGCAACCTTTAGCACCAGTCGCTGAGCAGAAGCTGGTCTAGACAAACCAAATGGTCACGAGAGAACCGGAAGAAAACCAAATGGCTGAAGCTGCAGATGCTGGAAAACCATATCACTACTTGGTAACAATGCAGACCTCATAAAGCATAGACGAAATGAGAAGACATGTTTGTTATGTTCCTTTTACGCTTGTTACAGATCTCATTGAATCGTGATTGGAATAAGTCAAGAAACGGCAGAGACTTAAAACGAGTGTCGACTCCCATGTCGTAATCCAGACGGTGACCGCGAACGAGGCGTGTGTTCCCTCACCTCTCTTTCCTTCTTTCTGTGACCTTCTAGGTCACCTGTCTGCGTTCTTAAGATTCGTGTCTTGGGCACTTGTGGCAAGGTGCTTTTTAAAAGTACGAGTCAGTCAGTGTGACACATGCCGGTAATGACGGTACATTGGGAAGGTATGGGGGGGGGCAACACGCCTTTTCCTGCATGTAAAACAATAAGAGTGGAATAAGGTTTAAGGGGTTAACTGATGTGGTTTTGTTTGGGGTGGGAGGGGGGGTGGGGTCCCGTCAGTTGTTAATGGAAGTTGTGCAATACTGAAGTGACGAGAGCATCGTGTCGAGCGTGAAGCCGCCTCAGGATCCACCTCAGATTTTAAGTCTACTATGTTGGAACTGTGGTTTCTTGTTTATTCCTTGTTTTTTCATTTTTATTTTGACTGTAATGTATGGTCTGTCAACCTGTGAATCTTATGATGAGTATGACTCTGATATTGTTGTATTCCTTACTGTGTAATAAATACATTCATAACATCTGGATTCTCTGCCGCTCCCTGTTCTGTCGCCCACGGTCTCGCCTTCTCTCCCATATTGCCATTTCCGGCACTTTCCGTCAATGCGGGTGAAACACGACTCTGCATATTAAAGCTCCATGGGCTTTATTTTGTGTTGCTCTCATTCGCATCACAGAAAAAGGCAGGACGCGGTTCTTAGGGGTACATTTGCTGAAAGTCCACCTCCCTCTGTTTGCAGTGAGAGTGAGTATGTCAGCATTCTGCAGTTAACTGAACCCTCAGTAACAGAAAGCCTTTTATTTTACATATTCTGATGCAGTTTCCACCTTCATTGTATGGTTCAAGTAAAAATATCTCCTGGAAACCTCAGCTTAATCACATTCTTTATTACTGACATAATGGAAGCCTTTTCCCTGATCACATTACCTGAACAAATGGACTGCAGGTTACAAGATTCAGTTTTTATTGTCGCATGTATTCTGAGGAACTCAGTGAAATTTTTGTGCTACGGTTGCAGTGTAGGGGACAGGGGACAGGGGACTGAGGACTGTGGACAGGGGACAGCTGCCTGGGGGAACAATAGAACCAGCAATAGTACAGATAAGGGTGTTAGTTAAGCCATCCTTCATTTTATTTATCTCAATTCTTCCATCCATCCATTTTTTGAAACCGCTTATCCTAGTCTGGGTCGTGGGGGGATCCAGAGCCTGTCCCGGAAACTACGGGCACCAGCCAGGGTAGGACACCAGCCTATCGCAGGGCACACACACACACTCACACGCGCACACACTCACACACTCACACACTCACCCACACATGCACACCTACAGGCAATTTGCTAACTCCAATTAGCCTCAGGATGTTTTTGGACTGCGGTGGGGAACCAGAATATCTGTAGGAAACTTTTTATATAATGAATCCATTTTTTATGAACAGGAACATTCCATTTCGTCACTGAGGGGCTCCTTCTCTCTTTCTCTCCTCTCTTTCTCTCCTTCTCTCTTTCTCTCCTTCTCTCCTTCTCCTCAGCTTAGTATGTCACCATTTTCGGGGCTGGCTGAAAGGTTTCCACCAGTCTGTTTCCAAAGTGTGATCATTTCCGACGAGAGCTTTAGCTAAGATGGGAGCATCCTCATAACTGCGGGAGGAACATTTTGCATGCTTCTGCTTTGAAGAATTCCCAGAATGC
Source organism: Stomatorhinus walkeri (assembly GCA_026784285.1). Lineage (NCBI taxonomy): Eukaryota > Metazoa > Chordata > Actinopteri > Osteoglossiformes > Mormyridae > Stomatorhinus > Stomatorhinus walkeri. The sequence continues at coordinate 4,477,980 of JAODUD010000046.1, read as the reverse complement.
ATACAGCAGGCAGCAAGATCACTGTGTAATGGGCATCATTTCCTAGCATCCAAACCTGCTCTTTGGATAATGTGCCTCTTACTGCCTTATGGATCCTCAAAGTAAAACTGCTCAGATCCCATCAGTACCCAGACCCCCTCCTTATATGAAAAAGACACTATTCTACACACAACAGGAAACATTATTCCGGTGAGCTCTCCCAGACTCGTGCCGCTCCCCTACAGGGCATCCTGGGGCTTTCCACTGCAGCTCTGCTAAGTTCCTGCAAGATCTTTATATTCTGTTATAAGAATGGTATCATCATTGTTAAATGCTACCGCTGTTCCTTCCATTAAACTACAGTCCACATTTGACTTCTTCCGGTCCCCTTATTAAAATGCAAAAAATACTATAGGAAAAAGGAACAGAATAAAGTTACTTTTGAGTAGATGCTGCTCCACATTTCAGATGAACACTGGACGGTTAGATACCAGAAATGAAGGAGATAAACTGATGAGGAATTTAATTTTTCCCCCAGACTTCGTTCCAGATTTATGTCTGCAGTAACAGATTTATTACTACAATGACATTTTCGGATCTATGCATGTCCTGTTGAAATGTTTTATTGGGATGAAATTATTTCTGGCCATAAATTGGAGGAAATCGAGATTCAAAATATTGAAACTCAAAAAGAAAAGAGGTGTTTTTTTTTAAAATAAAATTTGCTATAAAACCACTCTCCCTGCATTAGCTATTGTGTCCTGAATGCCATAAGGGTAAAAAAGGGCATTTCTGCTCCTCCCATCCGCCCACCTATCAAATGGGATGACGCAAAGCTTGGTCTATAGAGTGCCTGTAACCTAGAATCTCATTGGGGAGCGTGAGAGGAAGAGTGCAGGCCACACCCACAATGGTCACTGAGTAGCTGCTAATGCAGTTTGGTCTGATTAATGTCCCTCCTGTTTCTCAGGCTGTCTTCAGCAGTGTCCTTTTGGAACGTCTTACTTGTGGTGATACATAAATGATATTCCGAAATATTTGTCTGGGTGAGGATCAACATGTAAACCAGGAAGATCTCAAGATCCTCCTAAATCAAATCAAGTCTTTGTCTAGGTTATGTGCCATAATGCTGATACTCCTGATCTTCATTTACTGAATCATTAAGAGGTTTTTTTCATTATTGGATATATATAAATATATATGTAAATCCTGCCAACTGCCTCGTACAATTGCAGAAATCATACAAAGTTTACATCTCTGCACTATTTATTATCTCTGCACTATTTACTTACTGCCTGTTTGCACTTTGCACGCCCTGATACTGTAGTGTTAAGTGTACTATATGTTACTACATGTTACTATATGTTGCACCAGGGTCATGGAGAAACATTGTTTCATCACTCTTTGTACATGTATGAAGCTGCTGTTGACAATAAAGTACCTTATTATATAATCTTTACTCTGGTTTTCTCACCTATAGCTTGTAATGTCAACTAGCATGTATATTAAAAATGAAATTACATAATGCTCAGAGGTGACAGTGAGCTATTTCTCGCCCAGGCATCTAATTCATTGTCACAGTGTAGCTTTAGTTACAAGTGCTGTGACAGCTGTAGGGCTTACAGTGAGGGCACTGCAGTGATGAAGCTGTGTAGCTTACAGTGAGGGCACTGCAGCGATGAAGCTGTGTAGCTTACAGTGAGGGCACTGCAGCGATGAAGCTGTGTAGCTTACAGTGAGGGCACTGAAGTGATGAAGCTGTGTAGCTTACAGTGAGGGCACTGCAGCGATGAAGCTGTGTAGCTTACAGTGAGGGCAATGCAGCGATGAAGCTGTGTAGCTTAGAGTGAGGGCACTGCAGTGATGAAGCTGTGTAGCTTACAGTGAGGGCACTGCAGCGATGAAGCTGTGTAGCTTACAGTGAGGGCACTGCAGCGATGAAGCTGTGTAGCTTACAGTGAGGGCACTGAAGTGATGAAGCTGTGTAGCTTACAGTGAGGGCACTGCAGCGATGAAGCTGTGTAGCTTACAGTGAGGGCAATGCAGCGATGAAGCTGTGTAGCTTACAGTGAGGGCACTGCAGTGATGAAGCTGTGTAGCTTACAGTGAGGGCACTGCTCTACATTAACATCCACTGGTGATTTTATGTTGCCCCAAAATGTGATTAATCCTGAATTGGCTTATTAAAGAGAAATATTGCCACTATTTTTTTTTCAACCTACAAGACTGATAAATCGTATGTTTGTGATCCACCAAACAGTTATATGTTCTCAACAAGTACCTGTCACTTGAAAGAAAGCTGACATTTCAATGGTAATTCTAATAATATATTTGCCATCGATTTAAGAAATTAAAGACTCTGACTTTGCCACCCTCACCATTTTTATAATAAAAACTGAACCAGCAGAAGATGCTCCTTGTTATCAGTGACTTTCACATTTTATGGCATTAAAAATGCTTTTTGCACTATGGACGTGCCATTAAAGAGGATGCTGTGTACTTAAAGTGTCATGTAATTCTTCAGCACTCTCTCTTTCAGACTTTACCTAATACTTTAAATGTTAATGCATTCTCCTTCCAGGCCCATTACTTCTTTCTGAGCTGACGCTAATTGGAAAGCTTTCTGACACGGTCCAGCTGAGAAAGCCCGTGATTGGCTGCCGAGCTCAAACGGGGAGACTCTACTGTGACTTGGTGGCCCTGACCAAACATCTCACTCAGTAAAGCAATTACAAGAGAACTGCTGGCAGACTTTTAAACTCCATACTTAGGTACTACAGAATGCAGCCATAATTAAATCTGCATTACACACTCACTTGACTCCAAACCGTGGACCCTCATCTTCACGGAGCTCAGAAGGCCTCGGATCAGAAGCACCTTTCGTCCAGAGGTTTCTAAGCTTATCTTTGCGTATTACCACTTCTGGGCTGATAAACCAGGGAGGAGCCAGAGCGCCGTGATATTTCTGCTATTTCCCTTGAGCTGATTGTGGATTTTTTTTTTTATTATTATCATCAGGCAGCTGAAATAGACAGGCTCGGAATTCCACAGGGGCCTCGGGGATCTGCACTGCCGTGATAACAATACAAATGGATTTTCTCAATGAGAAAAAAACAGTCGTCGCCATTATTTGAACGCTTCACCTTACCTCAGTCCATTAATTGGGTCTTTGATCACAGGCTGAGGTAGAGAGCAGCAGATAAGAAATAGGTTCTTAGTAAAGTGGCTGGGAGGACTGGGTCTGGACTGGGTCTGGACTGGGCCTGGTCTGAGTCTGGACTGGGCCTGGACTGGGCCTGGTCTGAGTCTGGTCTGAGTCTGGTCTGAGTCTGGACTGGGCCTGGACTGGGCCTGGTCTGAGTCTGGTCTGAGTCTGGACTGGGCCTGGTCTGAGTCTGGTCTGAGCCTGGACTGGGCCTGGACTGGGCCTGGTCTGAGTCTGGTCTGAGTCTGGACTGGGCCTGGACTGGGCCTGGTCTGAGTCTGGTCTGAGTCTGGACTGGGCCTGGACTGGGTCTGGACTGGTGTTGGCACAGGCTGCCACAGATGAGATAAGCCGCTACAGCATGCATGAGTGAGTGTGAGAGGACTGTATCACACCACCATGTATGAGAGTGTGAGAGGACTGTATCGCACCACCATGTATGAGTGAGTGTGAGAGGACTGTATCACACCACCATGTATGAGTGAGTGTGAGAGGACTGTATCGCACCACCATGTATGAGTGAGTGTGAGAGGACTGTATCACACCACCATGTATGAGTGAGTGTGAGAGGACTGTATCGCACCACCATGTATGAGAGTGTGAGAGGACTGTATCACACCACCATGTATGAGTGAGTGTGAGAGGACTGTATCACACCACCATGTATGAGTG
>JAODUD010000046.1:4454798-4471055 GCA_026784285.1 Stomatorhinus walkeri | reverse complement strand
GAACAGGCTGAGCCAAAAATGCTAAGCTAAAAGGCTAAGCTTAGCTATAAAGGCTGAGCTAAAAAAAGGCTAAGTTTAGCTGAACAGGCTGAGCCAAAAATGCTAAGCTAAAAGGCTAAGCTTAGCTATAAAGGCTGAGCTAAAAAAAGGCTAAGTTTGGACAAATGGCATGTGCTCCATGAGGGCCCTGTTAGCTGTTAGCTTTGCTGTGCTTTGGCCATGTGAACACGGATATGGGTCCTTTACCCCGCCCTGGCTTGCCCGGAGTCCTGCCCTTCATCACTGATTGATGTGACCCTGCAGAATTAGTAAGTGGGTCTTTCATTTTCCCCAGTGTGTAATAAAGACGCCGAATGAATCCATGCCGATGATGGTGGTGCTGTATTTCATACACAAGCTGCTGATTGATAGTGAGCTCGGACCAGATGCCTTTCTGCACTGACGGTTGAGTGAAATGAGGGGCCGCTCGAGCCCCCCTCCCTGATACTGCTTCTAAGGGTGTGTGCTGACTGTGATATACTATAAGAACAGCGCAGGCCCACACGGAGCCCACACATCTTCCACATATGCTAATGATTTACAGCAAAGCCCTCAGTACCACTGGACCGTGTTACACGTGACGTACAGCCTTCCCCCTCTATATCACTGCTGACTGAACATATGTTTCAGACACAGGCTTTGGTTCAGACATCAGGCTTCCTGAAAAAAATTCACTACCACAGCAAGACAGACTGCGTCACCAAGCCTCCCCCCCCCCCCCCAGATTATGGGATGGATTTAGAGAACATCTGGATTGATTCAAGAAGTCCATCATCCATGTTATGGGATGAATCTCCATAGGAAATCCATAACCTGTATTATCACAGGCCGCGCCCACGATGTCTTTCTCTCTCACACACACACACACACACAGGTTTGTAATTATACCTTTGTGGGGACTCTTTTCATTTCTACGGGCAAAACTTTAACAATGACAACCTTAACCCCTACCCAGCCCTAACCTGAACCATAAGTAACCAAAGAAAATACAAGAGTTTTGGCATTTTTACTTTTTTGATTGCAGCCACAGATCCTTGCGGGGACCCAAAAACTGGGCCACACAGCATCAAGATAACAGGTCAAAATAACATAATCCACACACACAAACACAGATGTTCCTAAGCACCGGCAGCTGTTCTGAAATCTGGTCAGCTTGGTGGCACAGGGGACCTTTCCAGAGGCTCGGTTGGGTCGTCCTCAGCAAGCCCACCACTGTCACTTACCGTCACATGATCTGCCTGAGATGGGTTTGTTTATTTCCTTAGTGAGAGAAACACCAAGGGCATGTTTGTCACCTTCTTTCGTTTGCCCCTGTGATCACCTCGCGTTGTAGGAATGGCCATCTGGTGTCAGCAAATCTGGCCCAGAAGGACACTATGCATTATGCATTATGTAAATAAATATGAGCTTCCTCGCTTCCATGTGTGATTTCAGCAAGATTTCCTGTACTGGTCCAAACCACCAATGATGATTAGTGTTGGTAAGCTGTTATAAGCATAGTTAAATGTAATATCTTTGTTCTCTTTTTATGATGAGGGCAAATTAAGCTAGATGACAGCAGCACAAGTTTATCGAGAAATGTGCTAGGTTTTCCTACCATAGCAGAGAAGGGAAGCTCATCACTCAGATCATGTGACCTGCATAGTTAGTCACAGATCATGTGACCTGCATGCCCATCACACTGATCATGTGACCAGAAGACCATAGCTCTTCACACAGATTATAAAACTGTTTCACTTACATTACTTACTTTTGGGGTCAGGAGTAAATCTCAAATGCTTCATCAAAGCCATCTCAACTGAACTTTGTCTGTAATCACCTTTATTTCTTATTCACATCTTGACTTATCTGCAGAAGAATCTTTATTCAATACTATTAATTCAAAGTAAATCCCATACTAAATACTTCTTCAGAAGGATGGACAGATGTATATCAATCTTTAAGCACTCTGAAAAATTATTCCACGTTCATAAATGGTGAAGCAGCTTGGATATAAATAATTGATGTAGAGTTAATTGATGCAGAGTGGAGGTCATTCTGTTTGACTTCTGCTTTCCTTTCTATCCCGGTAGCTGCCTAAAAGGTTTCAGCAACACCAAAAGGCTAATAGTGCTCTTTGTGTCTCATGCTCTTACGTGGTGCATTAACACTGATGCTGTTTGATAACCAGCCTCCTGCCTCTTACGCTTTGTTATTAGCTTAATCGCGTTGGCCTTCCAACGTGCAACGCAGCAGCGTTGCACTGAGTGAACATTCAGAGGGTCCAGTCCTGCAAAGATATGAAATGGTCCAGACATTTGACTTGTATAATTCAGGGTAAAGCTGACCATTGTCATGACAAAAGGGCTGTATTATAATTAGAATTAATCAATAATATCATAAGAAATATAAATATATAAGAAATATCAATGATATCATAAATTGGTTTTGAATAAGAACTTATTTTCGGGTTTCAGGTATTTAGTGATATTGTTTTCTCAATTTCTGATTCATTTACTGACACAGGTTCCAGTGTTATACTTTTTCAATGATCTTTTTTGTTTTTTTTTGTGTTACACTTGATATATTTTACAGTGTTGGTTTGAATGTTGGCACAGGGCACCTAACCACAACACTTTACACTAATTGAAGATAAAGTTCCACCCAATAAGGTCAGTACCTGGTGAGGAAAGATTCAAATACGCTGCATCCTTTTTCTTCCCTGTTTGGAAAGGTGCCTGAACATAATGTGTAATATGCTGCTTATGTATTGTCATATAAGGTACATTATCCTCCAGCCAGCCGGGGGGGGGGGGGCTCGGTCTCCCCCCTGCATGAATGACAGAGGGCTCCGTGAGCTTAGGCCGCGTTGCACTTTGTGCCACTGAGCTGTTTTCCAGCAGCACAAATAGGGCTGCCGGCTCTGCCTTAAACATGTGAGTTACAGTAAGACACGAGCAGTGGGATCAAGGACTGATTTCCATGAGAGGAATTTTATTAGAAAGTGGAAGTTGAAGCAGGGATTGCATTGGCCCTTCTCCTTGAGCACTGTAAAGCTGTACAGTCTGATAACAGATCAGCTGCAGTCGTTCTTTGAGGAAAATTAGGTAATATGGGTGAGATTAAAAGCAAAAAATTTGTTGAAATGGTGCCATGCGCTTCAGTCTGATGTCACCAAGCTCACTGGAGGGGGGGCTGGGAATGGGACAGGCTAACAGTACAATATGAACAATAACAAGCAGATTCTTCAAAAATGCCTCCCCCCATGCAGGATAGATATTGGCATGTAGTGGCTGTCTTCCTTCCCAGAATCCCCTGGGCATGTACTGGCCGTCTCCTTTCCGAGCCTCCCTTGAGGCGTACTGCGGCCATCTTCCTTCCCAGAATCCCCTAGGGCATGTAGTGGCTGTCTTACTTCCCAGCATCCCCTGGAGCATACGGTGTATGCGTTTCTTCCCAGCATTCCCTGGGGCATCCAGATGCTGTCTTCCTTCCCAGAATGCTTCCTGGCCCAACAACCTAAATCCTTCAATAGGTTTACTTTATTTCAAATAATTCCTCTGCTTCGTGTACTTCATATTAACTTATATTATAACAAAAATAGGAATATAAATCCTCAACATGTTTTGATCCCAAGTTGTTAAGTTCTGCTTGTGACATTTTCCTTTATTAGATTTCCGCATCACATAGCTATGGTATGATGGCACCATATGATCCTCTATTACCATGGAAATGCACGTTTCCTGACACCCCTCCTTTTATTTCTACCTCCCGTGTAACAGCTTCCTTTTCAACAGCGGTGTCTCCTGTACATCCAGAAATTTGTGAAAACATCATCTGCAGACACGTACCTCTCTTCAGCGTACATGCTAACGATATTCTGAAGCACATTCCTTATTCTTCTAATATCCAGCTTTTAAAGGGTTTTAAAGGTGCTCTTGAATAAAATGCCAGCTTGTTGCAGCTCTCCACCTGCCGCTGCACTGGCAGTCTGAATCAGCCAGTCTTTATGCGTAACAGTGGGCGGTGCGCACCGTGAGGGTGAAAGCAGTGTTTACACTCTGGGGCATGCAGCGAAAGGTGATTTTAGTCAATTGTAACACAAAGCAAAATCTACATTCATTAGGAATGGAGTTCTGCCCCCTCCCTCCCCCGCCCATAACACGACTTTTCCAAGAACATATGAGCTATTTTTATCCTGCGGTTTAATCCTGTCTCATTAGGAATTCTGCACCTCAGATGAAGCAGAGAGGAGACGTCGGACATCGAGGTTTTCTGCGCCTACTTAGGTTCATTTTTTAGGATGAGGAATTCTGTCCCCGGGGTCTTCATTACGTTCTGGGGGAGGTTTCCGCTTATTGAGATAGTCGGGCAAACTTTTTGCGCACATTTCACATGATTAAAGCCTTTGTCTTCTTTGAAGTCCAGACTGCGATGTTTCACTCGATCGCTAGTGGGGGTCTTTTTCTTTAGGATAAAAATGACCCGAAATGCCGAATATCCTTCCACTCGACTCACCGATGGATCATCCTGTCGGCACAGAAGAGCTTACTTCACATCTCAGAAGATTTTATTCGTTATCAGTGTGTAAATCCAACAAAACGTCTTCGCATATATACTTCTGTGACTATTATCACGCTCAGAGACACGTGATCTATAAATGCAAAACACCTTTACAATTCTTTACCCCATATTGTTTTGTAATATGATTTTAGGGAGATTATGAGAATATAAGGTATCTTTGGAAGTGTAGCTCCATTTGTCTTCTGCTCTTATTGTTTGACAGCTCCATCGTGGTTGGTGTTCCACGTCATCACCTCTTCTCACCGTTGTATAGACTGAATATATACATAACAAACTGCAGCTATGTCCCTTTATCAGAAACACTATCACAGCACAACACATTGTTTTCTAAATCGTTTTGTCTGTTTTAGCATATTGTCTGTCCATTCTTTCCCCTAACAAACCATGCGCTTGATGCAGAAGACCGCTACAGAGGCACATTGCCATCTAGTGGCCTCGTATGTCACTGCTAGTTGCTTGCGGACTTAATCTGGTATTCAGTATGTTGATCATGCCATGGTTTTCTGCCAGTGGCACAATGGGAGATGGGAGACGCTGATATCACCAATGTGAGGACCTTCCTTGGGAACTGACTGCATATCGTCACTCATACTGAGCAGCTTTTCTTCTGACCATGAACTCCAGATAAAACTGTGTAATGTTTATTTAATGCTTCTCTTTCTCTAGGTTTTGCAGTGTACATATATGTTCATTCAACTGAATTTAAGTAGCCTTCCTTGGGTGGAGGTCAATGAAAGTTCAACTTAAGTTAAAAAGTTGCATCACATCACCAGCAGCAGGGGAAGAGTCCTTTATGGATCTTTAGTAAAAAGGATTGTTATTCTATCCATCTAATCATTTCTGTGACATTCTCCACCAATCCCATTTCACCAAGCCCATTTCACCAATCCCATTTCACCAAGCCCGTTTCACCAAGCTCATTTCACAAACATTTTATTGGTCTAAAGTGCACTTCATCTAACTAATGAAACAACTGATTAAAAAAAAAGATTTTTATTCTCTAACCATTTGCAACAAAACATAATTTTAAAAGACAGAACCGCATATAACTAATCAGTGTGTTAATCCTGCCCTACACACTGGGATATAGCAAATAATGTGACTGTAATACTTTAATTCCTCTCATTAGATTGAATCACGACGTGCATTTATGAGAGCAGCTCATAATCTCAAACAGGAGCGATTTAGTATCTAACAGCACTATCAAAAGGGGAGATTTAGTATGAGAAATTTACATTTCATGTATTTGGAAGATGCTTTAATCCAAAGCAACATTTTTTTTTTGAGAAAACTGGGTCCAGTCCCAGTTGAGGATTAAAGGCTGGTCTGCTTTGCCCACCCTGGAACTTGAACCTACAACCCAGGTACAGGTGCAGCAGTCTAACCCACTGAGCTACACACCATCCCAGCACTGTTAAGGTCACAAAACATGACATCACCATCAAACAGCACATTTTCCAACAATAAATGCCATCGACAGCATGCAGTCTTCCTTTAATACTTTAAATGGGTTCAGGTTACGGTTTGGGTTTAAGGGTTCGAGGTTTAGAGGTTATCACTAACCCCAATAATCCCAAATTGAGCTCAGACATGGAGCAGAGAGCCACACATCTGGGAGGGGGGGTTCCCCTCAGTTCAGCAACCCCCATGATTTTCAGACACAGTCCTTGGCACTGCAGTTATACAGAAACCACCCATCATTCTACACCCGGTCAGGTTTTCCAATCAAACCTGCCGCCAGCACTCTGAACTGATCGAAGCAAAATGTCACTTTTATGCCCTGTAGCCCAGACTTTAATTATTCATCAATTAAGGCTGTCCCCCCCCCCCCCAAACTGATTTTTCTTTCAGTTTGCAGCGATGTGTGGTTCCCCTGCTGTTAACCAGCCCAGTGTCATTAGTTTCTGGGCATGCAATTAAGCTCGATGCATAATTCATCAACTCCAACTCCGTAGATGTTGCTATGAGCTCTTGAGGCTTGGGTAGAAAATTAATTCTGAGAAATTAAGTTTTTCTTGGGAATAAACAGATGCCACTGGACTCTAAGGAAAAGAAACTTCTTTTTTTTTTTCATTGTGGTCTTGGAGCCGTGATGTACATCTGTGCAGCATGTTAAAAGTCCTTCAGACAGGCAGGGCGTGTGGCGTTTTTTACAAGATCTTTGGGAAAAAGGCAAATGATGTAAAAAGATCATTTATCTATTTTCTGGTAGGTGGGTTAAAACGCTAAAATTCATTAGTAGAAGAAGCTAGCGAAATTTAAATTTTAATTGCACATTCTTTTTTTGTTATATTGATTTATCGCTATTGAAGAGGACTCTGGTGACAGAATCGCCTTCTAAAGAGCTGTTAGAAATAACTTGCTGTGCACCAACACTGTTCCAACACTGCCACCTGGCGGAGCACACACGTCACAACATGTAAAAGATGCGGTGCAGAATGAAAAGGCTATTTAACGAACAAGTCCACCCAAAGGTTGCGATATGTCCGCACTATCTTGCACACGGTCTCCTAAGATATACAATACTGCATGTCCACTCGTACTAAAGCAGCTGGAAGACCAGAGCAGAGGTGTAGCTTCACAGCATGAGAGCAGAGACACTTCACATACAATGTCGTAACAAGGTGACCACACGGTATCTGCAAGTCTGCCAGTAGCATGTGACTTTGTGTGTCTATCCAGGGTGGAGCTCATGATACCAGGGACAGGCTCCAACCACCTCCACCACCGTGTCCCGGTTAAGCAGAAGATACTCCACAGCCTGATCTCTTGACCCAAGTGGACCAGCTCCGTGTGCATTGATGTGATCCATCTTGTGTGGTTATGGGTTGATGTTGATCACTTTTTATCTGTACAGATAACAATGCAACATTTTCTAAACAGTGGTATTCTGTTCTGCAGCCTGTTATTAAGGTCCAACCATTCGGGGTCAAAATGGTCCCACCCCCTTACTATGGAATCTTCTTTTGTTGGATCATATCAAAATAGAACCATATGTCATGTCCAATACAGTCACCGCAAGATCAGTTATATATTTTACACACCTTAACAGATGGCATTTGCAGAAATCCTACTGTAACCATCTGCTCAGGTTTCTTCATTTAAATCATGAATTAAACCATTCACTGTCCTCACTTACACCTCCCACAACAATTATTTTATAATCTGCTTGCGATGCATCATTGTATGAGACTGACGACCCAATTTAATGATGTGGTTATTAGCAATGACGATCAGATAGGCGTCTCTCAGCCTTTCATTTTGGGCTTATATGATTTCGCAGGCACGTTTCCAGTTGTTTAAGCAGCTTAGGCAGGGACAATATTCTTTCCATAAAAGCACCTTTAAAATGATCACTAGTAATTAACACTTTTCGTGACAGTGTATTGGAATGTGTTGACACAATCTTGTATTATTATACATAAAAATGGGCATCCAGGAGCATAAAGAATGAGGAAAAACTAACAAAAAACAATACAGGGTAGTGGTTTTTGATTGCTAACCATAGGGTATAGCAAGGTCATTGACTTTTTTCGTAGATGCCCTAGTGGTACCTTTGAGAATGACACCCATTTTTATGTCTGGGTTAGGGCTCATGCTAACGCTAATGTGAAAACACGTGATCCACGTGGCCTATTTTAAATTCATTATAATAAAACTTGAAAAGTACTTATAAAATCAAACAGGAAGCTTGTAAAAATGGATTAATAAATGCCTTTCCTGATGTACTTAACTGTACCCCTGGAAGGACAGAATGATTATGGTAACCTAATGAAAAAAAGACTGCAGTAAATTGCTTCATTCACAATCTATCCATATGAGTTAACAAGTTTTTAAAGCACAACTGAGATACACCAGTAAGCTGTTACTTTAATTCCCATCTCATGAGATACATAATTTGGCGTATGTTCTCAGAAACACAACTCTTCTGGTACATCTGCAAAATTGGCCACCAGGGGGAGCAAAACCTACTCTTCTTCAGATTCCAAAAAGTAACAGTCTCAGGCTATTGGATAAAGAGTACCAGAGCTGTCACTTAAACAGGAGCAGGTTTGCTCTTATCCTAACTCCAGAAGCACTGGTCTATGAAAATCACACAATGATGCGGGAGAAGAAGAAGAATCTCAGGTCTCTTCCTCCTTCAGCGGCTCCACAGAATTGTAGTGTTCCCCAAGACCATAGGCGTGCCGCATGTAGCTGAAACGCAACCCAACACGCATTGGTTTAGTCTCCCAGAACCGTCACACAATCAACGATCAGCCCAGAGGGTTCAGTCAGGCGTGATGTGTGGATGACAGATAACCACAAACATGGCCTAGTCACGCTCTAAAATGAAACACCCTCCAAACCAAAAAATGCAACAGTAATCTTAGGCATTGGGCCTTCCTGCTAAAAATTGCCAGAGATGGTAGATAGATTTCCACAAACTTACACCAGAGTGATTGGTGGTTCGTGGTACTCTTCGCCTATCACAATCGTAGGAGACTCTGCTTGAATGACCTCAATGGGGATCTGGAGGACTTGAGTCAGAGCTCGTAGCTGTCATGACACAAGCAAAGTCTGTTAGTGTACATCTACTATTATAGGTCATACATTTTACACACATCAGCAAAAAATATAAATTAAGCTTTAATAAACAAGGGATAAAAATATAAATTGAAAGCTGGGACTTTAAATGTAACAAATGCCTTGCGTCATGTCTGAAATTGCTGGACAGACACAGCTGTTGGTGTTCTGATGGCAGGGGGACATCTGTCAGGAATTGTGGTCACAGATGGCTCATGCACAGGGTAGCGGCAATGACAGCGTCTTTCCAAGCCATTCAGCAGACACTGCTTGAAAGTGTAAGGCCCAGTAGATAAGCAACTATGTCACGGGGTTTCATCAAGTGTCGTCCTTTGACGTCCAGTCATGTTACAGAGCTTAAAGCCTTTATAAAACCTTAATAACACTAAACATTTAAGCTGGATAAATACTGTTAAACAAGGAGAAGCGTAGCCACGTGCCACAGGGCAGAAATCTGTGTTCTACAGTGTTTGTTTTTCAGTTTCTGGTGACTTGGTAATTGTTGTTAAACAGAAAAGGTATTCTGATCAATCCCATTGATCCTCTAGTGATGAATTTCTATCCTGGGATGACAACGTCCCCGTGTATAGGACACTGAACGGTTTGATGGTCTCCAGGTTTATAATGAAGGGAAACTCAGCAACGGTGCCTAAAACTGTTTCACGAAACAATAGAATTTTAAATGGAGGAACAGTGTTGATTCACTTCATCAGATCCAAGGACACTGGAGCTGTTTTGGCAGCCAGGAGTGACCCAAACCCACAAAAAGCCTTTGTGTTCTCTGTATTTTGGTAGCTAGCTGTGAAAAAAAACCACTGAAAGGCTGTGATCTGTTAAATTCGAGCACAATGTGCAGAACACCAATAGCTTTCCCGCTTGATACAGAATTGGCATTTCCAGCTTTCAGATCACGGAGTACATTCAGCTTGGGACCTACTGGCCGTCACTCCTACCTCCAGCTGTCCACCCCAAGCCGCAGTGTCCGCCACCTCGCTGCAGTATTTTTCAAATTCCTCTGTGGAGACAGAGATTTTTATTCGACATCAAGGGCAGAAAGATGGGATGCAGCCTGTCTCATAAAAAGGGTAACTGAACAGATTCCCTAACCAGGCAGAAGACAGGTGCTACGATGGCGAGGGATTATAAGGGTTAGGGATAAGCCGCTAAATTAAAGAATGAGTTTAACGAGTACTGTAATGTGCGTAACGAGATCTGAAGGGTTCGGTAATGGGCAGGCAGTCCTCACCAGGCGTGAACATGTCGCCTGTGGTGGGATTGGTGAGAAAGGGGAGGAATTCCTGAGCGTGGTCCCTCATGTGTTGCGCGGTCTGGCTGCGGAGCTCCGCCAAGCCCAGGGTGTAGCCTCGCCTCAGCAGCTGGTCCTCCGCAGCCCGGTAAAGGCAGTGTCCGTCCGACATGATCTCTCTGATCTGCAGCCGCTTGCCTCCCAGTATCTGCGACAGCTTCTGGTTCTCCAGGTGCCGAGAGCCCTGCAGGTTCTCCACCTCAGCCTCTGCGATCCTGTTCTCCCTCTCCTTCTGCAGGGCGGCCCTCTTATCCTGAAGGCACGCAGACAAACAGTCAAGAAGAAAACTGTACAGTTATAAAAATGCACGGCTCATATATCGGTGCCTGGCCCAATCGTCACTCGTGTCTCACCCGCCTCTTCTGGGCCTTGGAAGGACGCTGTGTGGACGGTTTTGGGTCATCGGTGTCCAGATCCAGGCTCTGCACTGCATTGGCAAGACCATCAGCCTCAAAGTACAAGATACGAAAGAAAAAAATTGTGAAAATCATTTGCATATCATAAGTTTCAGAAGGAAGAAGAAATACGTAATGCTAAATGTGGACAATATTTCAACACAAGATGACTTTAAATATATATGAGCCATTTTAATTCAACAAATATCCAAAATAGAAAGTATCACCATTTTTGAGCTTTCGAATGGGCTACAGCTAAGCCATGCAGCTGTAATAGTGAAAAGGTTACAGCATATATTGCAACAAATGGTAATGGAAAAGTGTTTATTGAATTGAAATAGAATGGCCTGTATATTTTAAAAATATATAAATATTTTTTTTCCAGAACAAAACTCAGAGAATCAACTTTTTTAAAACTATATGTAAAAAGGCAGCATTAAAATCACTTTATTTGCACATTTCAAAACACAGAGACCACACACATCATTTATGCACATTTAAAACCTTTGTAAACAGAAAAATAAGAACACATACCTTGTCTCCAAGTGCAGGCCTGTTCAGTTGCTCCAGTTCCTCTTCATGTTTCTCACTGAGTTCAGCTTCTAGCTTTGCAATGTCCTCAGCCAGTTGTTTTCTCCTTTTTTTGTCATTTTTAGGTACAGCATTTTTCATGCTCTGAATTTTGGCTGTCAAATGTAAAAAAACAAGCGACATTTACCACTAAAGTTAAGTGAAGGTAGGTTCCGTAGTGCAACAGTGTTTCCTGGCTCTAGTGATGCTGGACTTCAGATTGTCGCCATGGCAATAATCCGATGCATCCGCGCGATTCCAAATCGTGCTTTTCTGAGAGAATAAATCCAGTTGCACCAACACCACTGAAGATGATATGATGAACGAGGAAACTAAAAGCCGTCACTTCTGAGTCAAGTCCTGTGACACTGGCTCCGAATTCGGAAATGTGTCCCGCAAACCCGGACGGCTCATTCCCTGAATCAATCCATCCATTCATCCATCCATCCACCCACCCACCAGTACAGAGCTCGTTCCCCATCGGTGTGGGTATTATTAGCACCACACAGAGCATTATTCTATTATGTTTATTTCAAACTTCCAGCTAGCCGATTCTTCATAGGACCGTGTAAAACCCTTCGTCCCAGTGAAGTTTGTTATAAAACAACCGAACATTGGGTCTCAAAGACGTTACATTTGGCGAGTAATACAAGAGCGGCTGCATACAGTCATTGCATACAGACTTAGTGACAGTGAGATTACAAGGCATATTTTAACTAGCACGTTACAGAAAATGGACAGACCGACTTACCCTGCAAATCTTTCTTCTCTTTTCGCTGCTGTTTAAATAACAGCTCCTCTGCTGATTCCGGGTCCGCCATGGTTTCTGTAATTTCCGCAAATCCGTTCTGTAAATTCACATGAACCAAACAACTGACATGCTGACTGGCGATCAACAGGACAGGCTCGGCACGACGTTTTCGCCTCCTGGGCGCTTCCGGTGCTCCGCGGCTCAGCTGTGCCTCTCATTGGTCCGCGAAAAGGCAGCGTCACGCCCCACAAAGATGCGCAACAGCATAAGAGAAAATCACACTCCTGGTCACGTCAGTGTTCAGCAGAAACCCACCTCTCGTTTTCTAATACGGTGCATCATTAGGGAAACACATAAAGATTAATAAAATAAAAAAAAACTCCCCCGGTTATTTATAGACAGAGTTATAGGCGTAGTTAATCTGGTGACGCTGGATAAAGTCCTATTTGGTTGACCACGTCGACTAAATCTGAATGAATTCAACCATCTCTCTCTTATTACCGTATCTTTTCGACGTACGCTAGACGTAGAACGTCATTGTCCAATAGCAGCGCACGTCGCTTTGTGGATCGGGGGGGGGGGATGTTTCTGCGCACGAGTGATTTGTGCTCTTTCAGCTGGCTGCCCATGTGTGTGGTTGTTCACTGGAACTCGAACGGAGTTCTACTAGAAATAACCGGCGTCACCGTAAAACTCTTGACCAAGTTAAGAACGATGAATGAGTGAGTGTAGGGCAATTAAATCGGGCTCCGCTGCATTCAGGATTCTCTCATACAGGCCTCTATACGCTCTTTATAAGCTTTATACCAGTTTTCCCTATATGCGAGTCGAAGTGACCATGAAGACTCTGGATTTTATCGTATAATCTATTGATTCAGATGCACTATATTTGTTCCACCCTTTAATGCTGCAGTATTTATTTATTTTTACCTGCACATAGCACTTTGTATGTAAACTCTCGTGTCCGGCCCCCTGTTTGACACTGTCGTGAAAACCCTCCCCACATCACTAGCTGCTGTTTGTATGTCGCCCCCGGGTCCCCGCGTATGGATGGTTTTCACTCTACTGCATGTGCTGCCCGAAATCCGGATATGACACCGGGAGCCAGACGCGTCTCTCCGAAGCGCTTTATTAGCGGGGGTGGGCTGGATCTGCAGGCTCCGGATAAACAGCGCCGCACCCCCCCGAGTCGCGATGAAGCCCCGCCCACGGAGCGCCGCCCATCGGTACCGGCGGCCCGTTCTCGCCAGCGCTGCTTCCCGTCGGCGGCTCTCTGTGCACCGTAACGGACAGACATGGCTTCGGATGGCATGGACGAGCGGTCCCCGTTGCTGTCTGTCCCGGACTCGGGCAGCGTGACTCCCACGGCGCCGCCGTACCTGCAGGACGGCAGCCCGAGAGGTGAGTCGGGCCGTGCTGATTCATTTCGGGCGTTTCGCGGGAGGCTGGCAAGGGCACCGGAGCCCGGATTGCGCAGGCCTGCGTTTGGTGAGGCGGTGGGGAGACGGCGCCCGGTGACTCGTCCGCAGGCCTCTCTGTGAGGGAGACGCCGGCGCCCCGTTTGCGGTGGCCCATGTCGGCCCGTCTCGGCCGACCGTGAGCCCCGGATCAGCTCCCGGGTCTCGGCGCTCTTTGTGTCGCTCCTCCATGGCCCTCAACCTCCTGCGGCCGCGTCCGCAGAATATTACCGGTCGTAATTAAAACGAGGCGCTTTAATTAGTGCGGGTCGGTCTGGCTTAAAGAGCAGAAAGCCGCATCAGTGGCCGCCGGCGGAGGAGGGCTGCACCCCGTGCTCCCGGCCCCCGCAACGCGCCGCCTTTCCCCGTTAACGGGCAGCTGCTGCGCTTCTCCGCTCCTGCTACTGGAAGAGTCATTTCGACGGGCTACATTTAGTTTTATTTTTAGCATTTTGGGGGGCTTTAAATAGCGGCGGTGGCACGTCTTGTTTGCTCTTTATGTTAAAATCCGTCTTAAGCGCTGAAACATGGAGCCGCTTTCGGCTGTCACAGGGCTGCCCTG
Organism: Stomatorhinus walkeri; assembly: GCA_026784285.1. NCBI lineage: Eukaryota > Metazoa > Chordata > Actinopteri > Osteoglossiformes > Mormyridae > Stomatorhinus > Stomatorhinus walkeri. The sequence goes on along the minus strand of JAODUD010000046.1, from coordinate 4,456,846 downwards.
CTCTCTTTCATTATGGGCATCTGCTGTCTTTGCGTCTCACTGATGTCAGAAACTACCAAGGTGCCACAATAAAGGACTTGCGGGTTGCAACCCCCGAAATACACGGTACATTTCTGATGGGACTGTTATGGTCCTGTGTGTCTGTACGTGGTAAATGGATAGACGCTGTTTCCATGCACAATAAGCCTGATTCAGTTTAATGAGACTGCAGTTTTACTATTGTGTGATTATTCGTATAATGTTTTATGTGACGTGGTTGCTAATGTCGGTGTCACTTTTGTCGCGTTATTTAAATATCAGTAATATCCGTGTTGTGATGCGCCAGACTATGTCTGGCAAAATATCACCGTCATGAGAGTAACTTGGTAGTGAAACTGACTCAATAAAAAATATGGAGTATATTTTATGCATAGGGTGGCAGGAGTGTCACGGGAAAACGAGCTGCTTAACAGATGAAAGGATGCAAGGTTTTCGATTAACGGTAACTTGGCTGCTGCACAGATGCCTTGTTATAGTTCAATCATTCCAATATGATCAATGCTGGGTAACCAGGGAATTATTTAACTGCTATTGGAATCACAGGCTACTGTGGGTTTGCTTGGATGCTAGTTTATGCTTTTCTATATATGAAAGTCAGTAATGGTGCAGAACTTGGAGGAAAATGTGCAGTGCCTATTTGCCAATTTTAAGTTGTTATGGCAGATTTGACATCATTTGGTTCACTTGTCAGTCAATAATTTAGTAAATTTCCTAAACTGTCGGACTTGCCAGAACATTATTAGAAAGGAATTTTAAGCTTGGTGTTTCATTGGAAGACCCTCATTAATGCAGCTTTCTGGAAACCAAAAATAAAATAAGAGAAAAGCAGGATCCTGAACATGAGTTTGTGTAAGTTGACTTGTCTCCATATCATGAAACATCTAATTTTCAGACTCTATGAATTAACAAGTCAGTCGGTTACTCTGCTGTTCTTAAGGATGCCATGGGTTGCCCTGAAGGTGGCGCTGTGGCCTCACTCCGCCTGGGCTGTGGCTTTGCATCCTTGCTCTGTATATGTAGAGCTCACATGCACTGTGTGTGTGTGTGGTGGGGTGGGGGCTTTCTCTTAACATGGTCTGGTTTTCCACAGTCCCAGAATTTGCAGTCAGTTTGTCTCTGAATTGGTGTGTCATTGGGTGTGTCAGTGCGTGTTTTGCGAAGGACTGGCGTCCCGTGTGTTCTGGGCTGAACTCCAGTTTCACTGCGACTAGATAAGCACTTAGGGAAAATGGATGGATTGTACTGGTTTTGGTTACGTTTTGCTTAGGAACACGCAGAGCCGACATCCTGCGAGCGCAGTTAGCGGCTATCGTTTAGTTAACCTGCCTGAATGTTTCTGTGATCGATTATATCGAAGTGCGTCTTGTTTTGTTGTCGTCCACCATAGCACACGCCGGTGGCCCTGCTCCTGTCCTGAGATTCGCAGTGGCGATGCTGTTGCTTTGACCGCCTCTGTTCCCACTGCCCTCTCCCCAACCCCCAGCCTAAAATCTTAATTTCTTTTCGTATTTTACATGTGTCACAGCCGATAGGTTCAGAGGAGTCAGTCTGGTAACGGATAATAACTGCGGAAAATGGGGATTCAGCACAGCTCCCCTTGGTTGGCAAACTGGCAAAATTTCAAAATACTGGAATAGCATTGCTTTTTAAAATACTGTATACAGCACTGTGGTGTCTGGAAGGTATGAAAAATCGTACTCGGCCCAAGTCTAGTTCAGAGTTCATGGATCGCCAAGACATGCACTCTGCTGATTTCCGTGGCTGCTCTGATAAGCACCGATTGTGTCAGTGCTTCTTCAGATCTGCTAGTTACTGATTTCCAGTTTGGACGCTCCCTGAAATCTGCAGGCCATCAGGCCGATGATCAGCAGGACATCACATGTCACACCCTCAGCCGTGTCATTCTCCCATTTTAACAAAGAGGTCGGAGGGCGTTCACTGTGTCTGTTTGGGCCGATGGTATAGGGCGCGTGTTGGCCATGTGTGGCCAGGTTGAATATGCACTGTCA
>JAODUD010000046.1:4418819-4430752 GCA_026784285.1 Stomatorhinus walkeri | reverse complement strand
CCCCCCCCCCCCCCCCCCCCCCCCCCCCCCCCCCCCCCCCCCCCACAGCCGAGGGCTTCATCGTCCAGTAACGCATAATCCTTATAGTTAACATATACGGAGGTCCTGTAATTTGTGTGTATTTTTTTCACCCCATCACTTTTCGAGATTCTTAAAAAAAAGCGAGAACAATTCATTTCAGTTCTAAGTTCAAAATATTTGTTAATATTTTAATTAAATATGCTCAAAATAAATATATAAATATGTCCCTGTTTATTATATAAAAATAGAATAATGTTATAAGCCTGAGATTCGAACCTTTCAGTTATTTGTTTTTGCGTTTGTCAGGAGTGGGGTGTGATAGGCAGTGCAAATAGGATTTTTTACTTTGATTGGTTTATGTTGATTATGTGATTTACGTGATTATGTGTTTACTGTATGTGACTTACGTGCTGTCGCGTGCTGTCTTTTTGTGTTTTTGTTGTATTTCTGAAATCTGTAATTCATGACGTTTGAGTTTACTGTGTGAGGAGCGCGGGAAGAGCTAGGTTTTTTGGGGGTGGGGGTTGTTCCGTCTTTGACGGGGAGGAACGCAGTGAGAACGGATCGGATTGATCGGAATTGATGGAAAACGATCTGTAACTGGACTGGACGTGGACTATCGATGTTTTTTTTGGTAACTGGCAGTAGTGTGGGTTTTTTGTATTAGTTTTGCTTGCCTGCTCGTTTGGTTGCTGTAAGTTTGCAAGATTGAATCTATGTATTTTGTTGTTTTTCTTGCAGATTTGATGCAATTATTGACATGAACAATAAGTTATTGACACGGATCTAAACTGACTTTAATTATATATACTTTGTCAACACGAATAACACGCTGTCCCTGATGGGTATTATTATTGTGAGTGGAGAATTTCTTCAATGGTCTCTCCTGAAACTACGACATAGGGAGCTGGGACTCTTTGTCTAGAAATAGTTGTAGGCTGTTATCTGAATACTGTAATCAACTTGCAAGGAGCTCAGCCCTGGGTGTGCATTTATTTTTTATCTGTGCCTTGCAATTCTATCTTTGTTCAAGGACATTTAGAAAATTCAATAACACAAATAAAAAAGTGCATGCATTAAAATACTACAAGTTATTAGGTTTAAAACATAAACCAGGGACATTTAGTACTGACTAAGCTGGAATATAAAAACTTAGCTCAATATAACAAACCCCTTACAGTCATTTGTATGGGACGATAACATGGCAAATAAATTATTTATGTACAGGACACACACAAAAGCAGTATTGACTCATCTATGTAGTGGTACTGCACTGCAGTGTAATGGATGACACCGGCAAAATGGAGAAGTTGGATTACACCGAATGACGAAAACATTACACCTAATGACGCAACTTCTACTTAAACATATATACCATATGGACAAAAGTACTGGGACACCTGGCCATTATACCACAGGAATGTTTATGACATTGCATTCTAAATGTATGGACATCTATATGGAGTTAGTTCCCCCTTTGCAGCTATAACAGCTGCCACTCTTCAGGGAAGGCTTTCCACAGGACTTTGGAGTCTGTCGATTGGAATTTCAAAAGTTATAAGCAAATAGTTCTCCAAAATATGTTTGTGTACATATTCTAGAATTGTTATGCATTTTAGATACTTCCAATTTTATGGGAACAGTTTGGGGAAGGTGGCCCCTTTCTGTCCCAGCATGACTGTGCCCCAGTGCACAAAGCAAGGTCCATAAAGACATCGTTGGGTGAGTATGGTGTGGGAGATCTCGACTGGTCCACACAGAGCCCTGACTTCAATCCCAACAAACACCTTTAGGATGAATTAGAGCGGAGACTGTGAGCCAGGCCATCACATCCAACATCAGTGTCTGACCTCATAAATGCTCTTCTGCACGAATGGGCACAAATTCCCAAAGACAGATTCCATATTCTTGTGGAAGGCCTTCCCAGAAGAGTGGCAGCTATTATACCACCAAACTAGGAAAAATATCCATACTGATGCCTATGGATTTAGAATGGGATGCCATAAAGGTTCCTGCAGGTGTAATGGTCTGGTATCTCAATGCTTTTTTTTATTTTATATGTTTATTTAAAGAGGTAATGGTGAAATCAAAGTGCAGACCATTACACTGAAAGACAATTTAGCAGTTTGACATTTTATTTTCCCAAAAGTTATTCAAAACATAAGAAACTGTAGTTTAATTTCATGTTTTCTATGCATATGGAATCTTTGTAAATATAAATTAAAGAGGACACAAAAATGGGAGCATCTCATATGAAATTAAAACAGCAAATCATATGGAAATATTTATTCCTGGGCTCTTGCACTACCTCCAATTTCAGCCAACTTTGCACGCCATTTACGATAATTAATTAATGTTTGTCAGTACGTCATATCTTGTCTCTTAAACTGTCCTCTTCTCAGCTTATTTCACTGCACATTGTACAGCTGTGAATGTAACACATAGAACTTTGAAACCTGAAATCAGTAACCGAAGACGGCTCGGAACTGCCTTTTCGGAAATAGCAGACAGTGGTTCCAAAGCGCCGAACTATCACCATTGCGTGAGTCATTAACTAAATAAAGTATATACATCACTCACGTGTTTTCTTATCATGACAATAACGCCAACTACAATGGTAATACGAGAGTGATCCTGGTGCCGGATCACCCACCATAAAGATACAAAAGGATCACGTGACATAAAAGGACCCTGGCGACAGGCAATCTGAGACAAGAAGGAAACAAACAACACGCCGGGGATGCGGATTACGTAACCGCGCTCCAGTCTACGTCGCTGTCCGTGTCGCGATAGCCGGTGTCACGTGGTCGGGCGAGGGTGATTGTGGGAAAACAAACAGTGCAGTGAGCTACGTCTCCAGTGTTTGTGGAAGCGGCCGGAGGTGGTGACGGCTTTAGTTGGCGAAGAAGCGGCTTGTACGACGGGGAGGAGCAGCTGCAGCCCGCCAGCCAGAAAAACTCAAGTGTTATAATGTGCGCGGGAGTCCGAAGGAGACGTTTCCGTTTTCCGCTGCCGTTTTCACACGGACGGTAGTTCGACGGGCGACTCGTAAAAGTTGGACTCTGTCCGGGCTGCCAGCGGGGCTGCGGTGAGCGGGTTAGCCGGCCCACTGACTGAGCAATCGGGGCCGCCCAGAGAGTCAGTATCGTGTAGAGAGCTAAACGACCAAGTGATCGAGGGCGCCCGGGGGTGAGTGCCGCGTAGCCGGGTCCCCAGGGGAATATGGCGTGTGTCACCCCGAGGCAGCAGCGAGCGGTGAACGGCGCGTCCCCGGAGCGGCCCGATTCGGGACCGGTGTACGCCAGATAAAGACGGCACTTTTGGTGGAAGGGAGCTGCTGGCTGCCTTTACCGAACCGCGTCCGCTCGTGCGGGTCATTAAGACAAGCTTAGCGGCCGAAAGGCGCGTATGGAGCCGCTCTGCAGCGGGGATGTAGCAGGCACTGCTCGGAAAGTTTGTATCCTGCTTAAGCAGCATCAGTGACGGACGATTTAGCGCAGAGCCGGCACCTCTGCGCCCGGCGTGCGGCCGAAGGGGAAACATGTGGAACCCAGGATCTGCGGGCCTGCAGCTCCTAGGCAAGGTCCTGAAACATGTGGCGGGCAAAGGGCAGCTGCACCTGAGGAGCTGGCTGCAGAGGTCCGCCCAGGACTCCGCCGACTGCGACAAGATGGACATCCTGATATGCAGCGCGTTTGAGGAGAGGGTCGCCGGCGGCAAGCTGGACGCCGAACTGGACGGCGAAGTTGGCGTGGACGGCGGCGTCTCCTTCCTCGGAGACGCCCGGCACCCCTACTGCGTTTCCACCTGTTGCTTTAAGAGCGCTGTCTTGGTCTGTATCCTGACAGCCGTGTGCTTCTCCTCTGTGGCTCTGGTGCGCCAGTACCTGAAAGACTTGCTCATGTGGGTGGAGAGCTTGGACAGCCTGGTGGGTGCGCTACTCTTCATAGTGGGCCTGATCTTGGTGTCATTCCCCTGCGGCTGGGGCTACATCGTCCTCAACGTGGCGGCCGGATACCTGTACGGCTTTGTGCTCGGCATGGGGCTTGTCATGGTCGGGGTGCTCATCGGGACCTTCATCGCTCATGTAGTCTGCAAGCGCTTATTAACAGACTGGGTTCTGACCCGGATAGGGAACAGCGAGCAGCTGAGTGCCGTCATACGGGTGGTGGAAGGGGGCAGTGGACTTAAAATTGTGGCCTTAGCGCGACTCACACCAATACCGTTTGGACTTCAAAATGCGGTATTTTCGGTAAGTTGTTGGCGGCAATACAGGCTGGGGTGGGAGATCACACTAACCTGCCGGGCTGATCTGCGCTAAACACACCTTTCTCATCTCTTGCACTTTGTTTCAGTGCAGCCTGTATTCACCAGAGTTGTTCTACGCTATAGGATGTCTTTGTCCGCCACCACACAGTTATGCTTGTGATATCCTACTCATTTATTAATGATAAACAGGCACAAGTAACAAGGTGTTTAACTCTACATTATGCATGCAGCTTACAAAGGTCAGTGAGGCAGAAATTGTGAAAAATCCAGGATGTACTAAGCTTTCCAATTTTTGTTTGATTTTTAAAACCATTATGTCGGCAACAGATTCACATGACTTTTGTCTTCTCTGTGTTTAAGCTATTTTCACACTTGTATGTATTAGAGTTGTAGGTATAAGTCATAATAAACCATCATGGGTATAACTTTGGGTTCAGCATGGGGGGGGGGGGTAGAGGTCTCCACCCACCCACGGTTCAGGGGCAGCAAAAAAGAATCTACATATAATTTGGCTGGTCTTGATTTTTCATGACCGGGGGGTTTACAACACCCAAAATTCCCCTCATAATTTCCACCCACGTGCATCATTACTTCAGTCGGAAGTGACAGACCCATGCCTTGACTGGAAAGGTTAATTTGATAGAGCAAATGTTGAGCTGTGGTATACGGCAGTATGCTGTAATCTGCGTGGCAGCATAAAGTAACGGTGTGTCCTGTTACCCTGGCCTTGGCGGGCCGTGCCCCGTCGCAGGCGTTCTGCTGTTCCGGCAGCTTACATAACTGTCCTTCAGATGAGGCCACTGGTGATCTGCAAAAAAATGACATGGCTCTTATTTTAAAGATGTTCAGCTGAAAGCGTACATTGACTTTTAGCATGTTCCGCATTAGCACAGAAGGGAGTTTTCTCTGTGCCCCTTTAGTTTGTTGCTTTGATGTGCTTTGTAGCACTTTTTCATTGATTTATCTGACTTCTGAAAGGATGAAGCTGTTCAGTCAGAACCATTGTCTGGGTTTGGGCACCTGGAGCAAAGACCTCAATCTGAAGGTGTCTGCAGTTTCAGGCATTTTCTTAAAGTGTGTGTAGTGCTGGGCGCAGCCGTCATTTCTTAATCTGCCACCTTTCCGGGAGTTTTATAGGGTACTTAGACCTGAAGTTGGTGACGTTGCATTAATGAGGGTAATCTGAGGTGCGTGTACTGCAAAGGTGACATCTGTAATGATGCTGAAGTCAGTCAGCATTATATTACCTGTGACTTGCATTAAGTCGCGCCGTTTTCAACAACGTCATTTTGCTCTTTTATGAGTTGACGTGGTTGGAAAAACCACGACACAATTAACGCTGCATCCCTCCTCTCTGCGCCACCACATCTGAATCTCTTGCTCAGTCAGCTAGAACAGGCACTCCTGGCTTAGTTATGTCAGACGTTCAGTTTCTGTGTACCTGCACACTGTTTCCTGTAACATAATAGGAATAGTTACCTTTGTGCAAGCTGTGCATACCTATTTAAATTCCTTAGCTCAAGGTTTGCTATAGAAGGTCATTTGGATGACGAACATAATTGTCTTCATAGTTATACAGCTGTTAGCTTTCAAAACCCTTTCAGATCCATTCGGGGATTAATGAAGTTTAAGTTGTCATGGAACCCAGGCACATTTAAATATAATTAAAAACAATAAAATGCTGAGGAAAAATATTGTGAAATGCAGTTGGAGTATATGGGAATCTGAGATAAGAAATGAACAAAACGGTTTTACCTACTGGTTATTTTAATCCAGAATATGAACTGTTTCATTTTTTGACTGTATTTTTACCAGCCATTGAACTGACAGTTAAATGTGTTCTCTGCCACCGCTGCGCAGTTTCATGTCTTGCCTCTCCCCCACCCCCATGTAGATCACAGATGTGTCGCTGCCAAATTACCTGGTAGCTTCCTCCGTTGGTCTGCTGCCTACACAGCTCTTGAACTCGTACCTGGGGACCACGCTCCGGACGATGGAGGACGTCATCGCGGAGCAGAGTGTCAGCGGCTACTTCGTGTTCAGCTTGCAGGTGAGAATGGGGGGGGGGGGCATGTGGCCAGCTGGTGTGGGTCTGCTGTCCTTTTGATTGCCGCAGGCTACAGGTGCCCCGGGATAGGAGTGGCACACATTCCTGCACTTTTCATCTGGCCAGGAACCAAGCCTCGGAATTCTTTGTCCTTTCTGCTGTCAGTTGACATGAATATGAGCTGATTATCCGGAACATTCAGGTGAAAGAATGGTGCCCGCTTCGGTCTGATAGGCACACTGGCTGCCCGGTGGCGGGTCCCCAAGATGTCGTACCGCTATAGATTAGCTCAATTAAGGTCATTTGCAAAACAGAATAATCCAGAAACAAAGGTAGTAACAACATAGTCAATATGGTGGAAACAAATAAAGTACAGAGTACACAAATAGTGTTCTGTATTTAAGGATTCTATGGGAATAAACATATGGTGCAGGGATATAGAAAATGCTTTATATTAAAAGTTATAATAATAATTGTTTTCACTGTTACTAATCTGTGCATCTCTCATTGTGGGAGCAGTGTGCCCTACCGTATTTGAAGCGTGTCCCCTACTGAAACGTGTCTGAAACGTGTGTCACGCCTCCGCCTCCCACAGATCATCATCAGCATCGGCCTCATGTTCTATGTTGTCCACCGAGCCCAAGTGGAGTTGAACGCCGCCATCGCTGCCTGCCAGATGGAGCTGAAGACGTCATACGTGAACGGCGGGATGCTGAACCACGGCGGGGCCAGCTACTGCAGCAAGCGGACCGGGGTCACCGGGGGCGGGGTCAACGTGGTGTGAGCCCACGCTGAGTGCAGATACGACCACATGTAATGTATAAAGAAAAATTCGCCGGTATACGCCGAACGCTAACGGCGAAAATGCAGCTGATGGAGGCTTGCGGACGCATGACCAGCCGGTGCTGTCGTTCTGCCGCGCGCCTCTGCTTTTCCGGGAGAAAGGGGGGCCTGCGGGGGTTTTTCCGGACGTCGGCCCGTTACCCTGGGCACTATGGCGCAACGCGGAGAGTTAATCTGAGCCGCTGGACGTAAGGACATCGGGAGGCTTTGAGACAACTCGTACCCGATCCCGCATCTAACACGGCTTTGCAGTGCATTTTATGTAGTGCTTCCCGGCTGTGCATTTGGTTATTTTTTTCCATGATAATATTCTATTTCAGTTGCTCTTTTTCTCTAATTTAAAGCCAGAAGAGCGCTGCGCCTGTTTTCACCCCCTGGTCTCCCCCTGTCTGCACCCTCGTGCAGTGGGTCGCTCTCTGCGCGGTCCAGCCTCGCGTCACGACGCCAACAGGCGCTGCGAGGTGTGAGATGTCACAGACATCACAGGCGTCATGAGCAAAGACCATTCGGTACAAAAGCAGAAAGCTGTAGAATGTTATGTAGTATATGCGGTTCTGTTTAAACATCTTGCCTAATGAGCGCACAAGCTGTTTTATTCGCTTCTGAATTGTTAAATAGTATTTGAGACTCGCGTTAAATAGTTTTGATGATATAAGCTGCTTAATGACTGTTGTCTGAAGGGCTGCTCACACACCCCCTCCCCCCCCCCCCCACTGGGGTAACTGAAGCAGTTTTCAGGTTTGAAAACACAGGTGCCGTGTGTGAGTGAGAGAGACTTTGTTCTGATGTGCTGTGGACGTCAATCAGCCAAGATGGTGAACATGCATCATGCTATGTTCTCCTTAACTGGGGGTCTGTACGGTACATGGTGACACGGCAATAGTTTGCATTCATAGATCCTGCTTGTATCGTGTAGCACAGTGTTTCCCAACCCGGTCACCCCAGATAAGTCAGGCAGAGATGTAGGCTGTCTGGGAGGGAGCAAAAACGTGGACTGTCTGGGGCTCATCGAGGACCGGACCGGATCGGGAAGCACTGCTGTAGCTGCTCAGACGGCCTGGCAGACACGGGATCTCCCCAGTGCCATTGGAACAATAACATTTATTAATCTATTAAGCTCCTTTTAGTAAAAGTTTGTATGACCAGTGCTGGCATTGTTTTTGCGTCCTATTGAAATTTCCGAACAGAACCTGTTCTATGTTTTTATTTAATCTCTGTTAATATGTATAATAGTTGTCAACACTTGACTTTCTTACTAACAGTTGATTATTGTGCAATGTATGCCAAGTAATTTTTTTTAATTAAATGTTTGTTTGACCTACATCCCAGCTGTTAACTTGTTTAAAGCTATCATTAGCTATGTTTTAGAGCTGATCAGATGGCAGTTTTGCAGCTTAAGGCCCTGTGTGTGAAACTTAGCAATAATTTTTGAGAAGCAAATTAATCTTATCCACTTAAGATGGATATTGAAGCATCTGACATTCCCAGGCTTGTGCTATAACGCTAACCTGCCTTCTGCCTCCTGCTGCATATAGCATAATGGATCGGCACTGGGCTACAAACGGGTCCCATTAGGGGTTTTGGGCAGGGGGGGTTGTACAGCACCCCCAGCCCGATCTGGTCCGATGCAAAAAAAAAAATAAAAAATTTAATTGGTGTTTGAATGCAGGCTTCAGTCTGACACGCTTTAAAATGTACACGGCTCGAAAAGCCATGTCAGTCTCGTGGAAATGCTTGCACTCTGTTTAAAGAGGTATGAACTTCAGATGGTGGAGTTTCATGGAAATGAGGGACGTCTTTGGCAGACTCTGTCCGTAGCAGTGCTGAGAATCACAAGCTGGGTAAGACCCCACGTTGCACCAGGCGCAGGTCTGGCACTAGTGGGACGTGAGACGTGGCCCGACAAAGTGCATTACATATATGCTGTATTTTGACATACAGAGACGTTTACAGTGTGTAAATGAATATCGCTGTAAGGCTTGTTCAGTGTTATCAAATAAAATGTCAAAGCGTCAGTTACTTCTGCCCTGGGATGCAAAATCAATGGAATAAAACATTTAGAACTTGAATGAAATGTGGTTTTGTATTTAATTTAGTTTTCACCTTATGGCGTGGGTTTAGCATTCCAGGCCTTTTTTTGCGTCCATCCTCAAAACGGCATAATTATATATTCTGGGATATGAGTGACAAATGTCACATTGTTCTTGTTAGATAAACTTCTTCCACCTTGAAGCTTGCAGAATTATCAGGACTGCGTTTTTCCCCACTACAAAATATTTCATGCAACATTCCTTAAGATTAGATAAACCCTATTGATCCTAGGGGGAATATTCATGATCATATTTTAATGGGGGGGGGGGATATATATATAAATATAATATACATACACACTTGTCCTCAACTAATTTCCCTAATCTGATTCCTAATTTCACTGTACAAACTTGTAACCTTGTCAGCCATGAAAAAAAGCCTTGGAATGAGCATTTTATTGAGATAAAATATATTCAGTTCAAGGTGTTTAAAAGAACAGTGATCAAATTGCAATGTAAACCTCTTACAATGGGTGCTTTAATGCAGGATGATGTTTGAAACTTCTACAAATCAAAAGAGAAGGATGACTGAAGAGATTCCATGAAACGGGGCTGGGTAACAGCCCTTGAGGTATATTACACATTAACAATAACATTCATTGCTACACTTGAGTACGATCATTTCCACTACTACAGGAATCTAAATAGTTTGACAGCAGGTGAGTAACTCCTCAGGAAGCCAAGGTGAAGGTACAGTAGATGCCCCAGTGGTCACTAATATAACGACCACAGTCCAGCTTCTCCAGACCAACCAGATTCATGTGGTCTGGAGCCAAGCGGGATTCCGTCCTGGCCGGTCGCAAGTAGATGCGGTCAAAGCGACATCTGCTGACGTAAGGAAGGCCCTTGTTGCTGTTGCCTTTGGTGTCCCAGGTATAGCGGCAATGCTCCTGTCGGCCCAGCTGCTCCCAGACGTCGCACACGCCAGCCGGTAGCCCCCCCACTTTGAGCACCTGCATGGAAACAAAACAAATCAGAAGCTGGCTAATGGTGCGGAACATTTCCAGCGGATCGCCAATCAGATTAGGGACAGGCTGCCAACGTTCTTTAGGGCTAAAAGAAAAAGCATTATTACTTCATTCTTACTTTAACAGGAAAGAAAAAAAAGAAACACTAAAATGTCAGATAAATAAAACTGCGTCTGTTTGTGAATGTTCTTAGTGCCTCCACAATTATACCTCCCATAATGATCAGTATTACGGTCTAACCATATTTGGCAGTGATTATCTTAGCATACAGGAATCGTAGAAAGTAAGCGAAATGATTTAGGTCAACATGTTAACAGGCTAGGCTATACGGCTAAGCTCACATCGAGCGAGTCCGTCAAACCCGAATGCCTCCTTTTAAGATGCATTTGCAATTGCAGTCTTTCTGTGGTGATATTCTAGGTTTTAAGTCTGCTTTGTATTATTGACAAACTGCTGCACTTTCCTTCACTTTTAATCTCAAGTGCTTCCACACAGCTGATACTTTCACTCCTTTATTGGATCCTCATCTGCCAAACGCCCATCTCCCTTCGGCCATGTTGCCGGGTAATCGAGAAGGGAAATTTTAAATCGATGCTTTTTAATAAACCAGTAATCAAGTTTAACTGAGTAATCGTGACAGCTCTGTCATTTATGCTGAAACAGTTGACACTTGGATCTTACTTCAGGGTCCCTCAAGTTGGTGTCTCCTCCAAATACAACGGAGACGTTGTCCGGGGCCTCCTGCATGCGCCTCAGCACCACTCGCAGCTGGTTCATTCGTTCCTGGGCCTGTTCTTTACAGCTCTCCAGGTGTGATGTCATGAGACATACGTCTTGGTCAAAGAATCTGACCTGAGTCAGACACACAGATTTAAAATCTCGTTCCTGTACTGGTGAAACGCCGGAATCAAAAGGGGAATCGAAAGGGAACAAACTTGAGCCACAAGAAGATTTCGCAGCATCTGGGTCGCCGGGTAACTGACAATCTCGCTTTTTAGGAGTCTGACTCGGGACTTCCTCAACATTATACCAGTGAAGTAACCATCTTCATTTCCTGACAGAGAACAGAACATTATTAAAGGCACCATTGATGTACTAACACCGCAGTTAAAAATTCATACAAAATAAATAGTACCTTCAATTATAATGTATGATGTAGCACGTTTTTTCAGATATTTCATGTATGCTGGGATGAGTTCTTGCAAAAACACTACGTCAGGTGTGTACCTAATCAAAAGGGAAACAAGTGTTTTAATCAAACTATTTACAGCTCTTTACTTGCCCCCTGACCCTTACAGCTTCACGGTTCTCCCTGACGGCTCCCTTTCCACTTACAGAACCAGGACTGAGCAGAGTCCACGGGCACGCTCTGCCAGGTTGCCAGTGTCCAAACCATCCACATTCCAGGTGAGCAGAGACAGCTTGCAGTCATCGTCTGGCTCCGCTTGCTGCCTCTCGCTATCTGTAGAATCTGCTCCTGAACATGAAGGATCCTCCCCTGTTAAGTCTACGCTACAAGTGAACCAAACAATGAACGTATGAAACAGTTATTCAGGGTCTCTGAACAGAGATTAGGAGGTCAATTCACTGTGTGCAATGTGTGGCTCAGCGAGACAGAATTCTCCCTGCCGGCCCCTGGAGGATGGGCTCCCCCTTTGAGTCTGGTCCCTCCCAAGGTTTCTTCCTTCTCGGGAG
>JAODUD010000046.1:4404004-4418773 GCA_026784285.1 Stomatorhinus walkeri | reverse complement strand
GGGAGTTTTTCCTTGCCACTGTCGCCTATGGCTTACTCACTGGGGGCTTTGGGTGGGGATGCTGTAAAGCGCTTTGATATGATGTGAAGTCATGAAAATGCGCTATACAAAAATAAATTTGTTGTTGTTTGTTGTTGTTTGAACATCTCATGTTTAAATACCAAAATGGCGACCTTGGGATTGCAAAAGGCACTATATTGACTGTATTCATTATTATTATTATTATTATTATTATTATTATTGCTACTACCCGTGGTCAGAAGGTCGCTGGTTCAAATCCTAGGGCCAGCAGACTTAAGATGGATGTTATGCAGTTTAACGAGTGTACGTGACATCAATAAATTATATACCACAACTAATTTCATAATTACCATACACAAACAGTATGTATGCTTCACAGCGTTAGGAGACGGGATGGGGACGGGGAGGAAATGCCGGATCCTTACCAATCCACGGCCCCTGCCTCATTTTTCGATGTATGCGGAGGCTCCTTCCTGGGGTTTGCATCTTGATCTGCATCGAAGACAGCTTTCATGTCTTCCTCGAAAAAAGAGTTTAAGGCTCTCTGTGGAAAGACATGATGGTCACAAAACCATTCTTCACGATACACAGACGAGCTCAAATGACATCTGTGTCATTAGTCACAAACACGTCGTTAGTTCTCATTAATTTTACTTTTCTGCCTGAAACTCCGCACACATTCGGACCTACTTCCATATCCCAGTCATTTTCAGCAAGGTAGCACTGAGCCACAGCGTCGTCCGAACTAGTGATAGATGCAAACTTGTCACAGAGACGTATTCTGCATTCCTCCAGACTTGCATTAGGTTGTTTCTCTATTGTATCTTCAGCATCCATCTTTATTTTGTTGAGACTTATAGAAATTCACGGTTACGGTCGTTCTGTAAAACTGTCAGCCTACAGTAACGTCGTTTTAAAGGCCGAATCCTTTATTTAACAGGCGCTAAAAATAAAAATTACCATCGTGTATAACGTATTTCGGAAAATAATAAAATGCAACGCATACAGCTGTTTTACTTCACTTACGGCGTCTAACCGTGCAGCTACAAAACTACCGCTGCAAATGCGGAACTACTTATAATTAGTGACGTCTTGACAGGGACCGAAATGCGAACCGTCCCGCGCGTTTCCGGTTCTTAGGTCTTCCGGTGAATTTTAGCAGTTCATTTCCTAAAGCTGTATTGCTTCTGTTAAGGTTGTGATTAAAACGCGTGGAAAGTACAAATGGCATTTCGATGAAAAATTAAAGTATGCAGACCGTAACTATTTTAGACCTGGATTGAATGCAGAGGCGGGTGTGGGGATCGGACACTGTGCGGAGTTTCAGGTCGATATCGGCCTGGCTCTTCTGATTAGCTCAAGGAATCGAAGAGGGTTAGGGAACGTCGGGAGTAACGCCTAACGTCTTTCTTCAATTATAGTTATCTAATGTGTTATTTCATATACTACAATGGCGTCGTTGTCTTTAACACATTTGAAAGAATTCATGCGTTCCATGGTGGACAGCCGTGGTTTTGATCGGGTTTTAAGTAAGGTATGTTTTTCGTTAAATCAAACTTAGCTCAGAGAATTCATAGTATGCATACACTTCTGCGTCTGCCTTTTAGAATTGAAATGATAATTCCACTAATAGTTCTGATTCCAGATTGCAACAATGAAACGCCTGCAATCTACCAGACTTTACCGATTGACCTTGACATGTCGTGCTTGAAACTTGTACTTCTGTTACATTCTAGTACCACCGTTTGGTTAGCCGACGCTTCTTTCAAGGACATTCATGTTGGAATAGTATAAAAAGCAATCGTGTTTCTTTGCAGGTTAACATCGTATCAGCAAGTCCAGGTAAAGTGGTTTGTGAAATGAAGGTGGAGGATGAACACACGAATCGTTTGGGCACGCTACACGGTGGGATGACAGCCACTTTGGTAGATGTAATTTCCACAACCGCATTCATGTACACTGAGCGGGGCCTTCCTGGTGTCAGCGTTGACATGAACATCACGTAAGTGCATTCTGCACCAACCATTAACAGAGTTTGCTTAGAAATGGTCTTATTAACTTGAATTTCTGCTTACAAGACCTAATGGAATATATTCGGTATAACGGCAGCAAGTAGATGGTTATGCACTAAACTGGTGCTCAGGTGGATGTTTTTTAGATTAACCTGAAATCCTGATTTGTAGAAGACAGTGGGATTGACCTGAGTAAAAAATTTAACAATGTTACCCTCAAAATAGACTCTAATGTAGGTGTTAAAAAATTAGTTTTGGTTGTCTTTCAGGTACATGAACGCAGCCAAGGTAGGGGATGATGTGTTAATTACTGCCCAGATATTGAAGCAAGGTCGGACACTGGGATTTGCCACTGTTGATCTTACCAGCAAGGCAACTGGAAAACTGATTGCACAAGGAAGACACACAAAGTACTTGGGTGGCTGAATCTGGGCTTAATGTTTGAACATAAATTGTATAAACTGTGACCCGTGTCCAAATAAATCCTATTGGTTGCAAATATTTTACAAAGTTTCTACTGGCATATTTTTAAACAACTACACACACCATTATTGTACTATACCTTATTGATTTTTTTTCCAGTAAATCCAGTTTACATGTCTGTTTCTAACTTTTTAAAATACAGATAGGATTTTCTTCAATACCCATTACTACTAATCTCTGTGTAATAACATTGAACAAAACTCTCCTTACTCTCCTTTACTTCAACAAATGTGCCAAATTTCACTGATTTAATCTGAAGCCATGTTGGATTAGTTATCAAAACACAATCAGTAAAATATAAGGAAGTTTTTTCTTTTTTTTCTATTTTTTTATGTGAGTATAGAGAGAAAGCATAAAGAGCAACAAAATACAAAAATTATTCTGGCAGAAAATATGGAAAAAATTAAATGAAATTTTCAGCATCTTTTGAGTAAATTCTGAGTAACAGGTAACAAGTACTCTAGAATCCGTAGAAGGTTCACATCTCAGCTGTTTATTCTCCTACAGTTATGGCTTCCCTGTCAATAAGGGAATTGGTCTTTTAGATGGTAAGTGCAGCAATATTAATTTTAGAAAAATACATCATATTAAAGAGTATTGTCCAACAGCTTCAGTTATTGGAGGAAATGATTTCCCTTGTTTTAATTTCTCCATGTCTGATTGGAACTCAAGAAATTGGGGATTTCAAGCAAAGGTAAAGAGACCAATATTAAGATTATGTATGTCATTTATTCTTCTAGCCTTCTATCAGTTTGTAAAAGTTTTTTTTTTAAGTTGTACTCTTTCTGGGTAATGCACATGCCCTCTTTTTAAAATGCTCCTTGAAATGACCATTCTGGATGAAGATTTCGGTACTATTTTTTGCCTTTTGGTAAAATGATATAACTGAAGAGATGGTCTTGTTTCCGTGTTGTGACACTAGTCACAATGCAAGTTGCTTTGTCTTTTGGGCAAGTGTCACGTTCACAATATCAGAGTGACAACCTCTAAGCCAGATTTTACTTTGTTTTAAGGTGACATTTTTCCATGTATCAAAAACGTAAAACAGATGTTTTAGTTGGATCGTTTAAAATTGTAAAAATCCATTAGACCTGATGTTTTTTTCCTCTTTTCATTTTCTTATTTTTGTCATGTTGTGTGGCTGTTGTCTTTTTTAATCCCTCGGATATGTTTGAGATGTTGGGGTTTGCAGTGGTTAGTGTTGTAAATACTATGACGGAAGAGCACTGCTGCCCACTGCGCGTCACAAGGCGGCCAACACGCGACAGTTCCGGGACGTCACTTCCTGGAGGCACGTGACCGCGCGGTATTTAAGGTATGGCGCGGGCGGGAGGGTTCCTGTAAGTGTTTCAGACACATTATTTTTCTTCCTGGAGCAGTTGCCAGTTATCATTGTAAGCAGTCTTTCCTGCTCTCCCCTAAATACCGCTACTTCCCCTTCATCTCCGCATCTGGCCGAGGCTGGTCGCAGATTACGGATGCTTTAGTGGAGTTCTCATATTGTCGTTTGGTCCGTCTGTAGACTCGCTGTTGCCTGCTTTTGATCCTGGGCTTCGCTGCAGCCCGTATAGGGTCCTGTTCGTAGAGATTTGACTGACTCCCCTCTGTAATTCTGCGGAGACTCGGATCCATTCACACGGCTACCGCCGGGTATCGGGAGGCGTCGGAGACTCCGCTTGCGTTGCGGCTCTTTCCGCTTCCGTCGCGTAGGGGGTTTTGCTCGGGCTCGCCCATCGTGCTCCGTGGTTCGGGGGGCTTTAATTCGCTAAATGCGCGGGGTTTTTTCCCCCCAGGTGAACGTCTGAAAATGATCTCGATCACCAAGCAGAGGCCAGGCGATGCAGCTTTGGAGAGCACAAAGGTGAGAGCCACCGCCGTCTGAGCCGCCTAACGTGTGTGTGTGAGAGAGAGAGAGAGAGAACTGCCTACAGCCAGAGTAAATGGTTACCCTGATAGCGTATGATTTAATCTCCAATATCAGACTAAAGTGGTAGACATCATGTGGTATCAAACATGAGTGTAGGTGGACTAGCAGAATGGTATCTAGTGGAAAACTGGTGGTTTTGCTTCATTTTTACTAGTTAATGCTTGAAGTGCTTTTGTTTGATCAGTTTTTGATCTCTAATTGATCAGTGAGGTGTGGTTTGGGCCTCCGTGTGCATGATTGGGTGGACAACAGTTCAAATCCCATGGCCAGTCAGACAGACAGTATCTATGAGGCCCTTGTGCAAGGCCCTTAATCCTAATCTACTCTCACCTGTCTGTCTTCATAGTAATTTCTGTGTACCTGTACCCATACTCTGCACAAACAATTAAAATGCTTACCCTTTATGTTCTGTTTCTGTAATCAGTGGGACTGCCCCTCCCTATTTGGTTGAGGCTGAAATGCTCATGCCTTTGTAGGGTTTTTGCTAGATCTGTATGGGGGGGGATTAAATTGTGGTAGTAGTTCATTGAGCTTTTTTTGTAGACGCTTATCAGACTATTGGTAATAGACAAGGTTTCTGTGTCTGCTTGATCACTGTACTTTCATGTTTGCATGCATGAGGAAAAACATTAACCTGCTTTCTGCTTGTGCTGGATCTTTGATCACTTCAGAGCCAGTTCCCACGGTTATTTGTTGAAGAATGTTTGTTTCTGTAAGACGATAACTTGTGGAAGCTACCGGGTGCCCGTGGGAACCAAATGCTGCTCGTAGAGTTGAATTTCCCACATTAGCAATGCAGTCAGACATGAAGGGCTGGTCAGCCCGTTTACTCATTTGCTATCCCATGACAGAGTAACCAGATTGCTCAGGTGGAAGAATGGGGCTAATCCTGTCTAAATGTGGGCTGTCTATAGAAGTCAAGAAAGTGATTAGGTTCCTCAGTCGGGTGTATTAAGTTACTTCAGTTGCGGGTTTTCATGGAAACTACCTGATGTGAGCAATCTGAATGCATGTTGGGAATGTGTACATCTGCTTCTCTCCTCCCCATACAGAAAGCGCTTTCAGGAACGACCCAAGGTGCTGCTTCAGTCAGGAGAACACTGCAAGTCCTCCAGCCATCTGTGATAAATGAGAACCAGGGAAGAGGACGAGAGGTAAATTGGGGGTGATGTAAAAGGACTAATCTGGGGCGCTGAATGTTTGGTCTGTACCTTTCTGACTTTGACGTCCATGTCCAGCCAGGAAAGGCCCCCCCGAAAAGGAAGCTGTGGGGAGCCGGACAGGCGAAGGGCTCAAAGAGGGTCAAAGCTGAAGTGGCGTCGAAAGACCAAAATGCTGAAGATGGCGCCGTGGCTGAGGGGATGGAGAAGAGCGCCTATGAGCTGATGGTGAAAGGTGTGTCCTGCGCATGCAGTGTCTGGGCTTCAGGATTTCTCGTTCGCTATCGCTTGGCTGGTGGCGTGTTTTTGACAAATGACGATTTATTCCAGAGACCCCTCCATCTACTTATTGGAAGGAGGTTGCTGAAGAGAGACGTAAAGCTCTGTACAATGTCCTTCAGGAGAATGAAAGGGTACGTTGTCAGAGTTGCTGGTTCGAAGAGAGGCCAATCTGCTGCATTATCCCTGTTGGTGGGAAACTTGGTCAGACTGCCACTCTGCCACCATTCTGTCAAAGTGGGAACTGGTTCCCCCCCCCCTTAGTACTTTGGTTTAATGGGTTTTTCCGCTCACAGCTACATAAAGACATAGAAGCCAAGGAAGAAGAGATCTCCAAGCTGAGAAGTGAGAACGAGGAGCTGCAGGAGCTGGTTCAGCACGTCCAGCACATGGCTGACATGGTCGAGGTGAGCAGCCTAGCGCTCAAAGGCTTTGCTCTGCTCTCACACAGGCTCATGCACGCTCTTCATTTATTTAAGAGGTTAACAGGAAAGAGCCCACAGAGTCTGGAGGATCTGCAGGAGCTCGCTTTTGATGGAGAGGATGAGGGTGCTGCAGAGAGTGAAGATGATGATGATGATGATGCTGCAGAGAGTGAAGTTGAAGAGGAGTCAAGTGTCTGTAGCAAGGAAGACCCAGAAGAGAAGTGATTATGCTTGTCTGTGGAACTGAAGACCTGTAAAGATGGCTGTTTTTGCTGACTCAGTGGACCTGACGTTGTGTGAAATGTAACTTATTACAACTTTTTTGCAAGTGGGTATATTTAAGCCCCCCCCCCCCTTTAAATCGCTTGACACTAGCCTTGATTTGCCAATTGACTTTTGTTTTTGTTTACTGACCAGTGCTGCCATGTTACTTTGCCATGGCTGTTAATGCTCATTCTGTATATACTGTAAATGTGATTGAAACTGTAAAATAAAAGTTTTTACACAATTTGCTTCTGGCAAATCTACTGTTTTTGGGAGAACTTGTAAATGGGGCTGCTTTTGACAGTAAGTGGGTGTTTTTAATATGGAGTTGCTGTCAAAGTGCCTGGGTTTGGTGCAGTTCTGCCTTGCAGCACTGCACTTCCTGGCATTGACCTAGAATGTACTGATACTCTTCAGTATAGTTGCCCCCACGGCTGGAGCCTGTCACAATTCGTATGCTACAGTTGCAGGGGAGAGGGTGGGACAAGACTGCAATAAAAGGATGTGAACATTAATAAATAGGATACATAGCTGGGTTTCAGGAATTCTTCCCATGTCAAGTGCTATGGATGTGGCCTGCTACAGGTTGGTGAGGTAAGTGTGGTACACTAACACTGCAGATTACACAGTGCCCCTGCCCCCCAGAGCACAGGATATCAGAGGAGGTGGCTGTGTGGGGGAAGAAGCAGAGGGCAGTATGTAACACTCCTCCTCCAGCAGCAGAGGGAGTCTTAGTTGCTGGAGTGTCAGGCCTTTCTGCATTATTTTGGTAAACGTCAATTGTATTCGAGCGTCTTCACATTCGCTTCCTGTAATTTAGGCTGTAGACGGCCAGTCGTGCCAGTTAAAGGCTCAGTGACTTAGGGAAATGCCTTAATTGCTTAGGATTAGTGGTTGGGATTGTGTAGGACCGTTAACAATGGAGCCATGGGCCGCCTTCATGTGGCTTTCAGATTGCTCCATGGAGTGTGGAAGGTCACAGAGCAGCCTGCGAAAATACACTACAGTCCCACAAGCTTTTTAGCTGCCATTATGCAAAAATAAACTTTATTGCCACTTTCAATAAACAAGAAGGGTTCTAAACTGAAAAAGCAATCAGTACTGGAATAAACATGATCAAAAATAAAAGTCACCATACTTACTCAATTCCAAGTCAGCTCTTTGCCCTTTTACGTTAATTTGGGGAAAATATACAGGGAAAGATTAACTATAACTTTCAGCCACTGAGTTAAGGGCCTTACTCAAAGGCTCAATGTTAAAACCATTCTGCTGATCACAGGATCTGAGGCACCTTCCAATCAAAGGCATGCATACGGTCTTAACCCACTGAACCAGAGAGTGACTTGGATTTAAATAAATACAGTTTACAACACAGGTCAGGTGATCTCAGTGCAATAATACAAACCATCAGAGGAAGCAAACAAATACTAAATTGTCATGAAACCATATAATTCACAGTTAGAAAAGGATTAATAACAGGTGCTTAGTCAAGCAAAAAGGTAGATGGGCAAATGCATGAGGAACTCAGATTTTTAATGTTCCATACAAGTGAGGATGTTTAGAATACTGACATATCGAGATCACTCTCAACAGATTTGTTGAACAGTTCACATTAAGTTAATATCAATATGTTTGTTTGGATCAGAAATATTACTTGAATTACAGGGATTTCACAAGTTGGTCTCTTCCAATTATGGGGGAAAAGTAGATAAATCTGCCAATATATGTCAGTATTTTTAGTTGCCAAGGTGAATGTTCTAAATAACTAAACGCATTTTACTTTAATAAAAACAACTTAACAGTGATGAGGTGATGCTGGTGAATCAGGTGTAACAAGCTGAGCGTACACTTTTTACAGTTCAGTTACAACCAGCTAAAGAGGGAGGGGCTTGTGGTCATGTGACCATGGCCACCCAGTGCAGTCTCAGTAACACAACAAGTAATATTCCCCATAAAAAAAATAAAAGCCTCTGCTCTCATTATTAATTATAACCGACACAGATACTGATCAAGAACATGAATATAAATACACAGCTCATTTACAATTCAATCTACAACAAAAAAAGTTAAGATAATCCAATTTTTGAGGCAGAGATAAAAATATATAAAGGAAAAGCTGTTAATCGTCCATTTAATGCAGTAATGTACAGTAGGCACAAAAGCAAACCACTCCCAGTATCTGCCTGTTTTTCACAACCCAAAGTGCATACCTTTTCAAATATGTGACTGAATGCAAGGTCTGTCACATATCTCCTGGATTAAATGCAGCGACAAGCAACCACTGCCAGAAAAGGCCCGCTATCCACACGGCCCCTTTCTCCCCACATCAGCACTGTACCTGGACCAGCAGCCAGAGAGCAAACGCCATGAATTTGACCGTGCTGGGCCGCGGACTGCTGATTCCAGGTCAGTGTGACAGACATGAGCATGGAAAGCCCGGCGCAGCTGACGTCGTGTGCGACAGGAAAATCTCAGACGGTCGGCAAGGTCCCTGACAGCTGGCTGAAATGTGCCCTGTTTGCAACGTCGCCCAGAGTGCAAAACACACCACTGAAACAATAATTAATACTTATTACAATAAGGATAATAGTCGTAAGAATAAAGAACAACCATACTAATAATAATTATAATAAAAATGTGCAGACAGAAATGGCTTAATATTGGTCAGAATGATGCATGTGGGTTCAGCCCAGATCAGGAATCTCGGTCTCGCCGCAGTAGCACTCCAGGTCCCTCAGAAGGCCGTGGTGACGGCATTGCCCCGCCGCGTGCCAACACGCACCATCTCCCGGGGCGCCTTGTCCAGCTGCTCGTACGCCATCTTCCCCTCCTCACCTGCGCAAAACGCCAGCAGACACACCCACGTCTCCCTACAGCCAATCGGATCACTGGAAATCGCACACACACGGCGCAGCGCTCACTCACCGAGGGTGAGCAGCGTCTCCATGGCGACGTGCCGCAGCTCTTCATCCGGCGAATCGCACAGCGATGCCAGATTCTCAATGCTCTCCGAGGCCTGAAGGGAAATGGGAGGACAGCGACGGCACAGTCAGTTACGCAGCCCGAGAGCTCACCACAGCCAAGAATAATTGACAGACGTTCTCTTCTTCTCCCAGAAACACGCAAAGATTTTCCCCACTTGTGTAATTGATAGAAGTCCTCACCAACATAACACAATTTAGTTTTTTTAACAAAAAACATTTTATTGTCATAAACAGTATTTTGAACAAAAGCTCAACAAAATATTTATTAAAAGTTTTGTTAAATAAGACTCTAATGCATGTTCCAAAAAACGTGTATATTGCCAACGGGGCAGTTGTGCTGTGACCCCCGGTGGACAAAATAAGCAACACCACCCATTACAAGGCTGAAGGATCCACCTTCCTTCTCTCAATTTCTGTTAATCCATTGGCTGTTATAAACATCAATACTGATTTATCTGCAGTTAGGTCATAACCACTGAGAATATCAACATGCTAATGCTAATCTGTCGGTGGGGCGGGTGTCCACTCCCCAGTGCTACCCACCTGCAAACAGCCGAGAGCAGCACAGGCCCCCCTCACCGTCTGCAGGCCGGCCGCAGACAGCTGCTGGGTGTAGCACTCTATTACCTGTTGTCACACACACAGTTTTCAGTCATATCCATGTACTTATGAGTGGAAGACATCTTTCATTAAACTCCCATAAAGCACGCTGACAGAGACTCAGATAACACCAAGGTAAAACGCCACAGACAACATGATCATTAGGGTCGTGACGGTCCATTGAACTGCCGGCGACGACGGATCTGCAGAACACAGCTGACCTTTGACCTGAGATCTGATTGGCTGGCAGCAGAGGTCAGGAAAGCGGCTGCGGCCCTTTTGAGGTCGGGGTTGTCGGCCAGCAGCAGCGAGGCCAGAGCCTGCAGTGTCTCCATCTGAGGCCGAAGCCTGCAGGCCGGGACGTCCTCCAGCTCCCTGCAGACCTGCTCGGGGTCCCCAGAGCGCAAGACGTCCCCAAAGGCCACTGGACAGAAGACGCCGGCGTCAATCAGCAGGTTAACGGGTATTAATAATAATAATAATAATAATAAGAATAATCATCATCTAAAAAGCTAAGAGACTAAGCAGGTAGTAGTTTAAGTTTGTATAGAGAAATGTTTTTAAATGCTTTGGAAGTCCTTCCCCCTACAGACTAGAAACTCAATAAAAGTTATGCATGATAAAATTTCTCCCCATTCTTCCTGTTATTTTAAAGCAATGTTAATATGCGACAAAACTATGTACAATTATCAAGATATCTCTCCATGTCTTTTCTGTACCTATCAGGGGCTGCAGGGGTCCAGAGCCTATCCCGGTAGCTACGGGCGTAAGGCAGGCATCAGCCCAGGATAGGGCATCAACCCATAGCAGACCGCGGGCACACACACACACACACACACGGGCAATCTGGCAACTTTGATTAACCTCAGCATGTTTTTGGAGGGAAAACAGAGTACCGGGAGGAATCCTCACGATGACAAGGGAGCCAAAATGGAACCATGGCAGAGACTCGAACCCCGATCTCAGAGGTGTGAGGAAATCATCGTAATAAAACATTAACTATAAATAAAACTGTCTGTGAACCATCACAGAGTGCGAGAGGGAAAAGCTCATCATATCACGGAATTTTATGCCACATACACAATCATACACAGTTCTACCGCGCAGTGAAAGGCTTCATTATACCTCATCCTAGCCCATCCTCTCCCTTCCGGTCTTACCCTCTCTGACCAGCTGCTGCAGCTCTTCCCCCAGGTCTTCCACAGCATGAGCTGAGGCGTAACTCTGGAACTGGAAGACTGTGAGGATGTCCTGGGCCGGGGCCGCCGGTAAGGGGTTCCTGTCCACCATCTCACTCACTACCAGCCGGATCACTGTGGGTCAGAAAAGCACAAGGCTCCTCCACTGAGGATTCTACTGCGGAAGACGACGTATCCAATGCAATCATCATCAACATTTCACTACTGATGACCTATGAGATTTTGCTTCACCTATGCTTGTTTAGCATAAAGATTACAGTTCCTTGTAGTGCAGTGGGAAAGAGACACATTAAAGTGGCCAGGAACCACAAAAGTTCCCTGTCTAGATGACCCCAGAACTTGAAATTAGGACCCAGTTCACTGAACTGTGGTGGAAAGGTGCCTGTACCAGTAGCAGTAACTGGTTACCGTACCCGTGTCTGCGGCATTCTGGTGCTTCTCCTCCAAGGCTGGGCCAAAACAGAGGTGCATGTGCTTGAGAACATGGTCCAGTGAGGCGTGGAACAGGCCAACAGAACCGCTGAAGTCACACCACAAGGCCAGCAGGGCGGGCTTCTCCCCCAAACTGGGCAGCACTGGGGGGACACAAGTAAAATTGGCACAGAGCCCAGGGCAACAGAAGACGGAAATCTGGGCTCTCTGACACCCACCGTCAGCAACGGAGCTGACGTTGCCCATCTGGTCTGAGCTGATCTCTCCCAGCATCTCCAGCAGCTGCGTCTGACTAGCCAGCTTGCACAGCTGGGAAGCATGTTGTGATGGGCTCCCCCCAGTGGACAGGAGCTGTAACCACATGCAGTGTCACTTCAAACTTTTCCATTAATGTACATAAAATGGACAGTTACAAAAGCTGTGAAAAATAGATTCCAGCTCATTACACTAAAATATTTGAAAGTGATGAAGTGGTCAGAGCACCTGGACGAGATGGGCACAGTACTGCAGGTGCGTGATGACCGCCACGTCCAGGCTCTCGTTGCCCGTGCTGAGGGGGAGCGGGCTGCCGGCTACACTGTTCCCCACACCGGTGTCCTCAGTCAGGGCCTCGCTCAGGTGGCCCCTGGCCTCTGGGTGTTGGACTGGCCTGGCGGTTCAGCGCCAAAGTCAATCGCGGTTATTACATGACCAGCGAACGCTTCACGATACGAAAGCGAAAACATAAATGACCACAAGGGGGCGCCAGTCGACCAAAGCCAAATTCACAACACACAAGACGGAGGAGGAAGAAGAAAATCCTGCCAGGGTCTACAGGAGCGAGGAAAGAGAACGAGAACGAGAAAGTGAGGGAGAGAGATAGCGGCTCACCACAGGTACTGTAACACACCCCCCCCAAAGGAAACAGAGACCTGGGCCATAAATGACCCGACTCCAAAGCACAGAACGACAGGGCTGGAGACCAGACAGGGGAGAGAGGGGGACTGGAGTTAATCACACGCAGAGCACGACATGCCACGAAAAATCAGGGCGGGACAGAGGAAGCCAGGGGGCCGGTTCTAGCAGACAGTGGACGGAGATGGGGTATGTGGCTCGTCCGACACCCCTGACTCACCCCGTCCTCTCTGGCTCCGTGTCAAAAAACACGGAACGGGGGAGGCCGTCGTCTCCCGTGTCGTCGTCATCAAAGTCTGAGGTGTTGAGGAAATCAAAGCTCTCAAGAGCGCTCTCAACAGTCAGACTGAGACTGGAGCACCTGCTGTGCTGGGCAGGGGCTCGGCACTAAAAACAGAGAAGGAGCAGCCTCAAATACGGCCCGGCCTCCAGGGGGCGCACGAACCCCAGGTCAGTCACCGGCATCGAAGATTTTCAAATTAAAAGCCACCAACCCCAGTGAGAGACACAGGGTATCTGAGGACACTATTAGTGACTTTTGTTGCCTAAACGTTTTTATGCAAACATCTCAGGAGGTCATGAGTTTGATGAGGATGCAATGCCATGGAGCACCATGGGGAACAGCCGTCTTACCTTCAGCAGGTCCTCCAGACGCATGACCTCCTGCTCCAGCTCCTGCAGCTCCCGACCGCGCTCCTCCAAGCCCTCCAGCCTCAGCAGCAGGCCCTGGATGGCCTCTTCCAGGCTGCTGTTCCCGGGGGCCGGTGCGGGAGCCTCCTCCGGACCCCAGCTAGGCGGCCCTTCGGGCAACATGTCAGCTGACGTCAGCCGCTTCACCAGCTGCTTGGTCAGGCTGCCCTCGTCCGTGTCCAGCTCCACGGGCATGAGCTCAGAGCCTTCGTCTCGCAGCAGGGCGTCAGACACGCCGGGATCCAGGAACATCTCCCCGGCATCCAAACACGGAGAGCCGCCGGGCCCCGCCCACTCAGGCTCCAGATCCCTCTCGCCGGCCTCAGGCTCCGCCTCCTGTGGCTCCGCCTCCTCCTCCTCCTCCTCCTCCTCCTGACATAAAGACTCTGTGTCTGGAGGTGGGGGCGTGACCGTGATCTCTGGGTTGTACTGGGCGGGGGGGGGACCGGCCTCAGGAGTGTCAGACAAGCTGATGGACAGACGCTTGGCCTGTATGTCACAGCTGCTGTTTTCAAACACGTCGTCACGGAGAGCAACCTGTAGCAGGGGAAGAGAGAAGAGCAGGTGGGAACTTATCTAACCCTAACACAGCTGAACACACAGCAGACAGAGCAAACGTTCAGGCCGTGCACCTAACACAGCAGAAGGAATACATTTACAGAGCTCCCCAATCCTCCCTCAGACTAAAGAGATGCTGAGCGCATGGGAGAGGGTTGGGGGGGGGGCATGGTACACACTGCACACTCACGTAATCGTCCAGGCTGGATTTTGGTTGCAGTTGCAGTGAGGCCAGGTGACCCAGTGAGCGACTATAGCTCAGCTTTTCTACCAGGGTGTTACGCAGCACGTGCAGGACGGAGAGACGCTGGCGGTCCTTCTGGGGGTGGGGGGGGACGGGGGGGGACGTTTGTTAGTGCAGCAGCATGACCAGCGGAGAGCATGCAGCCCAGATGCAGGCGGACATGGACGGACACATGCAGGGTAACGCTCAGCTCATCGATCTGGAAGGTTCCTCACCGCGCCGGAGGCAAGCGGAGACGTGACGGGGAAGGGGCGATGTGGGGGAAGCAGTGTTCACGGCTGGAGGGGGGGCACTCACAAAGAAGGCGGAGTCCTGGAAGGTGGGGGTCTCGGGTGTGCCTTGGCTGTACACGGAGACACGCCTCTGTAGGGCAGTGGTTTTGTTGAGGTTTCCCGAGGACAAGGTCAGGTCCTCCACATCAAATGGACTGTAGGAGGGAGGGAGAGAGAGAGATGGTCACACAGATACTCTCTGATGTCCCAGGAGATGTCATAAGAGGAAAGCTTAGTTGAGCTTAATGTGTTCAGCCTCAAGCAAAGGAGACTGAGGGGGGACATGATCCAGGTATATAAGATTCTAACAGGTTTGGATGCTGTA
>JAODUD010000046.1:4351918-4368444 GCA_026784285.1 Stomatorhinus walkeri | reverse complement strand
CCCGCCGTGCTCCACCCTCCCGAACATGTGGCGACATCCCCCTGTCACGTCTCTCTTCTGTGTTCCTGCGAGGAGGCCGACCTGATCAACCTGTCACCCCGCACGCTGCGTTGTCACACCCCCGTTTGGGGTCTCAGCTTCTAGCTTCCTTTCATGTGGCCACCGGCAGCAGATTTTCTACCGAAGTTTCATCCAAAAACTACTTAAGGTCAGATGAACGAACAAACCCAGGGAGTCTGTGTCCAGAATCAGCAATGACTAAAAGAACAACAAAGAGGCCTTTGTTGGCCAATTATGAAGAGACTAGAGCAGGGACGCAGCTTGGGAGTCACACTTAATGTACGATGTAAAAGCACCGACATCGTCATGCTCTCTGTCAAGGTAGCTAATCTATTAATGACATTTCTATCCTCACATTCCCACTCAAACATTCTTTAAATGAGCCACATATTTCCCTTGATAGGGGGGTCTACATCAGTCTTCTCACACTTCCACAGATATCCAAATAATATCATCTTTTACCTAACCCTAAATGCATGACAGAAAACAAACAAAGGTTTAACTTTACCAGACCCACTGATAACGAACATTAACTGCTTGAACCAGCAAACTAGCGATTTAGCAGACAGTTTTATCTAAACTTTTCTATATAGATTTTTGAGAAAGCAGACTCAGCCAATCCCTGGAGCAACCAGGGGTTAAGGGCCCAACAGTGAAATCACTCTACCAATCAGGGGATCTGAACTGGCAACCTTCTGATCACAGGCAACGTGTCCAAACCCACTGAATCACATGCTGCCCCTTTACACAATAAGCAGCATGGTAAACTCAACCATCTGGAGGTTTTGCTGTTTCCTGTGTGCTGCCATTCGCTGGCCCGTGAGACTGAACAGTGTGCAGTGATTAAGAAGAAATGAAACTCCCTGAAGCTAGTTGATGGATCCCATCCCCACACTGACACGCTGGATCTGTAAACATCACGTGACCTAAACCCAAACATACAACAAACAAGTCATATTATCGCTGCTATAAAACAACGGAATATCCCACCCCCAGAATGAAATGTTGCACATCCCATTGGGCCTTTAGCAGGTGGACCTGCCATGACCGGCATGAAGAGAGCAGACTGAGGCCGTTTGCACGCGTGTGTACTTGGTCTAATGAAATTCATACTTCCTGTTGACCACTTCCTGCCAGATGAACGAGACAATAAATATGAGAAGGACATAGAGCAACAATAAATAACAAGAAACAAATAACAGGTAATGACTCCACCGTGGAAGAGATCTCGCATCAGAGTGTCAACTTCAGTGGAATTGGTGTGCAGTGGGACTGTATGCATGAAACTCTAATGAACACAGCATATATAAAGTGCTCCTTTTTTCCACCTTGCTCCCCCTACTGGTGGGACTTTCCAAATGGCACCTCCTACTGTCCCCATCTGGTGGCACCATATGGACCATAACCATGAGGAGCTGGCCTGCCTCCTATCCGCCCATTTACTCCGAAGTACATTAAACCGGCCTTGTTATTGTGGACCTAAATGCAGGTGAGATCTGCAGAGCTGATCCAAGAACAGCAGGGGGCACCTGTGGAGATGAGATCATCTTCAACAGTGTTTCCCAACCAGCCCAGACAGTCCACATTTTTGCTGTCTCTCAGCTCCCCATTAGACAGCTCATATATTTGTAGGGAGCTTGGGAGGGAGCAAAAATGTGGACTGATCTGAGGGCATCCGAGGACCGGGCCAGGAAAGGCTGATCTTCAAAGTTCAGGAGGGCATATTCGGCCAAGGGAGTTCATTCACATGCATCAGAGTCATCAGCAAGGCTGACCAGCAACCCTGTGGATTAACGGGCTGGTTAACTAGCTGAGATAATCCGTATGTCCTTGAAACACTATAGAAGCGAAACCTCTGTCACCAAATCCACTGTAAGGAGAGCGTGCAAACAGGAGTATAGCTTCAGCTGTCTTCATATGAGTCTGTCTATGTTCTGCTGTATTTGCTGCACAGATTATTTCAAATAGGCAAGAGTGTTCAGAGTATTCAGGTTGATTAAGGGTGATGCATATTTATGTACATAAAGGAGGATCGCAGGACATGGACAGGAAACAAAAAGTGTGAAATGAATCCTCTCATTTTCCGCCTCAAGAACTTGCTGGAGCTCCTCAGGATGGTGCAAGACTGAGTCCGGCTTACAGAGCATCTTTGGGATCAGGCTTTGGGAGGCTGAGCACGGATCATGCCTATTAAGCACATTCAGTGAATGTAAAGGCTTTAGGAAAAGTCACGATTCCACAACTATAAAATGATTTACGGCTCCTTTCTCCAGACTATTTTTAGTTCCAATATTTCTGCGCGAGGCCCAGGGGGCCGTTATCTCATACATATCTAATGCTGCCATTCCTGCCCTCAGCCAGGTCGGTCCTCTCTCTGCTGATGCAGAGCTTCAGTTGAAAATGTGGTTAAACCTGCAGGCCCAATTACAACACAGATGAAGTTAAACGAAGAGAATTCCTTTAATGAATATTGTTGCATGGAAATTAGGTCGACGACTTTGTCCCAAAGTGCCTCGGTCAGATCAGCACAGTCTGAGGGCCTTGTCGATACACTATTTTCCATAGCTCATGGAAATACCCCAAAACTAATTCAGCAGGGCACCAACAATCAGCATCAAGTTAATGTAAAGTTAATGGGCATTTTAGGGAGTTTGGGTGTTTTGGTGATTCGGAGGACACCATTGGTGCTCATGGCACTCTCTCACTTGATATTTCGCTGTGATCCTGGTATGCTAAAGCATTAAGAGTTCCCTTCAATAGAACTATGAGGCCTAGTCCAACCCCTGAAAAACAAACCCATACCATTATCCCTCCTCCACCAAACGTTACAGTCGGCACAATGCAGCCAGTCAAGTAATGTTCTGCGGGCTTCCGCCAAAGCCAGACTCGTCCATCAGACTGCCAGACAGAGGAGAGCGATTCGGCACTCCACAGCGTACTATACTTAGCATAGCACTCGGAGCTGCTTGGCCATGGAAGCCTATTCCATCCTATTCCATGGGTTTTTACGCTGTTTTCATGCCAGAGGAAGTTCGGAAATCTGCAGTTATTGAGCCAACAGCAGCGGCCTCGGCACTCAGCGACCCCTATCCGTTACTTTGTATGGCCTGCTGCTCCACGGCTGTGTTTCTATTCATCCTAAACGCTTCCACTTTGCAATGATACCACTTACAGTTAGCTGTGGTCTATCTAGCAGGGAAGAAACTGAACTGACTTATCACAAAAGGTGCCAGCGTACGACAGCACCACACTTGAATTCACTGAGCTCTTCAGAATGACCCGTTCTTTCACAAATTGTTGCAGACATGCAGATGCTTGATTTTATACACCTGCGGTAATGGGTCTGAATGAAGCAGCTGGATTTTAATGATTAAGAGGTGTGTCCCAATACCTTTTGTCCTTATGGTGTATCATGCATTTCTCATATGCTTTCTCTGTGCTTCACTCTGCTCACCAAGGGGATAAAAAAAATGCTTGTGTTTGTTCCAGATCATGGAGGGCCTAACCATCGCAAATGTGTAAGAGTCAACCATAAAACATGCTCAGAATATCAACAGACAACAATATTGCACTGTATACTCCATGGATTATGCAAGACATAAGTTGAACACATTTGAAATATTTTTAATTGCCTTTTGATTTCTACCTAAATCTCTGAATACCATCAGCAGGCGGTATAGGGTATAAGGTAGCTTAATATCCTCTGAAAATAAGTGTAAAATTCAGGCTGTACTGTCTTGAATTTAACTATGACCCGTCCCCATTGTTTTTAATGGAAATTTCTAGCAAGTAACTGCAGTAATATTATATGACATATTTATGTATATCTCTAGCAAATCTGTAATAATCTATTGCAAGTTAATGAGCAGATAAGTGCAGAAGAATGTGTAACAACAACTGCTAATGACAGCAATGAACAGGTGAAGTAACACTGATCTTGTATTAAAGCATAAAACATCAACTCTGCCAAACTGTGCTTTGCCTTTTTCAGTGTTTGCTGCTGGGTTTGCCGTTCACTCACCTTTCAATGTGATTTATTACAATACCCACCCACATTTCTCTGAGAAGCACCAACATGTACCTCTCACTGAGTCTAGTGCGTGTGGTGATGAAAGCAGAAGCTGTCAGTCGATAGGAAACTTGGCAAGTTTCCCGCCAAATCCGATTAGAGAGTCTGTCGTGTATCCCGCAGACCCTGTTGTTTTACCTGCTTTCTCTGTGACTCTATTCATGAAATGCAAAAGTTCCTCTTTTCAATGAGGAAGTCACACTAAGCAATCAAGGACACATTCGTTGTAAGATTGTAAGAAGGCCGCACTCTCGTCAAATCATTCAAGGCGTGGTCCAACTGCCCAGGAAGCCCTTAACTTTGAAATGGGAGATTCTGTCATGGTGAACGAGACACATTGTTGATTTTTTAAAATGGTCTTACTGATGGACATAGCAAAACACCCTTAGCAGAATATGTCACATTCATAGGCTCCGCAGCTGTCACCAGGTGACATGCAACCACAGGAAACCCAAATTATAGTCGCTGTTCAGGAAGAGTTCTGTGAGGATTATTTTAGGTGGTAACAGATGCAACATGTCACCGGTTTTAAGCTGTCTGTATGTATTACAGATTTCCTTTACTCTGAAAATGTAGCTTTTAAAAGCTCTGTTTTTATAATTATAATATTTACATGTCCCTATTGTCATTTTATAAATATGATTCTCACATATCCATCCAAGACTATGTGATTGTAGGTAATCACAAGAGCCTGTGATAAGCTGCACGACTGCACAGACCCTTCGCATTTCTGTCGAGTCACGCCCGCGGAGGCCCTGTTCACAAGCTCGTAAATTAGAGACTTCCAGAGGACATCAGAGGAACAGCTTCACCGTATCCCTGACAAAGCAGAAACACACCGGAATCAATGACGTATCAAGAGGTTCACCAACAGCCCAGACCTCAGGACTAAATAAAGATTATTCTTCAGGAAGTTTAGAGGTGAAGGCCACAGCCAAAATACCATGGGTGTTACATTTCTCAGTGAGGTTTGTATTTCACTCTGAGCTGAAGTTAGGCATTTCATCCTCCGCTCCGAATGGCGCTCAGCCCATTGAATGCTCCACTGCAGGAGATAAAACTGGAATTCTTCTCACAGCCATCTACCTGCAGGAAATTCAAATTCATTCGCTTTCCTTAATATTGATTTTGTATCTGGGAGGGAAATGGATCTGTTTTCAAGAAATCAGAAATCTGCCTTGGCAAGCTCTTTCACGGACGCGACAGAAAGCGATACAGTGTTTCACTCAACTGCAATGCGATCGCTGACCAGCTTCAAAGTGACACAATGAAATCCAGACGCTCCTGAAGGAAGAAATATGTTTCTGGGATGGTGATCAAGTGTGTCGACCTGCCATCACCTCTTTTTAGGTTTATTCCCTACATTATAAGCTTAGAAGAACCAACAGCCTCTGGTCCCTTCCAGGGGTGCTTCAGAAGAAACGTCTGTGGTGGCAGGGTTACACGGTAGGCAGTGATTAGCACTGTTGCCTCACACCTCTAGCCCCAGGGTTTGAACTTCCACGATGGCTCCAAGTGTGTGGAGTTTGCATATTCTCTCCATATCACTGTGGGGTTTCCTCCAGGTTCTCCAGTTTCCCTCCAGAGTCTACAAACATGCTGAGGTTAATTGGAGATCCACAGATGTGAATGGTGTGTGAGTGTGCCCTGCGATGGGTCGGCGCCCCATCCTGGGTTGTTCCCTGCCTTTTGGCCCTAGGCTCCAGACGCTATGTTACCCTGAACAGGATAAGCGGTTACAGAGAATGGATGGATGGGTGTAGTTGCAGACTACCCTGCAGCTGGTTAGCTGGAAGGAGGGCCTCTCTCATCCCACTGGGTGCAGATACAGCAGAAGAAGCAAGTGCACCACAATGAGGGCACCTCTGCCTGCTGCCTGCAATCCATAAACTTCATGCGTCGATTGTGCATTATTGACACCACTGGTCCTTCAAGAATCAACAGCAAACGCGTGGCTCTTGCCATATAAATAGGATATAAATGTGTTCAGGTGTCAGTTATCAGACAAGGGATTCAGGTGGGATTATACCTCACTGTGCTGTGCATTCAAATCTCTGTAACATCTACACTAAGGGGCTGGGGGGGGGGCTGCTTCATGGGAATGTAAACCCATCCTGAACTTAAACACGCTGAGAGGCAGACTATGTCCGGAAAAACTTGCCAGAAAGAAGCTGATGGGAAAAATGAAACATAAACGATCAAATATCACGTCAACCCACGGAAAGTAAGACTGAGATATGAGATGACCACTGGGCCTTGATTACAAGTCAAGCAGACAGGAAAAATGCAGGGAAATGTTAATAGACATTGTTTTTGTATGCTAATTTCCTGGGACGGTCCCAGCTTGATTCTGCCTTTACACTCACACAGTGCTTTGCTCGCAGGCTTGTAATTAGCACCAAAGCCCAGGCTTGCTGATCTTTCGGTTTTGGGGTAGATTTTTTTCTTTTAATAACATGCCGCATTTCCTCTGTGTTTGGAGAACCAAACGTGGAAAGTTCAGGTCCATTTTATTTACTAACATAACAGGACCACTTACGGAGCAGCATTAGGGCCACTTAAATGAAAAAAAAAATAATAAATTGAATTAAATTGAAGTAGAAAGTTTTAAGGTAAAAGTTGAATTCTACAGATAGCGTCTCCTAGTACCGTATTTTTACGCATATAACGCGTGCTATATGTGTTTTTACAAACCGCGCAACCTTCTCTTAACATTTTAATGGAGATGAAAATGTCCTATCGAAACAAAACTAATGAAACGATTTGATCATGATTATGATTTATGTCATGTCATCATCGTCGTGGAAATGAGATGCTATCGTTCTTCGTATGATCTATGTCTGGGGGTGGCGGGAGGAGTTTTCAGTTCCATGGGCAGCATGCGCGGTATACGCATGGGCGCGCTATGCAGAATTTTTTTTACATAATTCCTTTGTTCCCGCGCGCGTTATACGCGTGTGCGCGTTATACGCGTAAAAATACGGTAACTCAGAGTGCTGGTGCATGTCACTTGCCTTCCACCCTTATCAGGCTTCTGAGTATTTAAACACCTTCTACCAACAGGACACACCCTGACACACACCGGTCGGCATTGTGTACTCACGACGGCGACAGCTTCGCTGTTGAGCACGACGTCTACGTCCATGACCGTGTAGTAGGCTACGTTGGTCAGGATGTAGATGACCGTGACAATGGGCATGGAGATCGCGATCGACAGCGGAAGGTTCCTGCAATCAAACATGGGACAGAGACATATTAAAATAATAATAATAATAATAATAATAATAATAAGCAATAATGAAATACAGAAATATCATTTACTCAAAAAAAAGAAAACCAGCACTTCCACACGACTGAAAAACGAGAAGCCAAACTCTTTGTAAACGAGGCTTTAGTGACACTGGGCTGGAAAAACAACTCTCCTACACCTGAGGCAAGGCATTTAGACAAAAGGGAGAACAAAAAGTCCAACACTAGCCTGCTGATATTTTTTTTTAAAGGGCGTGTTTGACTACATTTTTCACTAAACTAGCCCAGTTGACTAGCACCAAAAATTCTGGTCTATAAAGGCCACCATTCTACTACCTTTCCGGGTTCTTGATTTCTTCCGTGATGAAGTTGAGGGTGTCCCACCCAGAGTAGGAGTACAGTGCAGAGTACAGGGCCAGCGCCAAATTACCAGCATCCACCTTGGAGTTCTGAAATGACTCCTCAAAGTTTTCCACCTTGCCTGGAAGAATTCATCATCACGCGGTGAGCTTCTCAGAATGGTAAGGAGACTGTTCGGCAAGGATGGGTTTCCGCGACGCCGCGGGAGGAAAGCCACGCACACAAACGCATGCCAAAGGCTCACCTTGACCCAGCTTGACCAGCCCGGCAACAATGATGACGATGAGCGCCAAGACCTTGGCCACCGTGGAGATCACCTGCAGGATGGCCCCCCACTTCACCTTCATACAGTTGACACAGGTCAAGAGCGCTGGAGGGACACGAGGGCCACGTACGAGTTAGCTTCTGCTCGGTGACGACTTGTGGCCCTTGCTGTGCTTGTTCTTAATATCAAGCTCAAGGCAAGTCAAGGATGCTGCGACAGGCCAGACTAAACGGCGTCGGAACTTCCAGACTTGCAACCTTAAACAGTGATGTACAGTAATGCGACTTTTTACAGACTGGAGGGGACATAAAATGTGGGTAAAAACTGGAAAAAGAGGTAAAAACCAAAGACATCTTCCAGCATCAAATCCAGCCTTGGAATTCCCTTCGTAAAGACGTACAAAGAAAGAAACACCAAAAAAGCTGAAGAAGACAGTGCTATTACAGTGCTTTTCCAGTGCTTTGAGATGTCACACCTTAGCTAGACAAATGCAGTATTTCATAGCAGGGCTGTCACTATAGATGATATCAGTAATCTACCCATTACTCTGAGGAGTAATCGAGTAATCATTTATATAGACACACAGCATGCAGAGCTGTGTGCGTGTGTGTATGTCTTTATACACACACACACACACACACACAGTGTGGACACGCGAATCGCAAATCACTGGGCCTCTCTGCCCTTCGGCTTGCACTGTGCGACGCAAATATCGCCACTGCAGTTCATGTACATGCAACTTTTTCACAAAAGCTGCGACAGTGTGCAGGGTTCAAATTAGCAAAAAGTTGCACTAAAACATTTTTGGTCAGTCGTAGGAAACAAAACTTAACAAGCTTTGCAGTTGTAATGATTTAAAAAATTACACAAAAATGAATGGAGGAGTAAAGCGAGTAATAACTGGGCACGAGAAGACATACATCTTCCGCTGTATGGAAATATTTTGTATTCCAGAGACAATATGAAGCGAAAACAAGTGATTGGTTGCCATTGCTTTGTATCTGTTTGCATCGCTGATGATGACACCAACTTAACAGACAAATATCGCTCGGTGATCTTCCAAAATCACTCAGCCCTACTCAAAACACAATATATTTATAAAAATGTATATTGTACGGTGATTATGTACCATATTATGTAATTCTATGCAGTGATGATGATAATGATGATGCAGTTAAGCCACAGAGCTGACCTTTGTTTCAGCAGCAATTACTTTGACATACAGAAAAGTAAATGAAGCAAAATCATTTAAGTCGGGGTGATGATAAAGACAGGTTGGGCGACTTAGAGAAGTTAACTGGCACATATCTATAGCTAATTTCACATTATTGAGTGAGTCTGTCAAACCGGAATGTCTTCTTTTAAGGTGTATTTGCACTGCAGCCCTGCGGTAGCGATATTTAAGTTCTGCTTTGCGATATTGACAGACGACTGCATCTTCATTCAATTTTAATGGGAAGTGCTTCCACACAAATGACGGCTTATCGCTCTTTTTTTGAACCCTCATCCTGTATAATCCTTCCTCCATACTGCTGAGTAATCAAGGAAGATGGATATTAAAAAGCGTCAATAAAACTGAGTAATCGAGTTTAATCAGGTAAATCACAACAAACTGTATTCCCTAGCTGCTTTACTGCCGTGCCCAGCAACACGCTCCGGCATACTCCCCCCCCCCCCCCCTGCATTTCAGTCACCCCTGCCGTGCCCAGCAACACGCTCTGCAATACTCCTCCCCCCAGCATTTCAGTCACTGCATAACAGGGCCAGCCCCATCTATTCATCGCAGAAGTTGATTATCTGAGTTGTCATTTTTCATTGTCCTCCCCATTCTAACAGGTCTGGAGGGCTAAGCATTAGTATCTAAGCGTGGCTGTTCCATTATCTCAGAAAGAGCCACCCTCCTGCAATATTCACACTAGGGGTGGGCAATCTAAAATAATTATCATGGTATTTGGTATTATTTGTCCTTTTTGGACAACGACGACGGTACTATATCATGGTATTGCTTTTTCCCCCTAGTTTTGGGTGGAGTAGCACGTCTTGTCCCTTTATGTAAATAAAACTTTTTTGAGAATGTATCATTTCCAACTAGGGGACATGGGGGAGTATCAACAGCATTTATTTTGCAAAAAAAGCCTGATGATCTCGATAACTTTTACATGTTACAACACAACTGAAATGACCAGTTCTGCTGCCAAAAGAAGAACACTTTTTCATACGGAGCTGCATAATGCTGAAACAATACTGTGAGGTACACAGGGCTGCATAATACTGCATAATACTGTGAGTAACACGGCTGCATAATACTGTGAGTAACACGGCTGCATAATACTGCATAATACTGTGAGTTACACGGAGCTGCATAATACTGAAATAATACTGTGAGTCACACAGGGCTGCATAATACTGCATAATACTGTGAGTTACACGGGGCTGCATAATACTGAAATAATACAAAAATTTCGTTGGATGATTTAAAACCGAACCAGTTCAAAATAACAGGTTTTTTTATTCCTCTTTCCCAACCTTTCTTAACTTTATTAGACTATATCTAGCTTTAGGGATGATGGCTGCTTTAGGAATGGTGTCACAAAAGCCATGAAATTAAGATAATCATATGTGCTACTGAAAAAAAAAACACAACCCAACTTGTATAACTTGGAGTTAAAGTTTTCCCTCAAAGCTCAACAGATCAGAACTCCTAACAAATGTGTAGCTCAGTGATTTAGGAGTCTGTGCAAACATACAGAAGTGTGTGGGTTCAAGTCTCCATGGAATAATACCACCACTGGTCCTTTGAGCGAGGCCCAAAACCCCCACTACTCCAGTGATGCTCCCAGACCCTCACCAGTACATTACATCGGCTAAACAAACATAAAACTGCTTATACAAGCTGAAATGACCGAGCGGGCCAGATGCAAGATAGCAAGATAGCTAGCTTACAATTTAACAGCCCAGCAATAGGACATACAAAAATGAGTGTTTTACAGCCTTAGATCTTATCAGGTGCTTGATATCAACAAAGACACAACCATCTCCAACCACTGAAATTCCAGGGCTGAACAATCCGTTCCAAGATCTTACAAACGGCCAGATAAAAATCAATCTGTGTCAACCAAACCTGCAGTTGAGGGACCATAAACGTTTAAAGGTTTAAAATGTGGCTGTTTAAAAAAAATGATATCAGCCATTCTTAATTCCTAAACTACTTATGCAGTTGAATTCCAAAAAAGTTTGTCTTATAAGTTTCCAACCAACCAACCATCCATCCATCCATCCATTCCATCCATTCCCTTATCCAGTACAGAGCAGCTGTATGCCTGGAGGTGCCAGTTCACCATACACTCACACACACCATTAGCGAACTAACTCACCTAACTACAAGTTTTTGGTGTAAAACCCGAGTATAAACCCATACAACACAAGGAGAGTGTGCACACCCTGCGCATATGGTGGAGAAAGGATTGAAATGCGCAGTGCTGCAGACGTGAGCCTGCCATACTGTACTGAGATTTCAGAAAACACAAGAAAAAGGCAATATGTTTTGGAAAGAGTGGCAATATGGCAGTTTCATTGCCTCTTAAAGGTATGGCTAAAAGTCTATTACATGAAGCTGGAAAACAGATCTACTAAAATGTTTAGCTACTTCAACTGTGCAAACTCAGTCAACCACTAGCTCCTCGAGTCTAATGTTCAGTAGTAGTAATGGCTAAATGAAGCTTCATGAACAATTTATTGTGTATTTTGGGGCTACTAGATGGTGCTGTTAGTTTGCATATGGGGCATGCTTTGAACAGAGAGCACCATCTAGTGGGGTGAGAAAGTACAGCAAATGGTTCATGAAGCTTCATTTGGCCATCGCTACTCGGTAGTAACAAAATCCAGTATATCTTAGTAGACTCAGCGGTTTTTAACCTTGCTGAGCAGGTAAACTTACATATGATGAGGGCAGCTATAAGTCGTACGGCAGCATAAGGGGCGAAACAGGTGGGGTAGAAGGGCTGGACCAGGTAGGTGGAGAAGGTGAGGGCGATGACAGCCTGGCAGGCGGGCTCTACGATCATCAGCGACGTCCACAGGCGGATGAAGGCCAGGAAACCACCAAAGGACTCCAAGATGTAGGCGTAGCTAGCGCCCGACTTCCGGATGGTGGTGCCCAGCTCGGCGTAGCACAATGCCCCGAAGACTGAGAAGACGCCCCCGATGACCCACACCACCAGTGACAGGCCGAAGGATCCTGTGTGCAGCAGGACTCCCTTCGGGGAGACAAAGATCCCCGAGCCGATCATATTGCCCACGATGAGGCAGACCCCGTGGAGCAGAGAGATTTCCTGCTTCAGCCGCATGGAGTTTGACGACGTGGTGTCCCCTTCCGCACCCATGGTCTGCTCGGTCTGGACGGCTACCTCAGTAGAGACGGGCGAGGACAAGCAGAGACGACCAGCAACCTTAGGGCAGGGAAATGGCACCTTTCTCCATGTGTGGACCTGCATAAACAAACAGGCAACATCCAAGGTCAGCTATTTATGCGCGGCAAGGAAATAATGTGGGAAAAGAGTATGAACTTGAAGTAAACCCCATAAAAAAAATTTATTAACGAAAACTGCAACTGAATTATAAGAAATGTGTGTGTTGAAATTATTGAAAAAACTTTTCCCCTAAAGAAATCTGAGTTCACCGCTTGAACCCAGCATTCACTTGTACACTGATAGTGTTCATATTGCTCATGCTGATGGAATGCGCATGCAGCATGTTACAGTTCCTCCTTGTACGGTCATGCAAAAACAATGATAATAGCATGAAATGAACTCGTGACTGGGCAGCATTTCAAGGACTCTGATCAGAGTGGTGTAAAGGGCCCCTAAGATACAACACGGGTACACATCACTTCCTGAGCAGGACCGCGCGGGTACACATCACTTCCTGAGCAGCACCGCGCGGGTACACATCACTTCTTTATCACGCAACTGCTTTTCAGCCAGAAGAAGCCAGTGTCAACAGTGTGCTGACAACAGTATTTTGTAGCATTATTCACTGTGTCTTCCCCAATATGCACATTATAGAATATTTAGACATGATGGTTAGCTAGAGGTGGAGTATTTTGGTATCCACTTGAATGTGTTCTGCCTGCAGGACAAAAGCACGCAAACAGAACAAAGTCGGGACTCAAACTGTCAACCCTGCAGGTGTGCGACAAAGGCTTCTAACTAATGAGAAACCTCACCTACTGAAGAAGTCAGCAAATTGTTGCTACTCATCCAAAGTACAGGAGGCCAAATTACCTGAATTACCATCACCCATAATCACGTGAGCAAAAACCGCATTGTGGTGCAAAAAACATGGTTAGACATCTTTGGAATTTAAGAAAATAACAATTTTCATGTTCCTTCAGCTCCACTTCACCTCTCAATGCAGTCGCTCTAGTTTGAGAATGTAGAAGCCTTATTATAAAATGCACTGAGCTCCTGGTCCAAACGACGATGATCCAGTCCACAAGCAATAAACGATAACCAAGTCAGATTCTGAAACATTGATAAAGCTCACAACTTTAACGCAGAAAGAACTGTGTTATAGTTAATATAGAAATTAGATCTTATTCTCGTAATTCTGTTAGTTAATTTTGCCATTTTAAAAACTAAAATAAATGGGACTTCTATTAAACACGACATTATAAGCGGACAGCCCATTATAAGCGGTGTTATCCTGAGAATAACGTCAACTCCTACAGAGTAATAACTCGGACATTGCGAGATCCCAGTCGGATATTTCAGATTGACGCCACCGACGGAAACCCTTCTTGGAAAAACGGAGGAATTTCCATGGTTACTCACCCCTCAACCCCCCAACCCCCAGAAGGCTAACTGGCATCTGCAAACCGCCCTTAGTGATAAACTACCATCCTGTCCAGGGCGTCCCTCAGCCCTGTGCTGCCAGAGATTATGCCCCCCTCCCCAACGTGATCTTGACCCAGAGAGGCGCTTCGAAAATGGACTAAAGCCAAAAACAATTATATTTGTGTGCTTTAAACTGTGTGTAGTTACAGCAGTCCTGACAACTCACTAACTTCGCGGAACAGAAGGTCACAGCGTGTTCCCAAGCAAAGGGACACCGTGATCACAGAGCCCCCAGTCATTATAAATGTTTTAGATCAGTGTAGGTCACCCATGGTTTGGACCCTTTAATGTCTGACGTATCCGGACGCGGACGGTGAGCCGCCTTGGTGACACGTGGTAAACATGGCCTCCGAGCGCTGGAGGATGCTCTGCTCGCCCGCCGCAGGACTGCATGCCATCATTTTAAAATGAAAAGCCTGTTTCTGTTGAACTTCCTAGACAAAAAAGCCTTTATTCCCTAAATGGAAAATAGGATTATTAAAAAAAACACGCATAAACCTGTTTAGGCTTAAACGTGACGTTCACGGGAGAAACGGTGAATAAATAGGCTAACAGACTGAAAAGGCTTTACCTGCTTTCCGAGGCTCGGACCGTGCTGCCGGCTGCGCTTCTCCGCGGCGTGAGATGTGGCGGCGGAGCTTATAGTATCCTCGCCGCTTCCCGCCCCTATGAACCCGCCTCTCGAAAGGGGCGTTTTCTGTTAGGGTCCCGGTCCGCAGCGTCACGGCGGTTCAGCGAAAAAAATACGCACTGGCATCTATTATGTATATATGCTACAAATGTAAAGTGATGTTTCCGAGAGAAATCCTGTGTTAATCTGCACATTAAGAAGTTACCCACGGAAGGAGCGATTTGAGGTTTAATCCCTAATTTGCCGCCGATATAATTCCCAGAGCACCGAATAAGTAATTGTTTTAGGTTAAACCAACGTTTTAGTTATTTAATTTATAAAAGCACACGCTGCGTTTTTACAGTGTAGTAAACAGAAAACACATACGCGACGCATCAGTATATGATTATAGAGCAATTCCGGGTAAAGGCCCTTCTGCAGTTTAGCCTCTTATTTCCTGGTTCCGAAAAAATTATGAAATGCAGCCTGTTTACGCAAAGTATCACCTGCCGGTTGCACCAGCTCTGAGTCGCCAAGGAACCAGATGCTGCACAACAGGGGAAGACCAGAACCTCGCCAGGAAAAGTTCCCCCTCTCTTTACCCGAAGCAAATACCAGTCTATTATTTCACAGTTTGAGGGAAAGTAGCTACTGCACTTGTTCTCATGAATTCCAGCTGTTTTGATAAGATGCATTTTTCAGTATCGTTACACTGATGTATGTAGCTTTCATTTGTCCAACACAACATTCCAATGAGAAAGCTAGGTCAACCACTCTCTGCGACAATTAATGTTAAACACCTTGCTCAAAGGTCCAAATGCCGATCGCAGGATTTGAACCGGCAACATTTCAGTCACAGTCTTCACCCCCAGAACCATACACCACCCTCAACATATTTGGTCTACCTGAGGACTGAGCCTATGTCCTTTAGCACACCAAGAGTGAGCTCTAAGCAGTTAAGCGATCAAGCACATAACTAATAATTGCTAAAAGCTAACTAGGTTTAAAATAATAAATTAATATTGTTAATAGACCACTAAATGGTTCTTTCACTATATGGGTCATATTGCAGTTGGATTGGGAAACCGTGTCACATGTTGCAGAGCTTAAAAACATGGTTAAAATATTAGACAGCTC
The DNA here is from genome assembly GCA_026784285.1 of Stomatorhinus walkeri. Lineage (NCBI taxonomy): Eukaryota > Metazoa > Chordata > Actinopteri > Osteoglossiformes > Mormyridae > Stomatorhinus > Stomatorhinus walkeri. The sequence continues at coordinate 4,352,800 of JAODUD010000046.1, read as the reverse complement.
AAAGAGTCACACAGTATTCAGAGAGTTGGGATATGAATAAATAACAATAATAATAACTGATTAGCTTTCAGACCCTCATGATTCTGCACAGGACATGTGGGTATGAGAAATAGATGGATGGACGGAGAGATGTTTTCCCTTAATTATTTATTTGATTTTCAATTTTTTTAGTTGAATTTTTTTTCAAAGTTGCTCTACACCTGTAAAACACACCCAAATTTCAACATTTAAAAAACAATTTTTAATATGAAACAGTATTATTAAAAAGTATATCTTAATTGTACAAAAGAGTTACATCTTTACTGTAAACATTACATACTACATTCAAAAATGTTATTATTTAAAAAAGAGATTTTGGTCACTGGTGTGATTGGGGAGCATTATATTTTAACAAAGTAGTTCAGGGTATATTTAACTGTTCTGATAGAGAAACACCCTGGGGAACGAGAAGGTGAGTCCATACTTGTGCATTTTATTAAATACATTTATTGATTATTTTGCTTCTCAGGCAGCACATAAATTTTACACGTCACTGATGTTTTGAATTTTTGCTAAAATAATGCCTTATATCCTTTACACCGGTGATTTAAATAGTTACAGAAGGTTAGCTTACTCCAAAAGGGGCACCCATTAAAAAAAATCAATCTTCCATTTTTGTCACTGGTGTTGTAGTCACCAGTGTCACACTTTATCTGTGACACCAGTGACTAATGGCAATGTTATGAATGATCAGAAGTATTAGAAAACTAATTAATATAGAAATTTGACTTTTATTATTATTGTGTTTGTAAATTTGGCTATTTTGTAAATTAAAATAAAAGTGAAATGTGTTCTCTGCATGTAAACTATAGGTGGTGACATAGCAGAGGGCAGCTATTTCAG
>JAODUD010000046.1:4317140-4335096 GCA_026784285.1 Stomatorhinus walkeri | reverse complement strand
CCCCCCAGCCGAAACGCAGGCGTCGCCGTGCCAAGAATCAGACAGGCATAAGTGAGCATTTGTTAAAAGCTGGCTAGCCTCCAGCTGCTTTACCCCGTCTCCCACAAGATCTCCCAGGGCGACCGTGTGCCTGTTTGTAAGTATGTCAGGGTGTGTGTGTGTGTGTGTGTGTGTGTCCGTTCTGGAGGTGCTGGTTCCCACAGCTCTGATCTAATTCCGCTGTAACCCAATCTCCGTGTGAGCGCGTCTCCTCTGCCGTTCTCCCGGCCGGCGGCCGCCTTCCCTCCCCTTCGCCGGGGGTGGATCAGCCACTTCCACAATCAGCCCCCCCACCCGGCTTGATTTACGGTGCCAAATCCAGGAGCTGTCAGCAGCTGCCGCGGTCGCACACCCCCCCTGGCAGTCTATACGCACACCATCCTGACACCCTATACCTGTAGAGATGGGGGAGGGGAAGCGGCGGCCGGATTCGGGTTTCGTGGCGTTTTGGCAGCCCGGAGGCTGGGAGTGATGCCTGCAAAAAATCAAAACAGATGTGTTAGAGCCTTAGGGAGTGTGTGTCAGTGGTGTAGGTGTGTGTTGGTGCATGTGAGTCTCTGTGTGTTTATGAGGCTAATCTGAATGAGGTAAGAAGCTACGTAACGTCCAACATGGATGGGGCCAGATGTTGTTCTGCGTTCTTTGCAAGTTCAGCACACTTTTCTATCCTGGATTATCTGGAATAGAAAACTAATCACAGCACCTTTATTTGCCTAAATTGGAGCACCTGTTCATCAGCTCAGCATTACCCACTTCTGATCTCCGTGTTCCTCAGTAACGCACTATGGCGTTGCTTGGTACCTCTGGACCTTGAGACATCTGTCAGGTGTCTGACCCCAGTATCGTTGTAAGCCAGCATTGTTGCAAGAAAGAGTGACCCTGTGCTGGTTGTCCTCCTCTGATTATTGAAGACACCTGTACCTTGTTTCCCTACAATCACTTAAATACCCATCGTATCTAATAGCTCCATGTGAGGTATTGTGTACTTCATCTCGGTGCTGCGTGTTGATACCAGTGTGACTAACTGATAATGTTATCCTTGTTTTGCGATAGTTACTTCCCAGTTTGGTTACTGACACCTGTCGAATGACCCTGAGCTTGGATTTTGTCTTTGTTATAGGTAAAATAAATCTCTACGTATTACTCCACAACTGGACCACTACGAAATTCATTACAGAATATCCAGTTGGTGGGTTCAGCAGAGCATCATGCTGTCAGAATCCCGCCCACAAAAGAACCTCGAGTGAGATTGTCCAGCTTCTCCGTTTCGTAACTGCAATGCCCGGTCTACCAAGGTTAGCGCCACCGACTTCACCACCACATCATACGCCCTCTGGTTTTATCATCTATAGCTGGTGCAGTGATCTCCAACACCATGAGCGTGATGCCTGAGGTGTAGGGATGGACTGGGATTACAAATTGGCTCTGGATCTCGTGGTCCATCATGATAAATTTTGGCAAGTGATGAATTTTGCTGACCGGGGGTTCTCCCATGAACTTGCTGGCCCATATCCCCATTGGCCCAGTCACCCACCAGAAAGGTCTTTGGTCCCCAACTGCTGACGCAGTGGTTCTCGCACGCTGAGAGCAATCCAGAGAAGCTTAGCACCAATGCCAAAAAGATCCATTGTGTTAAGTTGCTGTGACCAGAAGAAGGCTTGGATTAAGCTCTGTACCGTCTCCTGAATCCCAGTTTTATAATCATTTTCAGAGTGTGTCTGACCGCTTCGAGGCTGGGAGTAACGTGTGGGACCAAGTATGTGAACTCCAGCATGGATGACACTCTGCTGCTCATTACGCTCTCAAGTTCTGGACGGAGGTGGAAAGTTCAGGTTCAGAAGGTAAAAATCCAGACCGAGATTTTGTTTCAGCCAACCAGTTGAGTACTGGAGTCTGCAACAGTGAAAAATTTGCAGTGCTGTTTGGTTTGTGTTAACTTCAGTAGGTGGTTTCTCCATAACTTCAGCTCAGCAGCCACCTCTCTCACCACGATGACTCTCTCACCACGATGACTAAGCGACACTCCAGCTAACTAACACAGTCAGCGATGACTCATTCAGCATTTTCCCAGTAGAAGGAATAATTTAACACCCACCTGCTCTTTGGCAGCCAGGCCCTGGTCGGCCTGTTGGATGTTGGCATAGGGACTGTGCTGGTCCAGTGGGACCCACTGAACTCTATATCCTCGTGCTATTTTTTTGTTTAAGCTTCTCTCCTGCCGAGGCAGACCATGGCAAAGGGGGGGGGAAGAATTGTCAGTAATGAAAATGGCGGCGGGGGAGTGGAGTCACTGACCTGAGGTAGGTACTTACCCATCTGAAAAATTCTCTGCTCACAGAGAATACATGAAGGAGGTTAAGTGGACCTGGTTCCAAAAATACCAAGGCTGATGGCTGAGTGTGACAATCTGAGGCACTCGAGAGGAACCCAAGCCCAAATCAGATAGATAATATCTACCAGCTGGTCTGTCACATGTCGGTTAAATGCAGTGGACACATTTCATCATTGTGCACTGTGGTGTGTCAACAGCGACAATTTTTCCCTTCATTATTACAATATAGATCTTGACTTCGGCCACTCAGGAGTCACCAGGACACAGGAGATCCTTGCACGCATTGATTGGTGATCACTGACGGCAAAAGGTGCTCGAGGTTATGTAGTATCCTGCCCTGATCGCGCTCAGCCAGCGACCCCAAGGCAGTTACCTGTGGGTGACTTTGTGCCTCTTCCTGTTCCTCGGGCCGAGGTCTGTGAGCCACGGATGTTATTACTGACCTGCCACTCTCACAGGGACATAGTGTGGGGCTAATACGAGTAGATATGCCACGATGTCCCTCTGCTGGGTCACCCCTCTGCTATCGGGTTGGCAGAACTGCCTGGCATTCCTGAGGATATTGTGTCGTTTCCAGGGTCCCTGGTTCACCTCTTGCGTGTGGCAAGAGTTTTGCAGCCGGCTGGGGGAGTGTGATGTCGGGATGCTACGCCCAGTCCGATGGACATGCGGGGCATCGGAATCAAGCAATTGGCGGTTATTGCCAGCAGCATTGCTCAACAAAACCAGCCAAGAGGAGCTGGCGTATCGCCGGGGCAGAGAGCTCCCAGAATTCTCTCACACACACCCTTTTTCTCAAGCATCTATTGATCCATGTCCCCAGTGTGAGAACAGCAGACCTTTACTCAGACTGCGAGACCCCCACCAAGAAGAACCAGACCCCGGAAGTAGAGAGTAGATGAACTGGATCCTACAGCATGTGTCGCTGACCAGAAGATGGAGGGCGCTCCAAGCTCCTGTGGAATTTTTAGAGGGATTTATGACTTCTGGAAAAGGAAAAAACTGAACAGACACTATAGATGGCTTCTTGTATTCTAGCAGATGTGCCTAATTTATACCACAATACAAATATTTCTCACTTTTTTATTTATTTATTTAATGTCTCCAGATACTAGTTACATCAATGAAGCTCATGCAGTTACCCAATGATATTAATGATGTGGAGAACCGGCGCCTCCTGGCTGTTAGTGCTGCTGTTTTTTCACATGGGAGTTTTTTTTGGCAAACTTGCCTGGCAGGAATTTTGGGTAGAAAGTGTTAACATGGAGGAGAAGCAAAAAAGAGACATAATTCATGGTTTCTCACGTGTTTATCCAAGGGCCTGCTTCCCGCTGGATGCTCCCGGCCTGCTTCCCGCTGGATCCTCCCGGCCTGCTTCCCACTGGATGCTCCCGGCCTGCTTCCCGCTGGATGTTCCCGGCCTGCTTCCCGCTGGATGCTCCCGCCTGCTGTCTTCCTTTCCCAGGCCCTGGCCTGTGGGAAAATCCCTCCTGGCCAGTAATTGATTCCGCTCCGCCAGCTCCATCAGTCTAGACCACAGTCAAGCTGCCAGTGATCTGTGGCTGGCCCTCTGCTTCCAATGCCCCCCCCCCCCCCCCGTCTCCCGGGCTTCTGGGGGAACAGGCTGCCAGGCGGACCCGCGACCCTCAGCAGTAATTAACGTCTGCGGCAGGAACACCCCCCCCCCACACACACACGGAGGCCGGGCCACCTGACAGCCAGCATGCACCGACATACAGGCACACGCTCTCACACATGGCCGACCGCGCGGGGGGACATGCGCTGGCCCACCCTGTCGCTGTGGCATCTGGAACATTCCGGCTGGCCGACCGCACATATCTGCTCTTTAAATGGCCATCATTAGGGGACAGAGCCAATTCATAATCAGAATCTATTTTTTGTTTTTGATCTAGATTTTTTACTTATATTTATATAATACTGTTTTATAGGATAACATTTCTGTGCATTTTTGAGCACCGTGCTGTTAATGAGTGTTTTATTTTATATATTATTATAATAATTTATGTATTTTTCCTTGTCTGGCATTTCATAGTGTTTCAAAACAAATATTTCCTGTCAAATAACATGCCTATTATGTCCCTAATATTACAAATTTTTTGTATTTCCGTAGCAGTTCAAAATAAGACATTTAATGACAACTCTTAGGACAACTACAGATTTTCCCATGTCTCATGTAAGACAGTAACAGTAATTAAGTAATTACCATATTAATGAAAGTAATAGCTAAGTACTGAGTCAGGCGACTGATGGTTTTGCCCAGACTAATTGGCATCATTTCTGCCTGACAGACACCCAGCCCCCAGGTTCTGTTTCTTTAAAATGAAATATTAATCACAGTCAGCTGGATAAATAAGAGGCCAAAGTATGGTGGCCTAACTGTGCCAAATGTCTTATCCGATAACACACCCCAGGCTCTTGCAGTGGGGGTAGTATGATGGCTGGGATGCGACTCTTTATTGTTCAGATTTGGTTGGTCTGTGGTGACAGGAAGATGGTGAGATCACATAAAGAATAACAGTTATGATCGTGATGTCATAACTCAATACTGCATTAGGTGCCATTTTACAATAAGACTACCTTTATACAGGGTTTATGAATTTTTTATAATCAGATTATTAATTAGGTTTTAGCACTTTGTAAATCATCAATAGACGATTATAAACAAGTTAAAACCATTTAGTACCATTTATAGACGGCCAAAGGGAGCCTAATTGTAAAATAGCACCCTATATTGCATACGTGTGTGCATTAACAAATGGAAAAACCCAGTTGTTTGGTTTGTGCATTCTATATGCAGTTGTATTTAATGCGTATACATGTTTCAAGGTTGAAAAACAGCAACTGTTGCTGAGTGACCGCGGTCCAGTAGGTGGAGGTAGCTGTGTCAGGGCCCTGCATTGTCACCACGCAGACCTCCGCTCTGGCCACTGGTCTGTTTGGAGACTCTAGCACTATGCAAAGAAACAGAAAGGAAAGCAGGATAAAGGGGTGACTGTTGTGTTGATAATTAAGCTATACAAAGGTAGAAGCAACAAGTTCTAATATGGAATTATACTCTGAACTAAGAGACCATTTTTTTCCTTCTTAGGAGTTCCCGGTTCCTGTCCTTTATTGTCTGCTGAATTTCTTTCTTTCTTTCTTTCTGTCTTTCTAAATGACGTCGTAATGGATTACCACACACTCTTATTAAGCTCTTTGAGACGACCGTGTTGAAACCACAGGCCACAATCCCAGAATGCAACAGCATCTTCTTGCCTAAGGCCAAAGACAAAACATCATTTCCATAATCCCCCCACCCCAGTGCCTTTCTTCCAGACCCTATATGAAAATAAATTGTATTGAAATTAATTATCTAGAGACAGTTCACATCAGAATGATTGGCACCCACAGTGAAAGTGAACAAAACACATTTTCTGTTTTGGACTTGATTATGGACATTTTTGTTATAAGTAGCATCGTACCTCAATGGGCTGGGGATTCATATCTTTGCTCTGTGTTGGTGCAGTTTGTCTGTCCTCCACATACTGTGTGTGTGTGTGTGTGTGTGTGCGGATTACTATTTAACACATTGTGGGGACCAAATGTCTCCACAATGTGGGAAATACTTTTATATTTTAGCGTGAGGGGACATTTTTCATAACCAAACAATAGAAACTTCAGTTCTATAAAAATATGTGACTGCAATCAAAAAAACTAAAAATGCCAAAACTCTTGTATTTTGTTTAGTTACTTATGGTTAAAGTTAGAGCTGGGTGCAGGTTAGTGATGTCATTGTTCGGGTTAGAGTTATGCTCATAGAAGTGAATGGAGACTTTCCACACAAAGATAAGACTATAAATGTATGTGTGTGTGTGTGTGTGTGTGTGTGTGCCCTGTGATGCAGTGACATACTCTGCCCCCTGTACCCTGTGATTCCTGGGAAGGGGTCCAGACTCACTGCTACCCCACCCTGATACAAAAAGCTATATGGACTGTTAGGGATTTTATATAGTTGCTAATATGTTTTGTTCACTGGATTTACATAATGTGCAAAAATGCTAATCTCACCTCCAGGAGAGACCAGGCCAAGCAGGTAGATCCAGGCCAAGCTGGACCCTCAGTGTGTCTGGGGTTGTCACGGCGACAGAACCCAGACAGGAAAAAGGGAACGTTTAGCGGGACGGTTCCCATGAACCCGCAAGGAGGACACAGCCCCGTCTGAGGAGGAGCAGAGCCGGCCGGTGGCGGCCCTACCGGAGCCGAGTGTGGAGCGCGGGGACACTTTCCCATCGGCGCGGACGTTTCCCGACACAGACAGCGCTTTGTGTCCGACAAAAGGACCTCTCATCACGGCATGGAGGCCCAGGCCAAGAGGAACATCTGTGGCCTCCACAAGAGGGGAAATCGCTACTTTCAGGGTTTGTTCCTGCTCGGTTAAGAGCTTCTGTGACGGGGGACGCTTTTTTCTTCCTTTTTCTTTCCTTGGCCATCAATGAAACACACGTGTTACCATTATTTGGGATGAATTAGCTGATTGTGCTGTTCGCCGTCCCTCTGAAACACTGTTGCCCACATTGACAAATCCAGTGAGGATTCTGCATTCAATTCGTTGAAAGCATCCTGTATCCTGTTGTACTTTTCTAGCCTGTGACTGAATAGAAAGTGTGGGTCTGAATATGGTTTGTAATATCCCCTTCCTCATTCCTCTTCCCTTTTAAGAGCTTGACCTGCTGGTCTGAGGCGTGCCCGCAGCCCTGCCGAGGATGGGCAGGGGGTGATGTACGGTTTGGCGGATTAGGCTTACATGGCTGTGATCAGAAGTTTGCTGGTTTGAATCCCATGTTCAGGAGAATGGTCACATTGTCCGATTGTCCATATGATTCATTATGGTTACATAAATGATTGTCCTAGGATTCGTTATGGTACAGGAATGATTGTCCTGTGTTTCTTTATGGTTACATGTGTGATTGTACCTCTGGTCCTATTGAGAGCTCCATGGCCATCTCAGGCATTTCCCACAATATTATGTTTCAGTAAAAATATCATTCTGCTTTTTAAAACCCCGTTTTTCTTTCTCTTGTAGTCTATCAGCATTTCAATTTCCCAGAAATGTATCATTACCCTACAGTTCACAGGTAGGTTCGGTAAACATTACTGCAGTGCACCTGTTGGTAGTTAAATGAGTTAGTTTTTATGCATTTTTTATCTATTATTTAAAATAACAGTGCTATCAGTCAATCAGTCATTTAGCATGTGCACATACTGATGTTCTGTAGAAGTTCATTATGCAGACAGCCACAGACACTCTCTGTCCCTTAAGACAGAATTACAACAACCACTGCTTCCTGACTCACATTCCCATGACCGCAGTGAGTTATGATGGCTCACCACTGGAGCGCACTGAGCCCCCCCCCCCCCAGCTCCTGGCGGCCATGGGATGGTGTGTGACTGAGAACCAGTTTCTATTACAGTGAAACAGTTTGTGGTGCACTTTGTACTATTTCACCATCCAGGATTTCTCAGTCGTAACGCACAAGAGCTACAAAAACCTCATTTTCATCGGCTATCAGAAAACAAGGCGAGGTGGTTTTGGTCAAAGAGCTGTATTTACGGGCCAGGGGGGGCCGAGCCGCAAATGGGGCTGCTCAGCGGTCCAGGGAGGGATGAATATGTTCAGTCTTCTGGGAGGAAAAAGAAGAAATTCCAAGATGGAGTAAGAAGTTTCCATGTGAAGGGGGGGGGGCATCCTGAAGGAGGTGAAGGAGAGAAGCTACCCTGAAGGAGGTGTGTGGGGGGGGGAGAAGTTAACCTGAAGGAGGTGGGGGGGAGAAGCCATCCTGGAGGAGATCATTCTCACACTGCATAGCGTGGTTGGCGCAGGCACCAAAATGAAGAAATGTGTTATTGCAGGATGGGTCCTATTAACCCTCAGTGCCATACGTAGCATTATGTAACCGAACACCCCCCCTTGCGAGCAGCTCAGTCATTAGCCACACCATTACCTCTGCTGCTCCACTAGGAGCTACAGCTTATATTTAACACACAGCCTTCAGGTTGCAGTCTTTCACGGGCTCAGAGGTCCCGCCTCTGAGGACACACTGGCGGCAGCGCTGTGTCAATACGGAAGCCTGCCAACCACAATGGGCCTCGGCTCTGGCGACCATATTGACAGACACCTGCACAAAGGCGATGAATGCAGGCCCTTCTGTCATCACACAAGGAAGAATAGCTTAGTGTACTCCCACTCGGGCTCACATTTGTACAGCGTTGGCTGCTTTTGTTCACTGCCACTGTTCCCAGATCAGGGGGTCTGAATCCTGGCTACCCATGGGGCTGGAATCAGCCTTGGTAGGTTAGCTACCAAGCTTCGAAGACAATGTAGCGTCAATAATCTATGCAGGCTGTTGGCATTGTTATTTTTGCTGAGTCGTCAAGTGAGGCCAGATTTAATTTAGTGATTTAATTTCACCGTCCATGTTTCCTTATCTGGGGCCCCTGATTGTTAGGGCCTCTAGGCTGCAACTTACAAACTAATCTGCTCTTGGATACGGTTGATACTTCCTAGATTCAGCAGTGGATTTGCATTGGGTGAGATGTTCTACAATGGGTCCACAGTGGGCTATTGGACAGAGAGGGTCACGTTAAGGTCAGAGTTGCACGGGGGAATCTGGAATAGACATCATCTGTGGAAACAGGTCATCTGTAAGCAGTGAGATGTGCAACCAGAACATCAACCATGATTTTTTTGTGTGATAAATGCATGAGGTTCCAATATTCTTAGTTTATCACGAATGTAACCTAATGGTACCTGAAGTTATGACAGGAGAGCCTATGAAAGACAGTAATGGTTTGTTTTCAATGCGCAGCTCCCAGTTTTGCAAGCATGTATATTAGAGGCTTCTGGGAAACCTACAGAACAGGGTGATTCCAGTCCCATGCAAGATTCACACTATGAGTAACTGAAAGACACCAATTCACCTAAGAGCACATTTCTGCATTTTAGAAGAAAACCAAGACAAGCATGCAGATTCCACTCACAGTGCCTGAGGTAGGACCTGAGGATGGAAACAGCCAATCACCAAAGAGGACACTGCTTTCTGTATCGGACAATGACTTCGCCCTCTGCAGGCTCTTTTAGCCAGACAGAGCAGCACTTTTAGTAACAGGCTGAGAGCAGCTGTACTGCTCCAAGGAGAGCTATATAAGCTCAGTCTAAGTCACCATATGTTGGCCAGGATGACCCACTGTCTGAATGGACCTGAACCACTCACAGAACATCCATTCCTTCACTGTCATCCTATACTATTTATTTACCGTACAATACTATTTATTTCTGAGGAATTACTATGGAATTTCCCTCACATTCTTTGCACTGATACTATTGTTTATTATTTCTTTCTGTTGACTCTCTACTCTCTAAGCATGTGCACTTTGCTAACGTAAATCTGACATTTCCTTTGGGAATTAATATCCAGGGATTGGCTGTATTCATTGTTTGTCTTTTAGTGGACTATACATACAACAGATATGCTGGTAGAGGTTCATTCCATCCTTCCATCTGTCCTTCATTCTACTTTCAGTCTTCTTAAAACTACCTTTTAAAAATGATTTCTTAATGTCGAATATAAAAACCTGAGTCTAGAAATTAATTTTACACGGCTAAATGCATTTACGTGTAAAAAATGACGCAAATAATACGTAGCAAAAATACAAGGTTAAATGCCGCCATCTAGTGGCTCTATGTGAAAGTTCAATGGTCAAAGCATTATATTTCTTCAGTCTGACTGCTAAGGTTTTCATTTCATCTCATCCATTCATCCATCCATCCATCCATCCATCCATCCATCCATCCCACAACCACATTTATAGCAGTATAGTTGCAAAAAGTGCAGCATTTTTATGTTGGTAAAGAATTCCAAAAGCATTAACCTCTAACAGCATTTACGATTTGTGTATATTATACCAAAACACAGGTAAGACGACATGAGTAAGAGAGTGCATTACTGGTGATTGAGAAGCAAAGAGAAAACGTGTCTGAAAACAACAGGAAAGTCACCTGATTAAAACTACTACACATGAGCTATATCAAAGTTTTATTTTTAAAATTTATTAGACAGGAACAGTAGTACAATTTAAACAGGAAATGTCATTTTAAGCCTTGAAACATAAAAAGAGTAAACCTGACTTGTGGTATTCTGAGTTGGCAGTCGCCGGTTTGCATCGCTGTATAGTATTGTCACTGAAAAATACATCTTTTACCAGCTTAAAAAAATACAGCTGAAAAAACTACTTACTCATCTTGTAGTGTTTTGCCTGTTTTGTCAATTTACAGCATAAAATCTTAACATAGTTTTAATTCATCGGATAGACAGAAACTGAAGTAAAAACAAACAAGGTTGTATTTCGGATAACCATGGATGACAAAACGGATGAAGAGGAAAAGTTTATGCTAAGGTTTGGAACGTAACTGCAGTCATATTCATTCATGTAAATCAACTACTTAAATAGCTATATATATATATATATATATATATATATATTCATATATATATATATTTTCATATTCCTCCCACAGTGATTTTAAGGTAAATAATATGATATATTCTATACAGTTTAAAATACATTTCATTTAAAGGGAGCTTTAAACATTTTCTGTATCATTATAGCACTTCAATAGATTCACTGCATTCGAACAGAAATGGATGTTCTAGGTTTAACCCGACATTTTTTAATAAAATATGTGCTTGAAGAAATTTTAAAAAATGAGGAAAAAAAACAAATATATGCATCTAGGATAAAGTGAATGATTTAGATCAAAACATTAAAATCTGACAAAAACATAGACAAGCATGGTTGGACACTACATTATACCTGGCTTCCCATACAGAATTTTAACAGCAATTCAACAACAATTTTGGTTGGACAAATAGAAATTAACAGTCTTGATTGCATTTGGAGTCAAAATATTAAATAAACATCTATAAAAAAGCTTCCAAACTGGAAAAATAGTATAATTTTCCATTCAGATCAGAGACACAAAAAAAGATTTCAAAGAAAGCAGAATAGTAAGTGCGATTCTATGAGCCATCAATGAGCATTCATCTCGGATAGGAGGAAAACGCTTCCTATCTCACATACACAACATAGACATACAATTTATCAAATAATATCAACTGATTGTAGGACTTATGCAATAAATCTAAGTGATCTCTTTAAAGAACTTCATACATCATGATCGGTCTGAAATACTTTACCTGACGTTCATGTGAGCACGCAAGCACGTAAAGTACCTAATCTTGCAGACTCATCTACATAATTATCATATACATCATTTACAAGTATTGCCGGTAGTTCTCAAAAAAAAAAGAAAAAAAAAGTTAAAAATTGTGCATTAAATAAACAAATGGCATAGCACACCTGACATGGTCTGCAGTACAACAGTGTTATATAGAAAGCTGATTAATATAACTGAGTTTAGCCTTTTTAATAAAAACCATATACAGCTGTAGGTCCAGTATCGTGAGTTAAGCATTACAGCACCAAACTTCCATAATTTGGCAAATTCAAGCTTTAAGTGAATGTCAAAATGCTTTATAAAGTGTTACCTCTGATGCTGTGATTCAAATAAAGCTGGCACAAGACCTCCCCCTTAAATAACCACCTGACCCACCCCCAACCCCCCAGCATTTTCAGTAGTTCATCTCCTGCTATATCTTGGTGTGCGTTCCTCTTGGCACAACATGACGGCCCACATTAATCCTTTATAAATATGGCTGCAATACATTATAGAGACAAAACAGATTTTTGGTTCCAAGACTTACAACAGGGAAAGGATAAAAAATAACAATATTCACAACATCTAAAAAGCTCATCTAAAGTAAAGAAAATCTTTCAGCAGACGACAGCCCATAATGCTTCAAACTTTAAAGTTGTATAGCAAACAGGTTCAACTTTCACGGGAAGGACAGAGCTTTTATAGCATACACAAACAACAAGAAAAAAAAATTATACTTAATAAGACCATATGTCTGAATTTTTATAAATTAAATAATTAAAATTTTCTTAAGATGATTGGCCTACTGTAATTTTTGCTGTACACCACCTTCACCTACAATTAAAAAAAATACATCACAAAAACCTGATTTCATAGACATTTTGCAACCTCCCACGAGCCTCGGGCCCAGAGTCGGAAACATAAATGTGTACATCTTGGCGTCCCACACTACCAAAGCCCGTTTGTCACACACTGACACGTATGCATAACCATGAATGATAGCACTTTGGAGTAATTGATTGTTTCCCAGCTGTGTTTTTTTTTTTTAAATTTTATTTTGTTTTTTAACTAGTCCTCATCAAGGGCGGCTGCCGCTCTGCTGCCATCCCCTTCCTCCCAGTTGGATTGGTCAATCTCATTTGGCTCCTCCCCCTCGTCGGCCAGGTCTTCCTCCCCGTCTGCGGTCTCCTCAAAGTCATCCTCGCGCGAGAACTCCAGCTCCTGCATGGCCTCCAGGCCCTCCTGCGAGCCCTGGTGGGAGTCGGCGCAGTCGGCGCACACGCCGTAGCGCCGCGAGCCGTGCCGGATCCCCACGCTGGCCGCCAGCATGAAGATCTTCTTACACACCATGCACTTGTACTTTTTGTCCTTCATGTGCACCTGTAGGGAGGATCAACAAACAGACGCATCATTACTCTCAAAGTGCATACAAAAGACCCCCCCCCCCCCATGTGGGTTTCTGTTTCGACCACCTCAGTGGGCTGGTTAAAACGGCTCCTCCTTCCGTTTTGTGATGATAAAACAGTAAGCCGACTGCTGCTCTTCAGGAGAGTTTCAGCACAGAAACAGCACCTCAGGAAAGTAACCTGATAGCCCAGGGGCTGTGACAAGCACAGACTGATTCATAGCACAAGCAACTCCCTCACAGCTGAGACACTACAGCTTGACTTTTTAATTCAGTCTTTTCAATCTTCTTTTGAAATTCAATTTAGTTCTTTTGAAATCCAGTTGAACAGTTTAGGTTTTCAGTGGTTTTATTTGAAATAGGAAATATGTCTTAATATATAAAAACTATAATATATATATATATATATAAACTATATATAAAAAGTTATTTTAAAGTAATATTTCTAAGGATAGACAAAGTTGCAGAGCTGTTGTGTGTCTGATCTTTAAATCATCTTTACATAAATGCACGTTACATCCTAACATCCTCAAAATGGGCAAAACGTTAATTATGTTATTATAATTATGAATTATAATAATGTTATTAATGGAAATTAGAGATAAATCATTAATGTTAAAATATTTTTAAATGATAGAAAGAATTGGACATGTGCTTTGCCATTAGTTTCAGAAGGGAAATTGGCAAGTTCTCTAGCTGTAGTTTTTTCTTACTCTATTTCAGTGTCATCTTATTTCAGTTACCTTCAGAAGAGATATTTCTCATTTTCATTTATAGTTGTGGTTTTTAAATTTAATTTTTATACGAAATTTCAGCGAATCTGAGATATAGGTTTCAAGTTGCTTAAATTTAATGTTCATATATTTTGACTAGTTTGGGATATTTATAGTTTTTGTTTAGTTGTTTTTATTTAATTTTATTTGTGGGTTGGTAAAATGAGGCATGATGCCCATCGCTGCGGGGGGGCCGAAGGGGTCTCACCAGCGAATGCCTCTTCACATGTTCACGGCGGGTAAAGAGCTTGCCGCAGATGTCGCAGCTGAAGGAGCGCACTCCGGAGTGGATGATCAGGTGCCTCTTCAGGGTACGCCGGTGCTTGGCGATGTAGCTACAGTGAGGACATTTCAGCTTGTTCTCCGTCACGTCCGAGGACTCGCCTGCCAGACGGAAAACGGGGAACCCTTACGTGCGCTGGACTCCGCAGACACACCCGCCCGCAAAAGGCACGGGGGAATCGCTCGCTCCCGAAAAACAGCATGGAATTCCACGCACGATAAAAGCGTAGGGAACGGCTGCACTCGCTCTCGGAAACCAGCGGTTACGGCTTTGATGTTTTCGAAAGCAGAGCACTGCTGTGAGCAGGTTTTTCATGCAAAGGATGTGGGTTGAGGGTTTTGTGGTACCGTTTGTTTATATGTAGGGAGGTGGGAGGGGGTGATGCGTGGTAAAAAAATAAAAAACAAGTCTGATGCAATGCTTCAACAGAGGGAAAAGTGCTGAGGAAGAGTGTAGAGCTATAAAACTTTGCCACCTTGTGAAATGAGATGACCAAATAAATCTTTCCATTACAAGACCCAGGCAAAAGATGTTGGGTTGCACTGAACGAGGAAGGCAAAGTCTTACCATTCTCCCACGACTCTGCTTGGTGGGAATCTTGCATTATGCTGCACTGTATCTGGTTGGCCAACTCTGATGGGAAACAAATATACAGTCAGGGAACTTTTTCCCTGGTTTCTTCCTAACAATATCACTCCCTGGCTAGGGGGCGTGGCCTAACTGGCAACCATATTGGAAAAGATCGCACTACAATCCAACAATATCAAATTTCGTCCACATGAGGTAACAAAACAGGGAGGGAAAAAAATACACAGCTCAGATCAAAAACTGC
Source organism: Stomatorhinus walkeri (assembly GCA_026784285.1). Taxonomy (NCBI): domain Eukaryota; kingdom Metazoa; phylum Chordata; class Actinopteri; order Osteoglossiformes; family Mormyridae; genus Stomatorhinus; species Stomatorhinus walkeri. Next base: position 4,320,158 of record JAODUD010000046.1, on the reverse strand, counting down.
TTTGCAATCGGTGACTACTTGTCACAACCTGTTTGTGAGAGTAGACTAAGGACAGCAGGGTAATAGTGGCACCAGCATAGAACAATAATGACAAAACGATAAGAACTTTAAAAATGAGACTGTACTGCAGAGACGAGCCCAGATATCCCAGCCCACGACATCCTGCTCCTGCCAAGAGTTGGGGGGGGGGGGGGGGGGGGTTTATCAGGCAAACAGAATAAAAGCCTACTCAGCATGTCAGATTGCACAGCAGGCGTAGTTTTCATAAACCACCAGCAGAGGGCAGGAGCTTAAGGGCAAGTACCTGTAGGGTTAGGGAATGGGAGCCCTGACAGTGATTCCCTCTATCGAGTCAGCAGGCCTGCCTGCATAGGGGCTGCAGATTGCACAGACATGACGGGGCTCCAAGACCATCAACCTACGCAGCTTCCAGCACCCATGGAAACAGCAACACCCGCAGTAATAAATGACATTATAAAGAAGGAAAATTTGGCGTTTCCATTAACGTCACTCAGATGCATGTGGAAGCCAACTGTTAATCCCAAGAACCTAACTGAAACGTAACGAAAATTCAAAACGGAGGATATCCTAGAAAAATATCATTAACTTGCACTGGAGTGGCAGGGCGCACTGCAACAGCCACTGGCAGTCAGCCCGACAGCCCCACTGAAGTACCAGCCAGTGAAGCTGTGGATTTGAGGTACACAACACGGGGGGGTGTTGGGAACAGCACCAGAAACACAACACGTATAACGCAGCACACGAGCAGGAACAGTGTCAGGGAATGTGTGACTATCCACCATAACGGCAGCTTTTTCCTTTGCAGAGCTCAACTTTGCCCCCCCCCTCCCTCCCCCTGATTCAGGGAAAAAAAACCCAGTTTGTTCCAGGTAATTTGGAAACTTGATTCTGAGAACAAAAATGTGGCATTGAATAAGCCTACTCATATGTGTGCCTGTGAGGATGTACCTGCATTCTCTGAGAGGAACAAGAGGTCCTCCCTGGGGTAAGACGCTGTAGGCTGGACCAACATGCAATAGTCGTAAGCCTCCTCGGGCTGGGGAGGGACGTTGTAGACAAAGCGACGCGTGATCTGGTTTTTCCGCCGGCCGCTGCCCGGCTGCTGCTTCACCTCCTTCACCTCCTTCTTGACAGGGGTGGCGGTCGCGTTGTCGTTCCACACGAACACGGGCCCCGGGCCCAGCGACTCGTTCTCGGCCGATTCCGAAGAGTTGTCGCAGGTATAGCCGGAGCGGCCGAGCGGGTATCCCTCGCTGGCCGACATCTCCTCGTCGTGTGGCTCTTCCTTGATGTGGCCGCTGGCTTGGATGGAGAGCTTGGAAAGGATGCTGGTGGCCCAGAAGTTACTGGGCTTCCGGTCCGATCCCTTGGCGTCCTTGGTGAGGGTCTGCCGCTTGTTGTAGTCCACAACCACAGAGTCGGGCGCTTCGTTCTTGATACTGATGTTCAGAGCGTCCTTGATGAACGCCCGGCAGGACTGCACTACTTCGGTCATCTGGAGGTAGCTGGCCACAGACATCACCTCAATGGCATTTTGGCTTGTGAGCAGAAGGTTGCCCGAGTACAGAAAGTCTAAGATAACAGAAAAACCCTGGACGGCAGCCACATCGAGGTGGGTTGTCGTGGTTTGGTCACAGCTCTCGTTCTTGGTCAAGCAGTAGAGGGTCTTAAAGAAGCGGCTGCCAGCCACCAGAATGTTCTTGTGTGCTCTGAAGACCTGGCCGCCCACCACGATGCTGACGTCGCACAGGATGCCGTTCTTCCTCTGCTTGTTGAGCTCCTGCAGGAGCAGGTAGCAATAGGAGTTCTCGTTCGGCTTGTTCCTGTAGCCCTCCATCTCCTCCCCGTCAAGGTCTCCTGCCCTCTCCATCTCCTGGCACCACCACAAGAACAAGAACAAGAATGATTAGATGCCTGGGGGGGGGGGGCTGAGGGAAAGCAGTCAGGGGGAATTTCTCACTGAGGGTTGATCGGACAGGTTCCTGGATAAGAATGAGAGCATGATATAACCTGTGACAGATACGGGCCAAACCGGGCCAAATCTATAAAGGAACTCTAACCCTTAATCCATCTCAAGCTGCACAAAGAAAATAACTCAATCACACTAAAGTATTTTCCATGCTGAACCGTTCCCACAGTTTAATGTTTAATGAACAACACCACTCCTGAATCAAACCGTCACAATATTTTGTGCAGCAGCGAACATCTGCAAAAAAATAAAAAATAAAAGGCCGAGTCTGAGGACTAAAGATTGTACTGAGGCAGAAAAGGAACATCAACCTCAACGTCCACACGTTGGGGATTGATGGGGTTCAGTAAGACGTGTGACCGTCTTGCTGCAAAGCCAGTAAGAAGAACCGTCCAGATTGGCCGACGTTAGCCAGACTCCCAGATGAGCCACATGTTGAGACTAGCAGCATTTACACAGCGTAGTGTCTCACTGAATGGCTAGCTGAATGTAACCCCCCCACCAATGACAGGCGTGAAAAACATCTGGCCCTGATTTTTAAAAACGAATAATCAAATGAACGGCTCTCAGCTTCCGTAGATCGACACACCACAAAACCAATGCTGCCGATACCCTGAATGGAACACGGACCCAAACGGAGGTATTAATAGCAATTCTGCTCTAGAGAAGTGATTGAGAAAGATTAAACAGACGCGCCGAGCCGTCGCATGACTCGAAAGAGGAAAACTAATTGTGCACTAATTTTTGTCAATAAATGTTTTACGCCCAAGAGAAACCTATGCAGGCTGTCATACTGCAAATTACTAATAAGTGTCATTCCAGGTAAGGCTGGGTTTGGCCATCTTCCAGGTTTATGAAGACGCCTGGGATCCAACTGGAAATGCACAAAAAAAAAAATAAATAAAATGATCACCAGAAGGCACTATGACACAGGTAACCGAGTAAAGCGAAGATGAACCAAAGGGAGAGAATAACTCAGTGCAGTTGTAACAGCATAAAGAAAGGGATCCCTTGGGGTGGGGTGGGGT
>JAODUD010000046.1:4264390-4281838 GCA_026784285.1 Stomatorhinus walkeri | reverse complement strand
CCCCCCCCCCCCCGCCACACGAGGCCTGGAGTGGATCCCAGGCAGCATCAGGGTACAAAGCGGGGGTAACACCCTGGGCAGGATGCCAGTCCGACACAGGACGCACAAACATAAGCTACGGGCAATTTAAAGCCCCTAATTGTATGTCTTCGGACTGCGGGGGGAAATCGGAGTTCCCAGAGGAAACCCACACGACAGAGAGAACATTCAGCCTCCACACACTCAGAGCAAAGATGGGCCTCAAACTCCAAAGACAGAAAGTCGCCATGGCAACCACCAACCGACTGTCACCCGGCGCCTTTAACGCAACCAAATTATGCTAATGCAGCAAAATTTTGGCAGAATAACAAGGAAACAAACATATTCATATCCTTATGGGAACAGGTGCTCGAGCGATAGGCCTAATAACACGAACGCAAGGTTTCTGTCTATGAAGACTCAGTTTCCTTACTCCCTGACAGACGTGGAGCATCTTAATATTTCTGGAAGAAATTGTCAGATCCTGCAGACAGACAAAGCATGACCTTGGACGGGCACTTCAGCTCAGGTCTTCACAATCAACAGAAGGTTTCCCTGAATCTGAAACCTAATCCAGAGCCGTACGCAAATCTCTCATCTGACATAAATATAAATTCTAAATAAATTCTGACACCTCCGCTAAATGGTATTGCAGAGATCTGTTTATTGTTTTCAAATCAAAATCGAATCAAAGTTTATTTAACAAACACACAACAGTACAGCAAACAGGGGCAGATGCAGGCAATGAAATGAGTTTCAGAATCACTGGTTTGTCATTGTACTCCATTAATTTCTAAGTACAATTACCAAAATCTGTCATAACTACAAAAATACATGCAGTATTAGAAAAATCATCATTTGCACAATGCTTAGACTTTGCAATGCTGCCTGTCTGAGATAGTATGGGATCGAATGAGAGCCAGAACCACTGCCATTCTTAAAGTTAAAACACAAATTAAAAATACCAAATGGAACCAAGAAAACCGTAGACTATCAGGAAACCAGGCAACCGTCCTACCTGTTTAGAACACACATTCATACTGAGAATGGACCATTAGATGTCCAATCGTGGTTTCGGCTTAGATGTTCTCACTGAATTTGCCTTAACAGCACAAAGAAACTACGCGTGACCCATGTGCAAAATAGCACTTAACAGTTAGCGATTCCAACTCAAAGAGGAAACATGACATTGCTCAACAAATCCCAACACACAGCACAGCAACATTAGTCTGATTTAGATACCATTATGAAGGGCCCTGTGGTTTGTAACTCTTAGGAAACTCCAGTGTCCAACCCCATACGAAATCCCCAGGGTGGGATTCATTGTCTAATACAAACCACATCTTACATCAGTCAAAACTAAAATTAAAGAGCCAAGTCATAAAACTAAACTGCAAAATGCTTTCAGGGGTTGACCTTTGTTTCTGACTCTTGTTTTGCAGTTTTATTAATATGGGTTTGGTAGACAACAAACCCCATTTCCTTGTACCCGATTAGGAAAAGGAAGTGGGAGCGGCCATTTAATTGTGAGAAGGACGAGCTGCAAAAATCACTGCAAGGTAAAAATACAGAAATCCTGTATCATGCACGCGCTGATAAGTGCTGAGATTTCTCCTGGAAGACCTCGTTTGGAGCCATCCTTACAGGGAACAGACAACAGACGGGGATTTTCTAAAATGTCACCACATGGTCAAGTTTCACGTGATGGAAGTGATTCTGTAAACGCTGCAAAATTTGATTTCTTTGGCTTGTCAAACAAGGTCACATAGGATTAGGGTTGGACATAGGTTTTAGAATAGTTCCTAAATAGTATGCCTATACATTAAATTGAGTAATGAAATTCCTAGGAAAGAGATTTTCTGTGTAAAAGCTAATCATGTACCTAATTATGCTGACACCTAATTATAAAAAAAAATCAGGTCTCAAAATGAAATACTCATCCTTTATATTTCATATCAGAAATCCAAATATCGCAGCAGCTCCTTCCATTCTTAGGCATAATTATTTGCGCTGATATACCTTTACTCATAAAGAAATAAATGTTCAAAAGGAGCAATCAAAATCAATCCAACAGAAGAGCTCTGTGCGACATATGTTGCAGGATGAGAGGTGCATGAGGTCCATGTGGCAGGGGACAGGAGAGTGAGACGGGGCTGTTTTTAGCCTCAGGAATGGAGATGGGCTGAACAAAATGGTGAGATGGCCTTTTCTGCGTCAGCACAAAGGAAATACAAAACACAATGGAAGCTGGGTCTTGGAAGAGCTCAAAAGAGTGCAGAACTGGACACCGAGGAGGCTTCAACTCCTTCCCCAGGCCGAGGAACTCAAAGGCACAGCTGAGGAGTATAAATGTTCCCATTAAGCCAAACTGGGAAATGTCTGCAATCATGACTCTGTTCTTGCTTCAGTTATTCCCCTCTGTATCCTGGGACACATGCATTTACATGCTAACAATAACTTAGACACATGTTTTGGGTCATAAGGAGGAAGCTGGAATTCCCAGAGGAATTCCTAGTAACACACGGTGGGAATATGTGAACTTTACATGCACAGATTTGTGGGAAGCAAGCTGTGTTGCTAACCACTGAGCCTCATTGCTGGCCTGTTCCAATCTCATCCATTCATCCATCCATCCATCCATGCAGCAGCTTATACAGTAGAGAAAAGTGGAAAAAAAAAACATGACCTCATATCCGTAGATTCTGTATCCGAGTCTTGCCAGAAATGTAAAGCAAACCAGCTGTTTGTAACAGAGACGGACACCCTTGTCCTAAAAGAGGCTTTTTTTGAAACCTTATACTATACCACTAGTATATGCTGATTTGATTCAAAAAGTAGGGCTGTACATGGTATGTGAAAAATCTCAAATTTCCCATACACCAAAGATACCTGGATATCGTACTGATTTTGAAGATGGTGTTTCTCAATACCAAGAACATAAAGACTGTACATTTGGTATTGACAAGAGCGTTCTTGTGAACTCGCCTCCCATGCATGAACTTGGGATGCAGTGAATCATGGGATTAGTCCCATCCAGCTAGGATGCATCTAATTCATCCTTCATCTTTGAGTAGAAGTAAAAACAATATACAGGGATTTTTATCGTCCTCTGAACATATGTTCTTCGTATTGAATCTGGTCTATAGCAGTGGAAGGTGGTGTAAAATGGGTAAATGGGAACATAAGTACAGTCACAAATACGTATTGAGAAACACTCGGTATGTACAAGACCAGTCTACCTCGCCTCCTGCATCCCATAATGCAACGCAACAGAGCATCACAGCCAGAGTACAGCCTCAGTATGAAAAAATAATAATTTTTTGTATTATTATTTTCATTTTTAAAAGGGAGGGCAAAGTACAACGAACCAACGTCAAACTAATTGGACCAATCAAGTTGGTATTCTACATGGATCAGCAAGCAAGCTAATGTTAGCCCCTAACATTTCCCTATTACATTTCCTATTGGCAAGGCACAGGGTGTTTAGCTTTCAGCTATACACACAGAACATGGGAGGTGGGAAGAAATCATGTAAATGACTATTTCAATGTACCTATCCTTTCAACACATGCAGGGCATTTAAAATAATACATAAATGGTTAGCTTATTTGTACTAAGCTACTTTGTAGAATTTGATCATTTTCCACAGCATAACTGATGAGCTATTGCAGCACATTGATTGAAAAACACTGTTTTAAATGATGCCTTATCTGTGGGAAATGGTCATTATGGATTTAAAAGGCTTGTGGGGAAGTTATGCTATGAAATTCCTACAAAAAAGCTGCCATACTGGATTCCACACTGACTAAGAGTATGCAGTATACAGTATATACTGGTCACAGTGTGCAGTATGTGGTTTTGAAACCAGCTAAAGACTCATGACTGAAACAAAAAGCTGAGCAATAAGATATAAAATGAGGGTAAAACTGCGGATTACCCACCAAGGGCGAGGCATATGCTAACAATTCACACTTCCCCATTTCTGGTTTTCAAGCTTAACTTGAAAGGGTGATCACAAGACAATTTACCATGAAAAGAAAAAAACAAAAGGCAGAAAAAATAGCAAGTTAAACATACAGCGCCTCACACTAAAGCTTGCAGAGTAACACAAAGTCCTGTTGCCTGGCAACTAAATAAGGAGACACTATATACTTTGAACTATGAGCTTGATCACATTCTAAGAAACGTGTAACTGAAAATTGTTTGTCCTAAGTTCCTCTAAGATCACTGCACTGCAATATTTCTCACTATGGTGACCAGCAGCGTGACTCTAAAAAGGAGAGCAACTGTGTCCAAAAAGGAAGCCTATGGCTCTAAAAGGAGGACAACCATGAAACGTGGTTGGGGGGTGGAGTGGGGTGGGGTGGGTTATATCATTGACATACTACGAAAGCCTGGGAACGGTATATCCACCATGACCCCGTTATCTCGAGATAACGGCTTAAAAATAATTGCAGGCAGGCCTGTTCTTGGCAGTATATGTGTTTGGGTGTTTCACCTGTTTTCAGTGGGTGGGTAGGAGGGGGGGGGGAGATGGAGGACAAGGGGGCTAAAAGGTGGACACCCAACAGCAGTGCAGACGGAGAACTGAAAACAGGACTGTCTGGACATAAGTGGTCACCCTACTTCTCAATAGTAAGACCTAAAGAGTTGCCAACTCCCAATAGACTAGATATTTGTGCAGCCCCCAACTCCGAGTGTGCAGCCCCAACTCCGAGTGTGCAGCCCCCAACTCCGAGTGTGCAGCCCCCAACTCCGAGTGTGCAGCCCCAACTCCGAGTGTGCAGCCCCCAACTCCGAGTGTGCAGCCCCAACTCCGAGTGCGCAGTCTCTATGCCTCTTGTTGCTCATTTCAGTTCTTTCTGGGCAATCCAGCTTTTTCCCACGAGTGAAACACATGGAGCTCAAGTGGGCTGTCTAGAATAGCCCTGCCCAAATGTGCATTTACGGGTACTGGTGTGTGCTATGGCTCCGGTGATTCTTGAGACGGAAGGATGTATTAATTAATACATTTTGACCCGTGTATAATATTAATAATTCATCACCAATTAAAAATAAATTGCACACACGTTCCTTGTGCGGACAATACCTCCTAGATTAAGCATTGAAAAGAATGCTAAGAAGACACAGTAGGTATTTATTCAGGAATGCATTATATATATATTACAAGGATTATTGAGGAAACGATAACTTTGCCATTTGAAAGCAAAATGTGTAGAATTAAAATGTACTCATAGAATGAAGGGGTTTCATATCACCTGAAAAACTATTTTCAGCTGTCTGGCATGTGAACATATGCACCTACGACATACATAACCCTAACCCTAACGAAGCACATATACCATGGAATGTTCTGTCACCTTTTCATCCACTCCCTTTCCCATTTATTAATCATAATTATAACTACCCACTGACCACTGTAAATCCACAGGTCTTGAGGACATAACAAACCACAGCTTTGGAATAACATAAATAGGAATCTACTGTACTATTTACTGTACTATATGCCAAGAAGACACCGACGATATGGGGCGGGGCAGTCCTGTCAATCACGCATAGGCCGTCCAATAAGATGTTAGGAGACAGCAGGTGTCAGAACGCCCAGTTCCACTCAAAGACGCTTCGAAAACAGAAACGGGAAGTTAATAATTTAAACATCCATATTCCTAATCGCTGGATGAACTGGGTTAAATAATTTATCCTAAATGCCAATAAAAGACAACTAAATGGATTTTTTCTGCCAGAGAAACAAATACGGTGATAAATTCACTTGCCATTTCCACAGACAAGGAGCAGCAGTTAAATACTACCACTTTCTACACCTTCAGCATGCCATGCCATGCCATGGCCAATCAATTTCCACGTCGTTTCCCCAATTTTGGCATTGACACACAAAATGGTTTCTTGTACGTGAAAACAGACAACCGCGTATTACTACAAACTCCCAATAGACTAGCAGAAAAATGGCCAGCGGTAACATCTAGATAAAACAATCCTGAATACATACATGTCGGCAGTGTCATAAAGAGCAGGCGTACTTGCAAAAAAAGTGAATCATGAAGCAGTACATTCTGACGTACAAATACATGTGTGTGTATGTATGTACGTATGTATGTATGTATGTATGTATGTATGTATGTATGTATGTGTGTCTGTTTTGAAAGGTAGCTAAATTTTCAAAAGCTAGACAATAAACTAGTAATGCATTTTCTCCAAAAACGTGTTATTGTTGGTCACTGTCGAATCTCCACTGTTTATTCCTGCATCCTTTTAGATATGTGCATGTAAAGGCTCGCTGCGAAACCGCAGTTCCTCATGGTGTTTCTGTTTAATGCAACCCCTGGCATCCTGCGGCATTAAATTGACCGGATACAATGAAGTTTCATAGCGCTCCCATAGCAACCGTACACTACATTTTAAATCCCGCAATTTCAGTCTTAAATGGTTTGTGGAACCAATCACATATTAACTAACTTCGAGTCAGAATAGGTACTGTAAAACCACTTACCGAAAACGATCATCCATAAAATATCGGTCGGTTACTTAAATTCAAACCCGACTTATATCTAAGCTCTTACCTACCTAGAGAAAATGAGAATTTTTGGTAAAACGGCAACGTTCTTGAAAAAGCTGCAAAGAGTGAATACAGTTTAAAAAAAAAAAACACCTCCATGAAATATTTTTCTATTTTTCGCGCATTGTGCTACACAGCGGACCTGCCGAATTGAGACCGAAGCCGCTACGCTACTCCTCCCCTTCTTCGTTCTGATATCAAAGAGGAGTTACGAACGCGAAGGAGCGGCGCTGTGCATGCTGGGAAAAGTAGTCCTGAGTATTGCTCAGTTCTGCATATTGACGCAAACCTTCAGAGGAAGCCAGTGGAAGTGTGCAGAAAGGAAGGTAGGAAACCCTCCCATCTGGAACCTTTAGCCATTCAGGTTGCTATTTCATTATTGAACTTTAGCCATTCTAGGTAATTCAATATTCCACTGTTGGGCAATCATATTAATATATAACTCATTAATCTCGTATTTGAATCAGATGTGATTCGTGGAATAACATTGTGTGGCCAAAGAGGGCTTTGGAAACCACCGTCCTGTGAAAATCAATATACACAGGAAGCACCACTGTATCTCCCCCCAGCACGCAAAAACTACTGAATACGAAATAATGAGACAAAATTATACTGAATAGATAGACAGACAGATGTATAAACCAAACATAAATTATAAACAAACGAAACAGTACAGGGAATCTTCTCGATCCCTTGCCAAACATAGGGCAATCATTTAAGGTCATAACTAACTAGAGTCACATATGTAATATAAGTTAATATAAATGACATGCAAAAGGGTTGAATATGATACCCCCTTTGATAGGGACACAAACTGCTCAAAATAAGTTGCTTAGATGTGGAAATAAAAGATCAACATTTCTCAGACTGATGTTTCTATGCTGGTTCGACAATAAGTGCTTCTGATGTGATTTGCAGTTGGTTAAAAATAACAAATAAATAAAAAGCCGGAGTTTACCAACTGTATAAACTAAAACGTAAAAATGTCTCTATGACGTATTTGTGGCCTAGCCGGAAACATACGGCCAAAGCTGCGAATTCCAACCCGTGTTCTACTATTTCCATCTACTGGTGCAAAAGAAACATAGCAACTTTAGGACAGAAGTAATGTATTAATATGCAGTCTTTTCCCCTAATCCTTTTTAACAAAGAATATTCGTTCATCCGCCGGCCCATCCATCTATTAATTTTCCATACCGCCTTATGATACTGAAAATCTACATTATAGCCTTATTACTCATGCAACTGAAAATATACCTTACAATTTCCTTTTATTATTTCGTGTTTTATATGTATTATAAATATTAAAAATCCTAGCAAAATATTTTCTTTCATTAAGCATGTAAATACAAAAATAGAACAATACACAGCCTATTTTTTGCAGCCTGCAGCAGGGCCCCTTACTCGAGCTGACTTGTTGGAATTGTAGTTTTATTGTAAAGTTGAAAGGTCAACTGGAGCAAAATGGCGACCATCAGAGGAAAGGTTTTGCTGAAGAACATAAAGAGCATCGTTGTACAGTTTTGTCCGTTTGAATCTAATGTACGTTCAACAAGGTAGGAACGTTTTCATTTTACATTAACGGTACTACTAAGTTATCGAAGTGAAGCTCCAAATAACCGTGTAGCACACCATTTAGTGAACACGTTGTGAAAGGACCTCGCGTTTTCTAACAGCTGTATAAAGATAAAATTATTTAAAAACATTTGACATTTTACATCAGCAGCACTATTACTTTTTAGCTTACTTTCCCACGGCGTATTGTAATCGCTGCTGTTTGGAAATTAAATAATACATTTTAATTGGTCATATTTCCTCCTTTTTACATTTGTCATATTTTCTCCTGTTTTCTACAGGGAGTTCTTAGCTGTGGTTGGAAGTGAAAAAGTAAGATCAACAAACATGAACTGCGAGGTTAGGGCAGAAGTAAAACATGACGGCTCTGACCCCTTTGTTAACATTACATTCAGTAAGTAAAACTGTAAAATAAGTTCACATTGCTGTATAAAGCAGCCTCGTATGCTATCTTGTCTTCTTGTGATGTGTTTTTATATACATGCTATCATGTAAGAACTGCACAAATTCAGTTTGAAATAATGCTCAGGATAGCATTAATGTTAGTAAATACTATTTCATTAACATCATAATTGAACTGAGCAAGTTGAGAATGCATGATTGCTGTGATTTGATACTGCCAGTAAGGTCTTACTCGGGTTGTTTTGTTCTTTCCTCAGCGGACGGAGAGAGGTTACTGATGAAGGGCAAGAAACTGACCAGCTTTGAAATGCTCTCTGCTCTGAATTCTCGTTGCCAAGCCAAAGACCCACATTCAAAGGAGGCAGTTAATTAATAAATGATGCTATAATTGATGTATGTTTATTGTTTGTAAAAAAAAAAAAGAATAAATATGTAAGTTGCACTTTAAAATGAAGCTATTTTACTCACCCTGAAATATCAATTTTTAATATATTTAGTAAGATTTTGCTTGCTGCATATTGGTGCTTCTATTTGTCGCATAAACAAACATACCGTACATTTATTTTAAATGCTTTTCCGCCTGTACCTTGATTGTGCTTAATAAGAAAGACCAATAGGAAATTATATAAAAATGTCAAAAAAATAAATAAATAAAATGCCTGATATAGCATGATGATGGTATAAGGTGCATGCAGGATGTAGCTGTTAGCCATCAATGCAATTCTTGTGTAATACACTGGAGGAAATCTTTGCAAACAATGGACAAGTATGCAAACTCCAAACCCCCAGAGCTGGGGGGTAGATATCAAACCCACAACAATGGAGGTGTGGCTTGTAAGTTGCTCCCACTGAGCCACCCTGCTGTCATTCATCTGTTTGTGATGATATTGAAAATAGGATTGTCAAACTCACACCATGGGCTCCAGCCTTCCAGCTTGATTTAACAGTCCGATGAACTTTGTTTAATATTATATTAGATTCATTGATCCCAGGGGGAGAATCTTGTATGCATGTCAGCAGGGTTCATAGAGCTCAGACAGCCAAACATACATACACTGTAGACTGGACAACAGTCTGGTATGGCACGCATAGTGGAAATTAATTAGCAACTAAGCAATGCACAAATAGAATCCTGAAAAAGAATATTATGAAATATTAAGAACCACCATGCTGAAAGGATGAAAAGACATGTGAAGAGGTAAAGTCCGCGTCGTTTCCCTCTATTAACAAAGACAGTCCCGGTCAACCCTTTACGCGACGTAGACCGGCGCGTAGGGCGCCACCTTCTGAGGGGAAAGTATGCAAAGGAATCGGAATCAGGATCATAATCATAATCAGAAGACTTCATTAATCCCGGAGGAAATTGCTCACAATGTCACTGCACAATCACATATAAAAACGAAGACAAGAATAATACAAGTTTAAAGATAGAAATAAAACAAAAACAAATTATACGGAACTGTTAAACATTCTAATAAATAAAAATAAAATAAGATAGAAAATTTCTGTACAGGAATCTAAAATACCTTTGTCCAAAAGTTACAGGAAAAGTGAAAGTGTATTGCACCAGTATCATAAGTGGTTATATTGCACTTTTTTTGTAAAACCAAGTTAGACTTCAAACTGTAGGATAAAGTCGAAAAATATTGCACCGAATCATGGATACGAGGAAATAACATTGTCTGTCGGTGCTAGAATATTGTCATATTCGTGTTCCTCATTTGAGAAGGAGGCTCAGAAATTTGCGGCTATATCGTCGGAGAAATTATAGTGAGTCTGAACAAGAGGTCAGTTTCATTACCAACCAACGGGAGAGTCCGGGACATCTCCATGGTTACCGGGTGATGTTTGAAAGATGTCGGCTTAAAAAAAAAAAGAAAAAAAAAAAAGTCGTGATCTCTAGATACCGACTTTTGGTATGTCGAGATCACGAGAAAAATCAGTTGTGATCTCGAGATAGCGAAAAGAAAAAAAGGTTTATGCATGTATTCTACAGATTTCCGTAGGATAGTGATTTGTGTAAACGGTTTATTCATTTACCTTGCCAACTATTTATCTGTTGACTAATATAGCTGCTGAAATGGTGAACATGATCCGGGATCTAGTCATATTTGCGTGTTGAAAGAGTCAACCTCTGACTTACTGTAATTTGGCAGAAAGCAAAGATCTCGTGCTTTGATAACCCTTTCCCTTTATGACTGTTGTCCTATTCAATTGCTCTTCGTGACGTCTATTGCATTGATTGGCTGACGGAGAAACTGACACATCCGGAGGCAACTCTTTAAATACCATTATATACGAATTACCTAAATGACACAAGTACGATACACTATTAGCGCTACGTTTGGAACATCAAAAATCAAGGACAACAAGGAAAATGGTTGAAAACTTTGTAGGAACATGGAGAATGATCTCCAGTGAGAATTTTGATGACTATATGAAGGCTTTGGGTAAGGTTTTTTTTAGATATTAGTTGCTGCCAAATTTGCTTTGTAAATTAGAAATGGTCAGAAAATAGCACTGACATTTGACAATGGTTATAATAATACTACGTAATGCAAGGTACAGGAAAAAAGTTAAATGTAATGCTTAATGTTACTGCAAGAATGCCACAGACTATTACAGCTAGGTTAGGGTTTCGGGGGTCCACTTATGTGTCAAATCTGAAATTGTATCTGAAATTTGAGTTTGCGACTTTACTCTGTTTGGTGCACCGCAGGTGTGGGTTTTGCCACTCGCCAGATGGGAAACATGGCTAAACCAAGCCTGACGTTCAGCGTTGACGATCAAGGAGCTATTTGCATGAAATCTCAGAGCACATTTAAAACCACCGAGCTTAAATTCAGGCTGAATGAGGAATTCGAGGAAATCACTGCGGATGACAGAAAGACCAAGGCACGTTAGTCTGATTTCACGCCAGCGCCTTACTGCCATGCGGTATTTAAACTCCAAGAAATGACGTGTTTAATTTCACTTTTCAATTTCCAGACTACATTTACCCTTGAAAACGGCAAACTTGTGCAAAAACAGTCATGGGATGGCAAGGAAACAACACTAGAAAGAGAAGTAACGGATGGAAAATTGATAGCGGTAAGAATATGTTTCGTTTCAACATTTCCTCACATCCTTCTGGTTGTAGATGAAATTAGGTATTAAAATAATGCCAAGAAATACATGTAACGATAATAATAATCTGAATAATCCGTTATCCCAGTTTATGGATTTAGATAACAAAAACCTTTATTGTAGGGTATAATTTCGCATTGTCTCATTGAAATAAATCCTTAGTAATACTTTTTTTTTTTAACTGAATACTTCGATTGATCTTATTTGTCATTGCAGAAATGCACCATGGGGAAAGTGGTCGCAGTGAGGTCATACGTCAAAGAAGATTGAGGAGATTCTGACAGTGACATCGGGACCAGTTCAATGGGTTTAACTATAAACAAATTTAACAAATAAAATGAATGGATATGCGTTTCTGGAAACCACCTGGACTGTCTGTGATGTATTCATTAAAATGGTAGTCTCACATTTTTTGTGTTTTTTATTATTAAATATTGTCTCCATCTTTTCTATATGGGTACTGATTGTCTGCACAGCTTTGCTACGATGGACTGGCTGCTTATGTTTGGAGGCATAATTTTTGCCCAGTATGACTGGGATGCCAGGCGGCCAGTCCAGTCCTGACTAGCAGTGCGAGTTGCAGACTAACCCTTCTCGTTTATAGATGTTTCCAGACAAAATTTTACATTGAAGGATGCAGCTGCTGGCTGATATGCTATAACCAGCATTTCTACCTTCTATAATTGTTCATATCTGCTTATCACTGTGAGCCTGGAGTTTATCCCAGGAAGGTCAGGGCACTAAGGCAATATAGAGGGAACTCAGTTAACACATTTCAATAAACTGATACCAATGAACCAGCTGCTATGATTTTCCCTAAACCTTTAATTAGGACATGATGTAGGACATACAGAGGTTGATAGTTGTATGTTATGTTGCTGGGTTAGGGTTTGGATCTTGCGGTTCCCAACCCGGGGGGGTAAATTATGCCCACCGTGGGGGGGAGATGGGACCCCATGATAAATTTTCCATGGTACTTTGGTCACTTAGAACCTCAAAAGAGGCACTTTCAATTACTCAGGTACAAGGGGCAGCCCCCCCCTCAGCCCCCCCCCTCAGCCTCCCTCCTTCACATGCCAGTACAGACAGATTAGTTCTTAAGATCCCATAGCAATGTCCCTGCTGCAGACTACAGAGAAAAATACCTGCTCAGAGTTTGTAAAATAAATTCCAAAGTAAATGGTGAATAAGAGCTGATTATTTGGATAGTGGCTCAGTGGGTTACACAGCTTCAGATTTATAGCTTTAATCACGGGCCAGGCAACATGCAGTTTACATGGATTAGTGACGTGAAATAGCCTTTAGTGTATGTCATGTGCAGTCTGTGTTGGGTTGCCGCTCTGCATCTCCTGGGGAAGGTTCTAGACTCACCAAGATCCTGAATAAGACACGTGCGTATGGAAAATGGATTTATAGATGACTACAGAGAAATCTTTCAGCAAATCAACTGACAATGTATTGTGGGATTTATGTCATGATGAAGCAAGGTCCATAAATGATGCTCAGAAATCTCGTGCCAGGGACTGTGTACTTTCTGTGTGAGAGGTGAAAGAAGGAGTCTCCCTGTCCTGCCAAACTCTTATTTTAACAGTACAGGGTTTATTACCCAGAATTCCTTGCATTTGTACAATAGTGGAGAGTAATGACCCCATGGGGACATTAGTCAGTTCCCACTTCCAACTGAATGCAGGAGCAGTTTGGCAAGAAAAAACGAGGAGAACAAATAATAAAATATCAAAGTGGCGGCAGAATATAAGAAAACATGTAAAATGCAATGTCTTTGTTGTTAGTTTCATAATATGATACATAATTAAATTTTATGGTTATGAACACATTAACCACAAACCATAACCTAAGCAATACAACTGAAACAAATGGCACTGATATGTTTGCTGCTTAGTCACATAATGTGGTTTACAAATTCTAAAAGTATTGATGTAACTGTTGTTCAGAAGCACAGCCTATAAGTCAAAGGCTAATAGTAAAAAAAGAATCCCTAACCTCACAGGGATTAATAAAGTATCACCATTCTATTCTATTCTGTTCTGTGCTGTTCTGATCTATTCTTTTTAAATCAATAGTGACATATATATGAGTATGTGAACAGACCAGAGGACGTTGTACACAGGTATAAGAAAGAAGGCCAGCTGTTTTCTGGCATCTTGTTGACAACATCCTTTGACTGGGCACACAGCATGGCAGGAATGAAATCACATCCTCTGAAAAACATCTGGAAATCTCCACTCAAACGAGACGTTCGCACCCTTCCTTTGTCGTTTCTGACCTATTCACACAAGGCTGGCTGCGTTGCATCTGACCAAAGTCAGGGCCAAGGCCAGAGAGAAAGCCATTCTCCCTGGCTTCCTCTGCGATTGCCTTCTGCTCGACAAATAGATTTTTCATACATTTTAATGTTTATCCTGGGCCTTCCCAAGCACACACACACACACACACACACACACACACACACACACACAAACGACAAAGCAGGCTTTATCTCCTGCATTCTATCACTGCTGCACTCTTACAGCATATCTGTGGCAAGGAGATGTTTGGGAATCTCAATAAGCCAGCAGTCTAATCTAATTGTAGGTTAAACAGCTGGGTTCCTGTCACGTGCCGCTCTATATCTTTGGTTGCCTAATTCGGGTCCTGGAGGGCCAGTCTGCAATCCATGGTTGTCCTCCATGGATGCCCATCTAACTTACTACTGGTTGCCCAGTGATCTGAAGGAGCACCAACGCCAGCTTCTCACCATCTCCCTGCTCCTCAGTTGTGACTCATATTATGTGACTTACACTGTGTGACTTTGCCGTCTCTCCAATTTGACTCTCCCTGCCGGCCCCTGGAGGATGGGCTCCCCCTTTGAGTCTGCTCCCTCCCAAGGTTTTTTCCTTCTAGGGACTTTTTCCTTGCCACTGTCACCTCTGGCTTATCACTGGGGGTTTTGGGAGGGGATGCTGTATAGCGTTTTGAGATGATGTAATGTATTGACAATGCGCTATACAAAAATAAATGTGTTGTTGTTGTAATCCATTGGTGATATAATCGTTTTAGGTGAGTTACAGGCTTTTTCAGCTAAACCATAGTGCTGTGCTGTATGCTTGAACTGTTCTGAGAAATGCTCTTACATAGTCTTGGGAATGTTAAGTTTGTTTCACGAAATGTGCCAAAGCAATCGAGAAACCCTGCAAAAACATCCTTCTCTTTCCAACAGCTTTTGCTACGTTATCATAGAGATCTAATTTTGTGGTGTGGGAAATAAAGACACAGAAGAGGATTATATAACTGCATACTGTGCAAACCAAGAGGACTGGCTTTTAGCTTCGTGTACATACTGTAACAACCGTTTTGGCATGCAAACAACTTTCTTCTGCACATCTAATCAAAGTATGCCTTTGTAGAAAATGTGGCGATTGCAGTGGAATTTCCGAGTGCTTTTAAAACAAGGCCTCGCTTCCAGTCATCCTGACTGCTTATGCCCTGATGGCCTGACACTGCGCTCAGACGCCAGGCTCCACTCTCACCTTTAAATATGTGTGTATGTGTCAAAGGAGAGCATGATGGGATATGTGTCAGCTGATGAACTAATGAATAATGTAGCTGAACAAATGGCAAAGAAGGGATCATTTCATTCATGAATTTCATTCATTATGTACTACAAGGTCATGACCACCCTGGACCCTATCCTAGATAGATAGATAGATAGAAAAAGATGGAAAATATATTTTTCTCCACCATTAGTGTGTTAATTCACGCTTGTGCAGTCAGACTACAAAATTATTGGTATAGTTTCACCATCGAGGTATCCTCAGTCAGTTAGCCCACTTAGGGTGGCAGCTGCAAATTAAGGACTGCGGGTAAATTACTGAGTTTTGTCTACATAGGACACTAACGACAAAGCAGAAATAGTTTTACTGCTTTTAAAAAAGACTATCAGTGTGGCGTTTTTTATTTAGACTCCCACAAAGGTCATTTGGCCTCGATAAGCAAGACATTAGCTCTGCAGGAACTTAGAAAAGAAGCCAGTTCAGTGAATGAGGATTTGTTATTTGTAAGTCTAGATTGTATTAAAGATGTCTGTCCCCCTAAATATTCTTAGAAATGATTTTTTTGTGTCAGTTTCTTTGTGTCAAAAATGTAGTCCTACAAAAACAAATGACTAAACACAAGCAACTGTAAAATGTATTTTGGCTAAGTGGTGAAATATCAACCCTCTGCATTTTCCGGACACTGCACAGAGGAGATTGCTTGGCTTGTATGCAACTTAGGTCACCGCAACTTAATCTCAGAAGAAATCTTGACTTATGCCCGCATTTCAGTGATTTTTTTCAGTGAGTGGAAATGCTTGAAGTACTTGGAATGATAACCACATTCGTCTTCTTGTTACGAGTACCTTGCATTAAGAGCAATGAGAATTCATTTATCCGGCAAACACTTTTATCCAAAGACCAGCCAGGCCCCACAGCAGTTGGGAGTCTAATCTGCTGAGCCGCACACTGCCCCATATAAACAGGGCTCATCCGGGTTTTGATCCCAGGACCTCTCACCCCTGAAACAAGAATCGAAACCTTAAACCAGTGAGCCACACCACAACAATGCTAAATGGCTAATGTTTTGTAAGATGCTTACGGATAGGTTCAATGGCTAGCCATTTATTGAACATGGAGCGACAGATTTTGACGGGAATCCATAATACACAACTACATCAGCATTGTTTTTCAGTCATAATAGGGACAACATTTTTATTTTTAGATAATAATGTCAGTCTCTCATTGTCCTCACTTAATGGATGTTCATGGCATACTAATTTTCTTAATGTTTTGTATTCAAAACCTAACTTTTTATTATTTTCAGCTTTTCGAACAGAAAACAGCGAATGTCTGTATAAGGAATAACACTGTGAAACTGGAATTCTTTGTTTGCCTCACTTTTCACCTATATTGAACAGTAATGATTTGGCTCTTGTTTTTCCAGCATCAGAACTCCAACACAATGGGGATGCAATGGAGTGCATGCATTTCCATTGACTGTTTCTGAAAGATAACAGGGAAACTTTGCTTGTGATAGCCCAAAGGAAACAGGAAATCATCTGTCATGTGTTAACCTTTCTCCAAGTTGCCTGTAAGCAGGACATAAACAGGGCTGCAAATTACTTGCTTGAGGTGAGTCATTTAGACAGAGAGTGAGTACACTGATTGCAGTGTGTAAGGAACATGCACTGATTGCAGTGTGTAAGGAGCATGCACTGATTATAGTGTGTAAGGAACATGCACTGATTACAGTGTGTAAGGAACATGCACTGATTACAGTGTGTAAGGAGCATGCACTGATTGCAGTGTGTAAGGACCATGCACTGATTGCAGTGTGTAAGGAGCATGCACTGATTGCAGTGTGTAAGGAGCATGCACTGATTGCAGTGTGTAAGGAGCATGCGCTGATTGTAGTGTGTAAGGAGCATGCACTGATTGTAGTGTGTAAAGACCATGCACTGATTGCAGTGTGAAAGGAGCATGCACTGATTACAGTGTATAAGGACCATGCACTGATTATAATGTGTAAGACACATGCACTGATTGTAGTGTGCAAGGAACATGCACTGATTACAGTGTGTAAAGACCATGCACTGATTATAGTGTGTAAGGAACATGCACTGATTACAGTGTGTAAGGGGCATGCACTGATTACAGTGTGTAAGGAACATGCACTGATTACAGTGTGTAAGGAGCATGCACTGATTACAGTGTGTAAGG
>JAODUD010000046.1:4242547-4257867 GCA_026784285.1 Stomatorhinus walkeri | reverse complement strand
GCTGAGGCTGGGTTTGAACTGGCGACCTTGTGATTACAAGCACACAGGCTTAGCCCACTGAGCCACATGCTGCCCCCCATAAGCATTACATAAGCATTAATGATGTGCTGGGCTGTAGAGAACCTGGAGCCTGCCCCAGCTTGCATAGGGCATAAAGCAAAGCACCTGGGGCTCGTCAGGGACTGCGGGTTCTTCCACGACGGCCTCCGTGGGATCCGGGATGGGGATAGCGGCTGCGGCAGAGGAGGCCGCGGCGGCGGTGGAGGCTACGGCGGCAGCAGAGGCGGCGGCGGAGGCAGCAACAGCAGGACTCTGATGTGTAGGTACTGTCAGGCTGCTAACGGCCAGCTGGGGGGGGGGGAGATGAAGAGACCGAAATCAGGATCGGCTGTATCACACCCTGACAAAGGTACGGAAAAAAGTCCCAGAATCCATCTGGCGCCAAAGCTGTCAAGCAAATAATCATTTTGTTTTTTTTACAACTAAATATGACAATTATTATTTTCTATTCTACTCAACTCTGTTCAGCATGGTAGAAATCTTATTGTACAAAAAAGTGTAATAACCCTAACTTGCCGAAGTCATTCTTAACAAAATTGTCGAACATGAGAAATTGGTTCTTTTTCCTAAACCCTTGTTGGAAAGTTTACAGAGAAAATTAGCAAAGCAACGTGACGTGTATCTTAAAGATTAGCTATCCGCGTGACCCTGATGTATAACTTCACCCTCGGGAGGCGCTGCACCACGCTGATTTACCTGGAAACTGCCGTTAGCCAGGGCATTGAGCCCAAACAGCATGGCTACAATGCAGATCACCAGCTCCAGCACCAGGAAGAGGACCAACGTGCCTGTGATCCCGTCGATCAGCATCTGCGGGAGACAGCAGAACGGGCATGAACCAGGCATGCAGACGTGTATCAGAAATTAGTAACCGATCTCATCATGGTGGATATGAGATTCCCTTTCTGTGAAACAGCTTTGTTGGAAAATATTTTTTATCTCCCAAGGAGTCTTAACAATGTTTTATTTTTTTGTTGTTCCAAAGTGAAATACATTTTTTTGAGAGAGCAAGCAGGATCACATCAGCAATCGGAGGTCAATGGCCTTGCCCAAGGGCCTAAGAGCGAAATTACTCCACCAACCTGGGGAATTGACCCAACAACCTACCAATCACAGGTGCAGCATGCTAACTGGCTGAGCCACTCATGGTCCCCACTAGTGATCAATTAATTATAATTATAATATTATTATAACATATAACTATATGATACTGTGGGGCTCAAGCAAGCGACCCTGCATTCCAACATCCGGTTCTCACGTCAGTTCCCAAGCCGATCGGCTGGGTTTGCCGGCGGCGACCGGCACTCACCACGGCAGCGTTCTGCAGCCGGTAGCAGTGCTCACAGTGGTAGGCGTCCTGTCGGTAGGGCAGGTGCTTGGACAGGAGCCCCAGGGCTGCCGTGGCGAAGGCGGCACTAACTAGGTGCAGCACCAGGATGGACTTCAGCTAGGGACACACACAGACACACATGTAGCAGCAGGGGCGGGGAGCAGCCATCCACAGCAGAGCTCTGTCCAGTAGGTGAGGGGTTCGACCGGCCCAGAGAAGACTGGGGCTTTGGGGGAGGGGGGAGTCATGCTATTCATTTACTGCAGTCAGTGGGTCTAAGATCCTCATTAATTAATTATGAATTAATTATCCTCATAAATTTACATATATTTATTTATATTCTGTGCTTCTGCATGTATGTATTCATTTATTTATTGTTTTTACTGTATTTACTGCATTTATTTTTGTTTGCATACCCTGGTCTGTCGGTCCATACATCTGCACCTTTTATACCACATACTGTTCCTTCTGCATGCTTGTGACTGGCAAATAAACCTTCATTTTGATTCTGATTAGATCTTTACATGAGATAAGACGCTTCTAAAAACAGTTTAAAGGGCCCTATTATGCTCATCTTCACTATTCATGATTTTATTTTTGGGTTCTATGAGAAGATTTAAATGCGTCAGCGTTCCAAAAGCACAATTTCTCATACTGCACGTCTCTATCCAGATGAGCACAGTTTGCTGCGATTGGTCAGCTTGCCTTACACGTTCGGCCGCTGTCTTGCCATCTGCAGGCGTATCCTTGCAAGTAAGAGGCCAATAAGAATTGTCTTATGAGGTGACCTCACCTTCTCACAGAAGTAAAGGCCGGAATCTCAACTACATGTTTCAAGCAGATTAGAGAAGTGTGGTTACTATGGTGAGAGTTACTCCCTTTGGTGTTTGCTTTTGGCTGTAAGACTTTGCAGACTGTTTACATGCAAATAAAGGTATATATCACACTAAAGGAGAAGGAAAACCAGGGACAGCAGTCAGGGTCAGCGCCCGCCCCTCCCTGCCCGTCATGCCACTTCCCCGCTTTGCCATCCTGTTTCCTCCTCTGCCTTGCAGCCCCTTAGTTCCTAGCGTGTTTGCCTGTTCCCTGAGCCGCTGCGTGACTTAATGGCCATTTTCCCACTCCTCTTTTTGTTGTGGGTTCGAGGATATCCAGAGGCCAGCCTGAATTCATTTGCCTTTTTTTGGTTTAACATATATTTTACAGTCTCTTGCTTTATAAGTGTATTTTCCAGTTACGGTTCCTTGCATTTGCTCCCTGGTTTAATTCTGCTCTTATATTTATGTTCCGAGTGTTGTGAGACTGAGTTTAATGTTCTGTAGTTTCCTGTGCTTATTAATTGTAATGTATTCCACCTGTTTCTAGTCCTGTGCATTGCTGATTGGCTAATTAAGTTGAGGTTTTCACCTGTCCAGCACGATGACCTGTTAGTGATGTATTTAAGTGCCGACGATTGTTCCGTTCCTCGTTGGTTCATCGTGGCCGTTTCCCTGTGTTGCTCTGTGTTTGAGTCACGACGGCCGTCCCCAAGCCGCATTTCTAGTCTCCCTGTCTTCGCTCAGTTTTATCAGTGTAGCCTTTCACCCCTGTCGCTCTCCCTATGTCCGCCCATGTGTTCTGTTTCTTTAATAAACCCCTTTCTGTCTTGGGACCATTCTGTTGATCGTCATCTTTTCCCCCTTTAAGAGAATATTAAAAACTCGCTGCTTAAAAATACAAATGGATAAAACAAGAAAAATGTCTCCAGAGTCCAGATGCAGCTTTCCCTGATTCTCAATCGACCCCAGGCAGTCAATTCAGCCACCCCGCCCTCCCAGGGTAGCTCCGTCCGGAACAGGCTACCCCACATGAGCGACTCACCCAGAACACAGACGGCTTCCTCCCAGCATGCACCAGCACTGATCCTGACAGGATGAGCTGCGGGACAAAAGCACATTGACTTCTATTAAAGTCAGACTGTTGCAGGTAGAGTCTATTACTATTACAGGTAAAGGTCCGTATTTATATATTTAAGAGAAAGTATTACAATATATAACACTGCATAGTCTAGTGTTGTATTCAGGTGCTTTCATAAGGTATTATCGAGTTTTACAGTAAGTCAGCATATTAGTATTTAATGACTGCAGGTGCCCTTTGGCGACATTTATTTTTTTAAAACCTGGTAACTAAGCATTTTACATGGGCTCAAAGTGATTTTCCTAGGTGAGTCACTATTAAAATACCCCCTCCCCCCCTTCCTGGCCCCTTAGATAATCCTGTGGCCCGTCCAAGATTCACAAGCTGGAGCTGGGCCTGATCAGTGGCACGGTTGACGTACCTGTCCAACTACAACACACAGGACTTTCACATCCCCCGTGAAGTGTATCTCCTGCTGAAGCAGCGTCACACTCAGGCACAGGGTTAGCACTGCGATGATGATCTGGATGGCCTGAGGACAAGTGATTTTAGGAGAAAAAATTATACTATACACTATATTACGGTACAGCGATAACCAAACTGGTGGGACAAGTATGTAGGAATTTTTAGAAATTTCTAAAAATGTTCAGGACATTAATCTGACAGCCGTGGCTGACTTCGTAGTCTTCGAATCTGAGGCGCTACTGCCACCTGCTGTCCATAACTGCACATTGCGTCCACAGTAGGATTCAGTATTTACCGAAGACGATAATGACGAATGTCTGCGAGGATAGTGATTATATTAACACGTAATAAAACGAAAACAACAATAACAACAACAATAATAATAATCATAAATACTCAAATTTACAATAGGAGTTTTTCCACGGTAGTGGCGATTCTATCAACGTACATTGAGGTATATTAACGTTTTTCCAGTTATGGAAATTACATGTATGACACTGAATGGTACAACAGCACTGTTTTTGCTGATTATATTAATTACAAAATGGGGGAAACAGCAAATTCTGAAATTCCAAATTTCAGATCATAAGACGTACTCCCTTTATCATGCACCACACGTGAAATTGCTGACATCCTACCCCAAGAGTTTTGGGTTCCGCCCTCTGGAAAGCTTCCACCTGCCCCTTGCTGAGGGACGGGCCCAGAGGTGTCGGTTCCTCGGAGTCGATGCCCATGTCTTTGTTGAGGGTGTCGCAACTGTATTTATAAATAACTCATACAGAAAAGCTGTGTATGCAATGAGGCGATTGGCAATAAGAGAAAGAGAAGCGTAGAGGTAGAAAGGTTTGTTGCTAAGACACAAAGTACTGAAATCAAAAGGAATGAGGGATTGACAGTGACAGAATCACAATAAATAAATAAAATGCGAAAAAGACAAAAGACGTCTTTCAAAGACCAACGTAATACATTTGCTGTTGAAAAGACTTGAAAACCGTCATAAGCAATGATTACACGCCTTCAGCAAAAAGGGATGTCCTTTAATTGTCCCTTGACTTAGCAGAAATATTAAAGAAACTCCTTTTGAAACCACAATCAGACATACAATCATGCACGTGCCTGCTAAGCGAAACTGTGTTTAATTCAGCGTCGCTAACCACGTCCCAAAAAGCTCAAATCCCCCCCCCACAAAAAAAAACCGCTGTATGGCGTCTGCATCTTGGCACGTTTCCGAAACCGCAGTCTGCGGCACCACCTCGTATGAGTCCCACCGAAAATGCTGCAGATAGCAAATGCTGGACACATGGACAATATTCTATATGAACGCAGATGTGCATCGCCCGGACTTTGCCGGCATAACGCTGCAGTAGGCTACAGTGCAAAACTTCATGCGCAAGTGAAGTATTGGTACCACGGTAAAAAGGTGAAGCTTTAACATGCAATGTACGTCACGAAATAGAAAAGCTATTGCAATACAGTTTTCTCTTACCTTTCTCCGATTGCACTATATAGGGGATCGGGTTCTTTTCTCGTTTAAAACGGGGGACAGAGGTAAGGCCAGTCCGCTAAGCGCACCGTAATGTCGCTGCAGGTTTTAATAAATATATAAATGGGCAGTCTGTGAGTGGCGCAGTGAGAGGGTGGGGTGCGATGATACCGCAGCGCTGCAGCATCTCCATCCGGCAGCGCTGAGGAAATGGCTTCTGGAAAGTCTCCCTCACTCTCCGAGCCCCTTACCTTTCCGGACAATCACCCAGGCCTGATGCTGCCGGTGCGTTTTGTCCGTCAGTCCGAGCGCGACACCCAAAATCGTTTTTTAAAAATCCTGCCTGGTCATGCGCGGTGTCTCAAATCAACCGCACTGAAGAGTTTAAGGGCTGCATTTATACCGGGTGGCGGCGCTGTGGGTTCGACTGCTGTTCTGTCTGACTGGAGTTCGTTTCTAACTTTTTAGTGTCATCTAACTGACCAGTATTCCGTTGGATACATCATTTTATCAAATACTACATGGAATCAAAGCAAAATCTAAACATTTGCACGAACAAGAAATTCATGAAGACCCATTATTTCCCCCCATTCTTTATAAGAACACTGCCGACCCCTCTTCTCCGAGGCTACAAGTTGTAGGGATGATGTCAAACCAAAAGCTATGCACCGTTTCCTGTATCTCTCAAAACTAATAGGCAAAATTATTCCACATTCCTAAGTATCGAGTAAATGCAATTAACTCTGAAAATAACATTCCAGGCATGAGATTTCTTTAAGGAATTTTAATGAATAAGTATTGATTTTAATTGCCCTGCAGCCCTGTATGGATAAGCAACTGAAAGCTATATTTACAGTCATTCACTTTGTTGTTACAGAATCTCACTGCAAGAATCATGCCACAATACATCTTTTAATCAGTAAGCTCAAAAGTTAAGGAAAGAACCAGATATATTGCACAAAAAGCTTTCATTTCCATAACGAATACTAAGGCAGTATATCTCCCAACAACGTAGCTCCCTAAATGATTGTGATAATTATTCTGAGACCTTATACAAAATAACATACTGCACTTCAGAGGAAACCCAGACATGTGTCAGTATCAGAAGAGAAGGAGCATAAGACAGTAAAAGGGGTGTACGTGTTATTTCAGTGAGAAACAGCCCAGTATCACGCCAAGTGAACGCAGAAGCAAATTCTGTGTAATTTAACGGATTCACCACCAGAGGGAGTCATGCGCACATTTCCCCGATTTAGTTGAGGCGAGGTGATTCAAGCATCGTATGGCGGTGGTGGGCAGCTCGGCAAGTCGCTCAGCAGGGGCTTAACGTCGTTGTATTCAGAGATCACCAAATTAGCAGCAGCGGGCACTGTCACATCAGTCTGGAACCGAAATGTGAGGGGAAGGGGAGAATGAGTAGTGACCGACTCAAGACAGCTATCTTTCTAATCTCCTTAAGCCCCACAGTAATAGCATTTACATACGACCTCATGTGTGCCATCACAGGCGGGGATCCATGAGAATCTCTCTGATCCATTCCATTCTGAGCTTGCAGAAATAAGTGACCCCCCCCTCACCCCATAAAATGACACCCACCGGAAGACCTGCCTGCATGCCACCAGAGGAGAGCCGGATGGCCTTGCAGGCGAGGACAGAGGAGGCGACGGCCACGCAGAACTGAAGGACAGCCAGAACCAGGAGCACTCCAAGAATGCCATACTTCGCGTTCTGTGTGACATGGGGGAGTTAAGACTGCTATTCCAGCTGATGCCGGTGGTAGCATTAGCACGTGTGGTAGCATTAGCACGTGTGGTAGCATTAGCCTCAGCTACTGTCCCACCTGTGTCCAGCTGACATAGCAAATTTATCATTAGTGTAATTAACACCTTCTCCATACTTTTTCCAAATTAAATGACTGATTAATGGCTTTGGAGCATTAAAGAAAATGTATATAAATTTAGATTCAAGGAGAATTATCCAAATACTCACATAGGTATACAGCTCAATAACACTGGTCAACAAAGACTTTGTCACAGAACAACTAAGGTGTGTTTTTTATGTACATTTTTATGCAGATTTCAGAAACACACTCAACCATTGTTTTTCAGTGACATTTTTTGGTTATACTGATAGTATATAATTCCTTATTAAGCCTGAATCTTCCTGCAAAATCCTTAACCACCAGGATACCCCCCTCCCAAGTTCTATCCATTATACATGGCTGGTTGTAATAACACCAGTCAGAGAGGTCCTTACCTGGACTCGCCATCTCATGCTCATGAAGTCCGAAAACATGCTTGAATAACCATCTCTGTAATCAAAATCGGAGTCGTATCTGTCCGACGTGACCGTTATGGCCAGGGCTGTGCAGGCGATGACTATACCGGTCACAGCCATCAGGGCACATATGATGTTCGTTGCCAGGGTCCCTTTGAGCTGGCGACAAAAAGTTACCTTCAGTTACGACATTCACCCAAAGAACTAAGATATCCATCCATCCATCCATCTTCAAACTGCTTGTCCTGCTCAGGGTCACTGGCGGAGGCTGAAGCTTATGCTCGCCCCACCAACAAAAACCTGGGATATGCCCTGGATGGGATTTCGCTCCATCACTGAATGTATAGATGTTAGTTACCCTAGCTTGCACGCCTGTGAACCGGGGGTGGGGCAAATTGGCAGGAGACCCGCATGGGGAGTCAGGGTGGGATTCAAACCCATTGGAGGTGATAAGAGGCAGCACACAACCCACTGAATTTAGCATCGCCCACCCCCTGGAAGGACAACAGGGTAAATCCAGAACACACACACACACACACACAAACCTGACATGTGGGCTAAGTGCAAGAAGACATGAGTAATGAATCAATTAGAACTCACCAAACAGGGGCGGTTTCCTTTATGCGCCCCCACGGAGACACAGAGGGCTCCCGATATGATGTACTGCATGGGAAAAGAACGACGGCATGTGAGGAGAGGCAGGAGACCCCAGAGAGACCGTACAGCAGGGCTATTCAAATCGTGGTCTTCAAGGGTAGAGTCCTGCTGTTTTTCCAGCGTTCCTTTACCTGAGTTGTGAAGCTTCTGCTCAATTAGAGCCAGAAATTGTTACGTTAACTACCTGGGAGACTTGAGAACAAGGCCTGTATTTGGAATTGAGGGCGAGATTTGAATAGGGAGGCCATACAGCCTCATCATACACTCTGACATCTCACGTCAGGTCACATGACTGCACTGCCGTAGCCTATTGTGATACAGGGCAGTGCAGACCAGAAAATCCATTAAACAAAGGTCTCCGAAATGAGAGACACCTTGTTCTCAAGATCTTATTTAAATCGGAAAAACGACAAGAGATTTGAAGAGATTTCTGTATCGATGAATTAAGCAAGATGTTCATTTAAGGACAATAAAACTCACTAGGCATAGCTGAAAAGTCTCATGCGATAAATCTATTTACCACTGCTCCTGTCCACATGGGGGCGAAGAGGAGAGGTGTTCCGCCGAATAGGAGGGTGATACCCAAGGCTGCAGTAAACAAGCCGCTCATGATTTGTATAACCTGAAAGAGACGGTTTAGACCACAGTTTAAATGTACTTCGTATTCGTTCTCTTACATTTTGCCCAGACTATCTTAAATCCGACAAGTTACCCCGGTAAGCCAGTAACCCCGCTTCGCACCGTGTTTCCCCGAAAATAACACAGAGTCTTATATTAATTTTTGGTCCAAAAGACGCGTTAGGGCTCCTTTTCGGTGGATTTGCTGTAGTTTGTTGTACTTGGGATAATAAGACAAATTAACCCTAACGCGTCTTTTGGAGCAAAAATCCACATTTATTGAAATACAGACATAGCGTCATCTTCTAACCGTATCTTTCCATGTGAACAATCTAACGGTACATTTATTCATTAACAAAATCTACTGTGTATACATTTATTCAAATATTAATAAATGTTCATATACCATCGCATCTCATTCTAGTTTACCGTACAATCCATGGGATAATAACTACGGCTTATTTTTGGAGTAGGGCTTATAATACGAGTTTCCTGAAAAATCATGCTAGGGCTTATTTTGGGGGGACACGGTAGTACAGGTCACGGGTTAGACCAAATGCCAAATTTATTTACATTAAGTGTTCACATGCTCATCTGATGGGTCAAGAAGTTTAACTCCCGGCTAAACAACGAACTGACTTTGGCTGAGTCCCCAGGGCACGTCAGTGATTCTCACCCCAAGCGATTTCTGTTGACTAGCTGGGTATTGGTTCTCCTCCTTGGGCGATTTGGACTCCGGCTGCACCAGTGGTTTATGCTCAGGTCTGGAGGCTATAGGCTGCAGGTTCGCAGGTTCCTCTCCTTTGGGAAAGACCTGAACCACGATCACA
The DNA here is from genome assembly GCA_026784285.1 of Stomatorhinus walkeri. Taxonomy (NCBI): domain Eukaryota; kingdom Metazoa; phylum Chordata; class Actinopteri; order Osteoglossiformes; family Mormyridae; genus Stomatorhinus; species Stomatorhinus walkeri. The sequence goes on along the minus strand of JAODUD010000046.1, from coordinate 4,248,251 downwards.
TGGTCTCCGGCGGTGGTTACAGAAACAGACATGGTGCGACTTTTTAAACGGGGAAGAGAAAGAAAACACGCACTTCAGAAACTAAATCCGATAAAGAAACCAAACACAAAGAAAGAAGAAATCAGGACAAAAGGGAAGCGCCGATGAAAAACAAGTCACTGGGAGCGCTGTGTTACCACTCCGTTGTGAGACACAAACATTATCTTATTTACATTTCTGGAAACATTTAAGTTTAACTTTGTTGTTGCAAGTCTTTAACTCTCACTCAAACACATTATTGGTAGTATAATTCTGTATATGTCACTAAGGAAATTTGCAAAACAACGATATTTAAAATCTCAGTCTTTTGTACATGGCGGAAAGGCTAATCTCTCAGATTTCTGAAATCTACTTCAGTATAACCTGCGACAGATTATTCCTTCGGATACGCTTGTATATTGTAAGTCAGTTATGCTTGCTTCTTGTATCTTACTTTGGATAAATACGTCTAATAAATAAATGAATACATATTAAACTAGTATCGCGTTTTAAATGCTCTCTCGCGTTGGAGTTTCCGTAAAGGTTGTGTAATCATATCATCTTGGTTTCTTTTTTGATAATGAACCTCCTTTCTCGAATCCTCGTTTTTTTGCTGTTTAAAACCTAGGACATATAGCAACTTTGAAAACAACTTTAAAATGGTTTAAAAACAGCCAGTTCAAACCACCTCTTCAACCCGACGTCGTCCTTTTCTTATTCTGTAGAAAGTGTTCGATATGTTTGTCCGTCTTTTCCACTCCAGGAAACGCGAGTTAATAATATAATGCCAAGTTACCCGACGGAGAAACACTTACCCGATCATTTCCAGTCACAGTCTCCACCCCTTCAGTTATTGCGAGTTTATTTAGTTATTGCACGGCGCATGCACATGGTATTGGGAGAAACGGAGTCTGATTTTTCTTTATTTAGTATCTGTGCTATTTTATTATTATTTGGTTTAGGGTGTTATTGCAAAAAACTATGTAATCAACTAATGAAATTATCCGTTCGTCATTTTGGGGATTTGACCGCTTTAAAAAACACGGAAATGAGCTGGATAATGGCGTTAATTCGAAAACACTGCATTGCAGCGTTAACTGGCATGAACTTTCCCATTAATGGTATATTAGGACCCTTTAAAATGCATTTCTGGGTGATAGCCACCTTCGTGTTCACACATAAAATTACTCAAAAGTCAATTTTCAGGGTTGCTAATATTGGTTAGCTTGCTAGCATGAGGTTTTCAATTTGAGACAGTAATCACCAAACCACATGGCCTATAGGTCTAACAGCAGTATGCCATCTCGATCTGTATATGTGAACCAGCTGACTTTGATCACTATACAAGGAGCTCACTTGTTTACTGGTGATGGACTTGTTGACTACTTGATACAGGGGCTGGGAAATACAAATTGACCAGAAACAGACTAGCAATAGTGAAAGTTAAGAATATCCAGTGATTGGCATGAACAATTTAAATACATTTTTGAAAATGGACCAGAGTCCAAAGATTCACTCACCTTCGCCTCAGATTTCAATTCAGTTTGATTTATTTTTATATAGTGCCTTTCAGCCACCCGAAGGCGCTATACATGAGTGTCTTGTAAAATATTCATTTATACAGAACAATTCAAAAACAGGGAAAAGGGAAGAAAAAAATGAATGAAAGAAAAGGAGGAGAGGAACCAAAAACTGCTAAGTATAGAGGAAAAAAAAAACCCTGGGGGGTCCAAGTTGTCAAGTTACTATGGCAGCCTGGCTAAAAGGGAGACCTGGAAAGAAGATGCACAGACGTGAGGGTTTCCAGGGGTTTTGGCGTCAAGCCAAACTACCGTCAGCTTAAGTGATCGGCGAGAGTGGGAGGACGACAGGACATTCGCCCTAGAAAAGGGGATTTTAATATCCAAAAGACTGACTAAACAGGTGTCTTAAGCCTTGACTTAATAGCAACATTGGCTGACAAACCATTCCACAAAATTGGGGCCCTGTAGCAGAATGCTTACATCCCTCTTTATTCATATGTGGAGTGACGCGGAAGCCTGTGTTCTGCGAACTGAGTGGACGATGCGGCTTGTAAACTTGAAGTAATTCTATTAGGTAGGCAGGTGTTAGGCCTTCAAGAACATTGAAATCAATCCTGAACCTAACAGGAAGCCAGGACATGGAACTAAGAGCAGGGATTATGTGTTCAAACTTCCTGCTCCTGGTGACAATTTGAGCTGCTGCGTGTTGAATATGCCGCAGGGTGTTTCATGTGCAGTGTGTGCTCCCAGGTAACAGAGCATTACAATAGTCTACCCTACTGTATACAAAAACATGTATTATTTTCCCAGTGTCTTGAATAGTACAGAAATGTTGTGAATGTTACATGGCTCTAGGAAACACACCATCAATTCTGCATCCAAATGCGATTTCAATGATAGGCTTGTATCTAAGGTGACACCTAGGTTACAGACTGAGTGACTAAGGGAAAAGTTCAGCCCCTCAGTGCAGAGTGGAGATTATAGCCTTCCCTATTCCACTACTTGTCTCCAAACAACAGAACCATGGTTTTCTCTGCATTTAGTGACAAAGTTTGCACTAATCCAGGTCTTGATTTCATTAAAGCAATTATCTAAAGTGACAATAGATGTGGTGTCATTAGATGTAACTGAAATGTATATTTTGGTGTCATCAGCATAGGAGTGATAATTAACATATTTTTTCATCATGTTACCTAATGGAATCATGTAGAGAGAAAACGATAAAGGACCAAGCACTGATCCTTGTGGTACTCCATATTTGACTGGTGACATAGATGACGGAGTACAATTATTGGCACTTGAACGTACTGATATTGATTTGTCAAACGGGATTTAAGCACTTCAGCATCATTCCACAAAACCCAACATCAAATCCAAGTCTATGTAACAGAGTAGAATGATCAACCGCGCCCACAGTAAGGCCCAGAAACATTAGCACAGTCGCATTCTTGGCGTTGCCATTGTTATGTCATTTACGAGTTTAATTAAGGCAGTTTTAGTGCTGTGACCCTGACTGAAGTCCGACTGGAATCTATCCATTATGTTCTGTTTCCCCAAGTATGAAGTTGAGCAGCTACCATCTTCTGCTGGAACTTTGGACAAAAACGGTACATTAGATCTGTAATTGCAGAGCTCCTGTGGATCAAAACTTGGTTTCTTGAGTTGTGGGGATTGATGACTGCTACTTTAAATTGGTCAGGCACATCACCTGAAGACAGGGACATATTCATTATGCATTCTGCATATTCATTATTGGCCTGGCCTGGCCAGGACTCCCGGGAACACTTGAAGTTGAGAGGGGATTGGGTCCAGTGGACAAGCGGTTTGAGTTATGTTTTTAACTCCTGACAACTAATTGAAATACATTAAGGCTGTTTGCATGTCTGCATGTCCTGTTTGCATCAGAACATTTGTGAGCCATTTGAACATGTTTGCAACCTAATGTTTGTAACTGTACTGTTCACTACCAATATTACTTGCTGATGAAGGTTCAGCCTGTTGTGATCAATAAGGTTAGAGTAATAGGCTGAGGATGCCGTGTGTAAGGGCTTGCTTGTATGCCGACCTGAACGCCTCTAACCTCATAGATTTATATTTAGGCTGTTATCTGCGGAACTCCTGTTTGTAAGAGTGTGTGATCATTAAACCGTAGTGAATGTCCGGTGGTTTTAAAACATTTTCAAAGACGTCATTGTGTTCAAAACCTGACTAACCAATGTATTAAAGTCACGTGTGAACTGCTGCAGAGTTCGGGCTCCTAACCTGACCAGTCCAACTTTTTTTTAAGGCCCCAACCACACAGGGACCCTTGGAATTGTTCCACGTTCCTGCCCCCCTCCATGCTGACCAGGCCCCTCCAGTCCATACCGAGCATAATGGATTAAAAAAAGAACTTTTTTGATAAAATAACACACGCAGTCACTATGTTTGGTGGTTTGCCTTTGTAGAGCAGTATGGGCACCTGAAGCAAAGACTTTTGCACCAACAACAGAACACCACTAGGGGGCACTAATTTATCATTACCTTTATTTGGCAGAGATCACTGTCAAATGTATAAAAATAGACTTTTAAAATTGTATCAATAAAGCATGTTTAAAAATGACTCCCTAAAATGTTCTTTTCTTCATAGTTATATACTAAAATAGATTCCGAAAGTGGCAAATTTTAATAACTTAAAATACATAAGATTTGGCAAGCTTTAGCATTAAAGCAATAAGTTCTGTTCATCACAAAGATAATACTTTTTAGTCTGACAAACTGACAAAAGACAAAGATCGTACCAAGTAAATTAAGGCTTGGGAAAAAAATAAAACAATAATAATTCAGTACCACCACAGATGTTTTTAATGAAAATGCGATCTCGCTTTAGAAAAAGAGAAAATTCAGCTAAAAAGGCTCTTTCATCCAGGTGTAAATGAGGAGAGCTGATGCTTGTTTAAGCACGTAGAGGCGTCTGTCCCTGAAGCCAGCTCACTCTCCAACAGCTCCCTTCCAGTCTCGGTCATGGCTCAGTTCCTGCAGAGACCTCACCGGTCACAAGTCCGGTTCTCTGCACTGAGCTCCGTGAGGCGCCATCACTCGTAGGGGGTGTTGGGTAGGTGTCCGTTGGAGCTCCGCAGTGCCCCGTCGCTCACTGCCAGGGACTTGTCCTGCGGCAGGCCGTTCTGTTTGCACAGGACGGAGGGAGGCGGGTCGCTGCTGAGTGGGGCCCGCTCCTGGTTGGCGCTGCAGGGTTCTTCACTAGGACAGATCTGCAGGCCGCGGGTTCGAGGCCGCACCGCATAGAGGGCCGTAAGGAGTAGGGCACACAGCGTCAGGGACAGCAGCACAGAAACGGTCACCAGCTCACGATAGTAGGTCTTCTCATTGGCCAAAGGCAGTTGACCCACATTGGGGGAGGAGTCTCCTTCAATCAGCTGGGGCTGCTTGAACGTGGTCAGGTTCTGCTTTTTCTGCTGGATCTCCTGCTCATCCCCACTCTCTGTGGATCCGGCCCCTTCGTGGACGGCGGCGGTGCCCACAGGCCTGCGCGTCAGCGCCCCCCCTTCGGTTGTCGGCCTTGCCTCTGTGGGCCGTCTTAGCGGAGGTCTGCGCGGCGGTGTCGTGAGAGGCAGGCCTTGCGAGTGGGCGGGGTTAAACCCGCGTGGCGTCGGGCTGGATTCCAGCTTCACCGAGTACGCGACGACGGTCTGCCTGTGGCCGTTCTCATCCGAGTAGCAGGTATAGCTGCCGACCGCGTCCGGTGTAGCCAGGAACCGCAGACTGCCGCCCGGCAGCCACAGGTAGTCGTCGTGGGAGCGGCCGGACGGCAAGTACCAGTCCAAAGTGGACAAACGGGACGCCCCCTGGCACTGCAGAGTCACCGCCTTGTTCAGGGACACAAGGACCAGCTGCTCTGCTGGAGAGTGGGAGACAGGCCTCGTAAGTACCAGACCCAAACAGGAAGTGACATACAGGCAAACAGCAGCCAATCGCTTAACACCACTCCGGTCTACTTAACAACGTAGACTCTGGCCCAGATATCATAACAATAAACCAATAAAGTCACCAAGAGTTGCATACAAGTAAGGCGAGTCACACCTGTGGTGGATTTGTTCAGACCAGATCTGGATTTAGGCCCGGTGCACACGTCCATGACATTTCCATCATCCACGTCTTGTCAT
>JAODUD010000046.1:4226245-4239612 GCA_026784285.1 Stomatorhinus walkeri | reverse complement strand
CTACACGCTGTGTGAAGAAGTGCTTCCTCAAGTTCATTTTAAAATGTTCTCCCACTAATTTCCACTTATGGCCACGAATTCTAGTATTTATCTAGACTGCTCTGCCCGAATATTTACTGTTATTTTTTAAAGCAACCTCAGCATTGCAAGTGGGATCTTTTTGATCAACTTAAAATGTTTAAAAGAACAGAAGATAGAAAGATGTGGTTGGGGATGTGGCTATGAACACCTGGGCGTGAATCAAAGAAATTAAATTGAATTCAATTCAAAGCAGGGCGCTGGCTGATGATGTCAGAGGGCTTACCGTGCAGACCTGGGCGACGCGGGACACTACGATTTTATCAAGGAATTCATACTCCCGGCCCACCTCGCTAAAAAACACATAGACTTTGTCCTCGCTGGGGATGAACTCCGAGCTGACGAAGGTGGGTTCTGACAAGAGAAGGTAGGTAGAGACCTTAATTTCTGCAGATCAGTTAACACTCTCAATCCACTATAAGCCCTATCAAGATTTCGATGAGCGGTGCTAGCGCCCCACAACGGCATTACGGTCCGGTCCACTGCTTACCATCCAGCCAGCCCATAGTGTCGTCCAGCTTCAGGTCGGCATGGTTACCCTGGCTCAGGTAGCGGGAGATAACCGGGCGGTTTCCTCTGTAGTCAGCCACTGTTCCAGTGTACAGCTCCCCAGCTGTAAGAGCAACAATGGGCAGTACCAACACTTGTCAGCAGGGGGCGAGCACATCAAATCTTCACCCTTTACCCTATATGGTCATCTCCTTAAGAGGAAGCAAATGCCCTAATGTAAACATGCGACTGGATTTTCAGGCTTCAAAATGTCACACATCCAACAGTCTACAGCTGTACATTGTTCATCTAAGAGCCAAAGAAACATCAACACCAACTCCAGTTTCAGGATACTCAGGTATAGGAAACAGCATCAAAGGCTCAACACTATGTCCCTGTGCAGCCGGTCCACCTCACCAACAGCAATGGCCGTGTTCTTCTGATAGGGGTCGTAAGGACAGCGTCCCCGGCCATCGTGGGACTTGCCGATGAGCTCGGCAGTTTGGTTGATCTTCTCCAGATCCTGGAAGAGAGGGAGCAGAGAGACCGGTGGAGATCAGGCAGGTGGGAGGTCACACCACGAGGGGCAATGGGCAGAGGGAGATCAGGCCGTACCATGTAGGTGCAGAGGGGGCTGAAGGCGTAAGTCCCACAGGCGTACACGTGAGTGTCGTTCAGGAAATTCAGGACTCGGATGAAGTTGTGACAGTCCGCCTGGAATGAAAGCCGTAACTAAGCAAAATCACAGTGACTGGTATCTGTGCCAAGACTCTGGCAGACCTTTCCTAGCCAAGGGTCCCCAGAAGGTACCTGGCTTACGCTCATTCATAAATCAAACACGGGTAAAGAAGCGTGAAGAGCATAGATCGCTGCCTCTTCAGCCTTGATGTCGCGCTACCCCACGTCTTCATTTTTACCTTATTTTTGCCCTTCATAGAACAGTCGTCAAGTTGCGTGGAAGATGGTGACCAGTCAAGCTGCGAGGAAAGATAGAGGGAGACGCATGAAACCATCTGGGATCTAACTGCATGCTCAAACCAACCTTCTGAAAGCCTGTGAGAGAAGTTCTTATGGACCTTGTGGACCACTGGAGTACACAGGACAGTTTCACTATATTAGAGCAGGAGGACAGGTGAGACCAACATACAGCTACGCCTGAAAGTTCATCTGGTAGGACTGGCTCTAAATGGGTTTGTGAAACCACCATCTGCACTGTTTCGTGGGTCTAAACATGCTGCTTTATAAAACATTCCTGAAGTCTCTAAACTTATCTGTTAATTTCAGATTAAACCTGAAATCCCTCCGACAATTTGTGCAAGTGAAAATTCTTTAAGGGTATCATTCTTAGCCAAAATCCTAAAGAGTGCGAGTCTAATATCCTTAAATCTCAGCAGGGCTTTGGGCAGCAAGCCGTCAGGAACGCCTTATGGTTACCAACCGCTTCCAAAAGACAACAACCGCAGGAAACACACCTTACTCTTCATCTCCATGACACCCGTCCGGCTGACGTCCAATGACAGCACGGAATCCCGTGCGCCCACCAGAAGGGTCTTCTCGTCATTGCTGAGCGACAGCATCGTGGTGTTCTGGACATCGGGGCTGCTGAACATTGTGATGGACCGACTCGGGCTGCCTATAAGCGGGCCGGGAGGAAGGTGTGTGCAGAGACAGAAGGTTATAAGTTACACCCACACTGTGGGTCTTTGAGACCAGCTACAGCTTGATCAAACTGTTGAGAATGACCATTATGTTCCTAGGGGATGAGATGTATCACTACTACCACCAGAGGGCACCCTTAACCATAAAGATTCAAAGTACCTTGCAGGTGCTGGTGCTGAACGTTTATAGAAAGTATAAAACCACCTCATGCTTTACTCATGAATCTATTTGCATCACTGCAACAAATACACAAAAAAATAAATAAAAATAACCTTCCTCCTTGCCAAGCGAAAGCTGATGGTAATGAAGATTCACCAGTTCCCACGACGAGCTAAACCTTACAGCTTTTCTGGAACAAAAATATTCCGAAGCCCCAGATCAGATACCGCACGCCGCTGTTAGATCTGACCCCTCCTGAACGACAAGCGATGCATTATGGGAAGGTGGTCTGGCAACGTTCAAACAGCAAAAAAAGCGCCTCACCACGGAAGCCTTCAAAGGTCAAAAATCCGGCTGCGAAACCCTGTTCACACTATCTTTGGCCCCAGCTATCGCTGGAAAGCTGGGCCTCAGGATGCTGCTCTCAGCGACAGCTTCCGGTTACAGCTACGTGGCACATAAACATGCATGTGAACCCCACAGTGAAAGCCCAGCAATGCATGCGACTTACAGAGCATCTGCGAGGCCTGTGAGCGAAGGGGATCCAATCTCACGTTCTAGGCTAGAGAGATCTGCTAACTGTGCTGTGCACAAAAACTGATGTGAATATAGTAGTTAATCACAATCACATTTATCACAATCAATCATCTCCCCAAAGAGATGATGTCGCCTGCTCATGCTGTCCATTTCACAGCTGCGGACTCTTTTGCTCATAAGTCAACCCCCACTGGGCCTATGAATTCAGCACACCATGACACGACCACTGGCTTGGCACGTCAACCAAGACGCCAACCTGCCCACGTACACTAGACATCTGCCTGCAGTTTTTTATTGCAGATCGGATCTGAGATGTGAAAACAGGGCTGTATATGATATGTTCTGGATTGGCCAGTTAGCCCGTTCCCTTAACACGTCGTCCCAACAGGCACGTCAAAGGTTGTGACCTCTTTGCGATTAGCGGCTAAACGGTTTTAGAAGCACATGGGTAAACCTATGGAGGTTGAGCTTCAGCCCGAGGACACATGTCACCTGTCGTCTCTCAGCTGTTTGACGGCGGACAGCGGGCGATGCAGCGGCCGCGAACGTCACCACCACGGTAAGCTGAAAAGGAGCTTTAAAATCCCGAATCTCTCCTACTGCCGACCGCTGTAGGGGTTGGGGGGGGGGCACGTACAAGTCGCTGAGATGATCTACTATTCATGCGTGGATAGATATTGGGGCCATCTATTGATTATATCAAAAATTGAATAATATACTGATTAATCTGACGATTCAGCAAGTATTCGTTTATATATTAATATACATGGACGATTTTGTAATATATAGGTAGCATGAGGCAGGAACCAACCAACCACTTCAAGGTGCACACGCAGTCACACACATGTCGAATTTAGACACTCCAATTCACTTAAGCTGCATGTTTTTGGACAGCAGAAAGGACCCGGAGGACCCGCTGAACAGTCACACTTCACACAGCGTGAACATGCAAGCTCCGCCCACACAATGCGGTGGAGAGTAACGACATCACGACCCACCGTGCCAGACTTGCACAACGTGCGATTAATACTGACACGGCATTTCATGCACACGCGACCGTCATGTCGCAAGAACCGCAAGAGTCTGCTGGGTTCAACTCATCAATAAGTTGCGCTAAACATTTTTACATTCAACGGAGACAGACCTCAGCAAGCTTTGCATTTTTGACGATGCTTCCGTTTTCAAAATTGTCCAGTACGCGTAAAAAAAAATAAAAAAAAAACGGCTGTTTTTTCATGTGCTCTGCATGCACACTTCAAGACAATCATCATCCTAGTCCTTGTTGTTGGTGTTTTTGTGAGAAACTAAAAATGGACGAAGACGGGGAAGAGAGAACAAGAACTGGTCACGAATAAACAATCGAAATATTGTGTATTACAAAGAGACAATATTGAGCAAAAGTAAATGCTTATCAGCGCTGCTTTGTGTCGATGGCCCAAGTGACTGCAAAGCCACCAAAGGTCAAATATTGCAATGTGAACTTTTCTCAACATCAAAATATCAAAAATAAATTATCTGCAGGGGTGCGCATTCACCTTTGAGAATGAAATGTGCGACAATTGATTGTAAAAGCTCGAATGTGTACTTATTTTATGTGTATTTGTGCTGCTATGAAAACAAAATATAATGTATTTTAATCTTTATATGCCAACTCGACTTCATTTGTGGTATTGACAAGCAGAATCAGCCGGGGGGGGGGGGGCCTTAGGATCCTGCCTCAATGGCTTAACAGTGAAATCGCTCTGCTGATCGCAGGGTTTTACCTTCCGATCACAGCCACAACATGCTGCCCCCACCAGCTTCCTGAAAAACAGCCACAGGAGAGAAAAGAGGCTCTTTAACAGATCTGAAGGGGGAGGGTCAGCGTGGATAAGGGCTGAAAAGTGCCCCCCCATCATGGAAGTCAGAATCAGAATTCACTTTCTTGGCTAAGTGCAGCTACAGGTACCGGATATTTGTATTGGCGGTATTAGTGCACACATTCACCGACAACACAGAACATGAATGAAGAAAAACAGAATAACTGGAAATAGTACAATAAAATAGTGGGAAAAGTGCAGAGCGATACAACATGCCATTCATACAAGCTCAAATGGAAAGGAGATTCTATTTCTCAATATTCAGTATATGGTGCCAAGTAGAATAGGCGGATGAAACAGATGCAAAAATGTGAGTCAGTGAGGGAGGGATAGATGCAGGAGTTTTGTCACCAGGAGGAGGCAGTTTTTGTGCCGTGTGGTTGGAATCAACATGGCTATTTCTCCACCAATACCCCAGTTTCCAGCTCCTCCCCCACAGACTAATACTCACGAGACACTGAAGGAACCGCATGAGATCCGAATCCGGGTGGGAAGGGGCGTGAACTTTACACAGAAGCCGTCGAGCCACCCACAAGGTTTCAGGAAGAAAGCCACCCCTGCCGGCTCCCGTCACCGGCCCCCGTCTACATTTTCCTCTGGACACGTCATGTCAGCAGTACGCTGCCCTGTCTCGGTTACCCCTCACATGCCCATCAGCCAGAAAGCAGTGAAAACTCAACACCAGTGTTCAACTCACCAGACGGATGGAGGATTCTGGAGACGAACGTAGAACTTTCACATCAATATCAGATTTCAAACGATCCTACTGGTGTTTTCTTTCCAAAACCTTAAGGTTCTCCACCCAAAAACGGACTAAACTAGACTAACATCTACAACAGCAGTAAGTGACACCTGGATGGGGGGGGGGGGGGTGTATTTTGGCTTTGTTACCCCCACGTTATTAACAACTGCCACTGCATGGACCTCCTGCCCTCTCTGCGGACACGAAAGCAGCTTAAAATGTTTACATTCTCTCATCTGAAGCTTTTGTCCACAACAACATACATTTGAGGAAACAGTCCCAGGAACAACTGGAGGTCAGACACCTTGCTCAAGCGCTTAGTAGCGAAATCACGGGAACCTGCAAGATTAAACCAGTGGAAACAGTCACACCACAAAATACGGGCAGGGTCACCGGTTCAGGTTGCAGGAAGGACTTGGTCACTCTAGTAGCGTTTCCACTGACCCACATTTTGCTCTAATTTAAATGACGCAAACCTGAAAAACAATTAAACCTCAGTTATCACAAAAGAGCTCCCGCATTTTCTTGAGGGGGAATTTGCAAAGAGATGGAAAAAGTAACAAGGCACTTTGCACCTAATTATCGCCAGCAAGCCATATCTCAGGATGCTGCTCTCAGAACAACTCAGGCGAGCTGCAGTTCATCTGGAGCTGCTAATTGGTGCAAAGTTCACGCCATGCTGAAGATTGAGGCATGGTTCCAAATCCCGTGGGATGATACAGGGCATGACATCGCGAGGAAATGGCCGTGACGCCTCGGGAGAAATAACATTAACTCTTTGATTACATGAGACTGCATAACAATGGGAAGCAACACATAATGGTCAAAGGACCGGCCCAAACGAGAACAGGGCTCAGTGCAAATAGGTTGGCTTTTTCTGCCCCAAGACACAAAACTGCATGGATACGCCGAAGCAGAACAAAAGCCACCTACCAATCCCAACCAGCCAATCAGCAATTCTGCCCTCTATGGTTGTCTTTTTGTCAATTATGTGATTTTCAATTCCTTTTCCTAAAGGTTTCTTCAGTTTCGATTCTCTCTGCTCAAACAGGTGGCAGGGGAATTTAAATCTCTTCTCTGTGACAAATGAAAGACCATATTGCTGCCAGTTTCGGCCGGATGATTTAGAGTGGCTCAGTGGCACAATTTGCAAATGATCATTTATTCAGACTTTAGTGCTATATAAATAATCTTTATTGCTAGGGTATTATTAGGTATATTGTTGCTTTTTCAATGCGAGTGTTCAAGGATGCATCTGTGGTCCAGTAAACTGGACAAAAAATACAGTTTCCATCCCTTTTAAGTCATTTTCTGATCATAAGGGCATTAAAAGAAATATAGTTATAATATTTGAACATGGATGCCAGCCTAAATGCGTAAACACACCGCTCAAACTATCCCTCATCGGTGTCCGTACCGCCCCAAGTCCAATGACCAATAACCGTCACCGTCCTTTATTTAAAAAACAAGCTAAATTGGACAAACACAGAACAAACTAACATCGCCCGTGGTTACCCAAGGATTTCAACATGTAAATTTCATTGTGGGGCAGCATGTGGCTCAGTGGGCTAAGCCTGTGTGTTTATAATCACAAGGTCGCCGGTTCAAACCCAGCCTCAGCCTGTCTGTGGGTCCTTGAGCAAGGCCCTTAACCCGGGGCGCCCCAACAGGTGGCTGCCCAGTGGCTTCACAGACAGCTGAAACAGGTGGCTTCACAGACAGCTTGCTCTACAAGAGCAAGTTGAGGGAGGCTTAGAAGGAATTTCCCCACGGGGACAATAAAGGACTGATTATTATACACGATTCACAGCTTCCACTGAACGCTGCTTTTTTTTCCCTTTTAACTGAAACTCACCAGCAGGAGAGGTGGAGGGATAAATTAGTCATTTTCATTATGAATTTAACATTCAATGCACAAGCACTGAACTGTAAAACAAAGGGTCTATTCTCACAAAAATACATGAACATAGAGGTTGCGGCATTTGGCTTGTCAATACTGCAGTCACCACGACGGCCCTGACTTATCATAAGATTTAGACGATAAGAAAATGATAAATCGTGAATAAATTGTCAGTAAGGAATATTGCTTGATGGTACACGCCACCCTTAGGCTGTTCAGAAACCGACGCAATTCCAACTAATCACTGTCTTATGAACAGACCTCCGCTCAAGCAATGCACTGCAAGGTCGACCGAATTAGCGGAACGTGCCACGCGGTACTGTTTTTGTAGAAAGTGTTATGGATGGGAGAGATCGCAGATTTTCTTTTCGATCCGATTGCAAGTAATGTCCAGGTCGGTAGCTTGATACAAACACCTTCAACGATATTGGGGCCAAGGCCGACGATTTTGGGTGGGATGACAGCAAATTTAAATCAGATAAACATCACCAGGTAAAAATATGATATTTAACTGTAGAATTGATTGTCAAAGTGAAACATTTAGGCCGGACGAACTGATGTTTCAGTAGGGCTTCGTCAATCCACACATTCTTAATACACTCGGGTCCTGGGAGGGACGAGAGCTTCCCGTGAAGGAATCTTCAGCGCAAACAAAATGACAGCATAGCAGATGCATCATCTTTTAAAATAAATAAGATAAACAAGGTAAAAGGTCGGCAGTGGCGGCAGTTTAGAGTCAGACGTGCAACGGACTGGTGCTGCATACAGTAAACTCTGCTAAAACCGTGCGCCAATTAAAACTGGAAATACGGAGAACCAGTTTCACCACCTAAGGCACTGCGGTCCAGCAGAACGTAGGGAATGCGAGTGTTTACAGTCGCAGACTCCGGCGGTGTCAAACCCATCCACTGGAACGGGCTGCGAGGCAGAGAGAGAAACCCAGCGACTAACCGTACTATCGGCACTGACGGGTGTTTTGCCCAACAATAAAGTTACATTTCCTAAGGCTAAATTTAAAATTAGCTTTCGTTTTGCAATCCATTCAATGTGTGGTAATTTAACACATTCTGAATCTGTTTATGAGGAATCCTAGGGAATTTTAAGGAAAAAAAATTGAGTGCTGAAATAATATTGTGACGATATCACTATGGACTGATAAACAAAAAAAAATGTGATAAAATATTTTGCCATAAAAATCGCCCGACCGTATTCCCAATATTTTTGGGGCAAAATTGGCTTCTCACAAAAAGAAGTGCATGATAGCAGTGAAAGGCAGAGGTCTAGGTTACTGCACTGGCATGTCAGAAATGCAGTGGACAAATCTGTGACAGTCATGCATTCTGCCGCTACTCTGACCTCCTCAAACTCCTTTCCCCACAACATACAACCAACACTAGTACAGGTTAAGAAAAGCAAACCTGCAAGATTACTCTCAAATTTGACAGAATCCCCCACTACACTTAGCATTAGTAATACAGTACTACAGTTTTACAGCACTGTGCGAAAGTGTCTGTCAAAAAAATATTTCAAGAAACTTCTGGTGGTTGTGAAACTATGAGATCATATCTGTTAAAGTGCATCAGTTTAGCCATTTCGAAAACCAGGATGTGCAGAAATCATGCAATACTCCTTTATGGCTCAACACAAGCACACTTGATATGGCTAATCAATACCTCACCAACTTTTTAAGTAATTAAATGAGCTGGTGGTGAAATTTAATGAATACATGCAATGGCTGGGGTGTTCCTGCGGAGAGGTTTGGGAACTGAAGTGGTGTTAATCTAATCACCCAGGAAGATATTGGTGACTTTCTGGAGAATATATTCTTGTTAGTTTTTATTGTCAACCGTAATTTGCACATGTTCTAAAGTTACATTGTGTTCTTTTTTGTTCTGAGCAAATATACATCTACCCAGATAAAAAGCTTTAAACATTTCCATTGACTGCCTAAGACTTTTACATAATTCCGTACATGAACACAAGTATTAAAACAAACAGTAACGCTGTAGTATTACTACACATATTTATAGAAGAAGCAGTCATATTATTTATCGGGATATTTTTAAAGACGATCGGAAGCACATTGGCCAGGGGACAGAGAGAGAGCTTCTTGCAAAACACAGCGAGCATATTGCTATACAACATTCACATAAATGATAAACTTTCCATCCCACGGCTGTGTTTACAGACCACAACATAGATCAAAAGCACGAGAAAATGTATAAACTAAATATGACGGCAGGGCCAGTTTATACGGAGACCATGCGGGGTGCAATCTGCATTTCATGCCATGGTCTCCCCAAGTGGTCCACAGGTTCAGAAAAACACTATGAAAAACAAACCATTCTGCAGTCAATCCGGAACATATAAAATTCACCATCCCACGTGTATGATGCCACAAAGCTGAGTATATTGCCCCGGAATGGAACAGTGCGCCCTCCCACACAAGACCTGCCAAAGATTTTAAAACAATCTGCATTTATTCAAACAACAGACAAATGGCAAATTTCTATCAGCGAGACATTGGACAGGATTTTCAGTCTGCCACATCGAATTCAACGGCTGTGAATCTTCCCCCACAAAACTACTGGACAGTTTAAATAAGATTACAAATCTGAAATGGTCATATGATGAGCTCTTGTGACTGAGCGCTGTCACCAAGCAGACTAAACGGCAAAACCTCAAACATATGCATGAATAAACCAAACACTTCAAGCTTCAGGAGTTCAGGGGCCACGTGGGTCTCAGACGACGCTTACCCAAGGGGAAGGATATCCGAGGAACGAGCTTTGTCACAGAGACCTCCAAGTTGCCCAGGAGGACCAGGATGATGAGTAAGCGGACGGCCATGGTGGTCCCAACGGTGCAGAGGAGGAATGCGGCGAGGCAGGCTAGTACTCAGGCTTTCTGGGGGCTTCCGTGTGATGGGGGAATGGTGCGTCACAGTGATCTCTGCCAGGGTTCGGAGACACAGTGTAACCACTTCCTCCGACTGCCACCTACAGTCATCGCATCTGCTGGGGAGACAGACAACGGAGGGGAAGAACAGTCTGCAAGTCACATGACAGAACAGCAGTGGGCGGGGCTTGGGGACTGGGACCGTTTATAGGCCGAATGCCGCCAGTTCTCTGGGCCTGAGAACACATGCACCAAACTGGACCTACTGCCGACACCAGGAAAGCTCGCGGTTTAGAGATAATGAAAAAGTACAATTAACGCACGTCAGCCTTTTCAGCATTTTAGCTCCCGCTGATCATTAGAGCCAATGTATTTTAGACAGGAACATTTCTGGGCCATAATACTCCATGATATTTTTATTTAAAATACACACCGGCACAGGAGCGAAGGGTACACCGCTAAAATGACAAGTGGTGCTTTTTGGTTGGGACCATCTTAACTTAAACTGGCTTTGTTTTAAATCACTTGTAATTCAACTTTGTTATTTTAAGCATATGAATCAAAGCTTGTAAATGTTATTTATCTATATATAAACCATCAGAAAAACATGAACACACTATCTGGCCTGCAAACTGGTTTTACACAAGGACAGCTTGCATAACCAGTAGGCCACCGCCATCTCCAGTACAGTTTA
Organism: Stomatorhinus walkeri; assembly: GCA_026784285.1. Taxonomy (NCBI): domain Eukaryota; kingdom Metazoa; phylum Chordata; class Actinopteri; order Osteoglossiformes; family Mormyridae; genus Stomatorhinus; species Stomatorhinus walkeri. Next base: position 4,228,597 of record JAODUD010000046.1, on the reverse strand, counting down.
ACACATTAACACCCTCTCGGACCATTGCTCAACAGAGAAAGACAGTCCACCACCTTAAACTTTTTTTTAAATACGAAAAGTGAAATACTTCACACTGCCCCCTAACTTCCAGATGAGTGAACATATGCTGCAAGAAATAAGAAATTTAAAAATAGTGAAATTAAGGGTCCAAATGTTTCAAACAGTAGAACAGGTAATGGGAAGATTTGTCAGGTGACTGAGATTCTTGTGGCCCAAGGAATGATCAGGTTCATTTTTCACGACTGAAAAAACTGCATTACACCCTTACTGAAAATATAGGGGGGGTGAACGCACACTGCAAAACTTTACTGCACGGGTCCAATTGATCAATTAGACTCACAATCTTTTGATGATCATGGGCCTGTAAAGCTTGTCAAGTGGGGAGGAGAAGAGGTACTGGTAAAGCTTGTTGAACTGGGGGGGGGACGACTGCTTGGAGACCCTGGAGTTGGAGGATGTTAACGGCAAGGCTTGGCATTGTCGTGCGTGCGCACAATCTCCCCTAAGATGTCTACAACAGCTGACACACCCCTGCAAACCTGGAGGACAACCTCGGGAGAAACTGACAGGGGTGGGGGGGGTTCTTCAACACAGAAAGTTTCTGGGGTGGGGAACATGAACTGAACACAGGATGTGAAAAACAGAAATGGTGGTAGTTACAAATTTACGTGGATTTTGTCTGAAAGAGAAGTCTCAATAATTTGGGGGGGGGTGGGGGAAATAACTTATGACAGAAACTCCTACTAGCCTACAGAGCAGAGCAAGTCACTGGTTAACACGACGAACGGCCTCTGACTAGCCCCTCTCCCACACGACCAAACCAAATCATAAAACAGAGGTACTAGTGGAGAAAACTCTGGTCCTTTTAGATGAGAATCTCCCTTCATGCCCCAAAATGCCATTTTAAAAAGTACATAATAAAGACACACAGAAGACCCAGCTCCGTTTTCCCGTAATTACTCACGATGACCCATAGCAGCCAAAAAAGTCCCACTAACTTTCCAGTATTTCACAGGTTTATCGCTGCATGTGTGGCACTTTAAGTGTTGTAACCTTTGCTGTGCTATGAGCACAAAGGGCATTCGACCCATCGTGCAACATACTGCCTCCTGGTATGGAAAGAATCTCAGTGTGTAGGGGTAGTGCGTGACTCAGTGGCTCAGGACTCAATGCCTGTAAATCCAAAGGCTGCCGCGTCAAATCTTGTGGACAGCGGAGTGATTTCACCATTGGGGCCTTAGCTTTGATTGGCCCAGTTTGCTGCCTTGTCTGGTATAAAAAAACAACATGCAAGTCACCTTGAAGGTACTTCAGATGTGACACCTGCATGCCTGAATGCACACCACCCGTGATCCCAGACAAACTGTTCTGCACAAAGTACTACATACTCCTGACAGATAAGTGCTAATCTAGATCAACACATTAAATACATTCCTGTTGACTGAAAATGAAAGCATTTCTCTGCCCGACTGATGGAATCGCAGTAAGATCAACTTCACCTAATAATCGCAGCAAACGTTTTTAAGTGTCAAAGGCTTCAAAAGAAGCCCAAACACTGGGCCAAATTTCAGTATCGTAATCAATTGTGGCCCAGAGTAACAAACACACCCTCCCAAGACATTCTCTGACGATGATATGGCAATTCTTGGGAACTTCGACGTCAGCTGGATGCCCGTGCCATGGTTATCAGATGAGGGCACTCTTGTGCGACAGCTCGGGGGTGTCACGACCCACTTCCTGCCTTAGCACCATGAGGCAGCGTCGCCGCCCCCCCAGCAACATCTGTCTGACCACTGAGTCACATTACAGGCCAAAGGTCACAGTGACTGAAGGTATCAGGGTCGCTGTCTGGTTCAGTGGGTTAGGACTCTGTCAACTCAGTAGGTTGCCGGTTCAAACCCCATTGCCCACAGGGCGGTGTGCCCTTGAGCAAGTGCCTTAACCCCAGTTGCTCCAGGGGACCGTCTGAACCTGCTTTCTCAATTTTATGTTGTGTTGGATAAGTGTCTATTAAATAAATTAATGCAATAGAAATACATGAGTAAACAGAGAGTGAAATAATGAGGAACTCAGCTACAGGTAATGAAATAGGACTTTACTATGCATGTACTCCTTTTATGGTACAAAAGCATCCCCCCCCCACGGTTACAGAAGCAGATGCGACTGGCATTCACATAAAGCACAGGACTACGGCTGTAATTACATAAGAGGCAATGACAATCGCGGCTTTAAGCTAATCTCCATTACTCACCCTGGGGTTACACCGGTAACCAGGCCAGGTGTAGATCCCTAATCTAGAGGGACCTTATGTAACCTGAACTGGGGACAGAA
>JAODUD010000046.1:4196352-4214771 GCA_026784285.1 Stomatorhinus walkeri | reverse complement strand
GTTGGTGCTGCTCTAGGTTCTGCTGCTGTAGGTGACGTTGCTGTTGGTGCTGCTCTAGGTTCTGCTGCTGTAGGTGACGTTGCTGTTGGTGCTGCTCTAGGTTCTGCTGCTGTAGGTGATGTTGCTGTTGGTGCTGCTGTAGACGATGGTGTTGTTGCTGTTGTGGATGATGCTGCGGTTGGTGCTGTAGGTCAGACTGTTGTGGCTGCTGTAGATGGGTCATCATTGTACCTGGGTGGGCGGATTGCTGAGGACACAGGTGGGATTGCTGGACCTGACCGTAAGGATAGGACGGAAGCCTCTGATCCACTGGCAGCTTGCTTGTATCCAGAGCAACGCCCTACAAAGGCAAGGAGTTATGGTCTCTCAGTTCATACATACAACAACTGAGCATGTGGGCACAGATTAATTATAATCACAAACATGGGCTACCAGAATGTAATATACATTATGAAACACATCTTAGCAAGCAAAAGAAAATGTTTGCTTTCGCAAAACATCACTGCCTGTAAATATCGAACGTGTCAACAAGGATTACTTGGCATTCTTCTTTAGTAGAGCCCTAAATTCATTATAAATAAATATACAAACATACAACTTTAAATATTATAAAGTACAATTTGGATAGTACAAGCCGATCATGGTGGGTCACCCTACCTGCGTTATTGACGACAATGTTGGGGACATGGTTGGGGAAAACTGCTTGGAGGGATGCCAACGAGATTCTGTGCCGACGGATAACTTGAGCGGGCTGAGCTGGTTTCGCCTCCGCGGTGATGTGGTGAGTGATGTGATGTGATGTGACGTGGTGAGTGATGGCCCTTGCTGCCCCGCCAGAAGTGAAGAATAGGAGGAAGAGGAGGAACAAGATCCGGAACCACCTATCCCACTACTGAAGCTGGGGTTATTGGCCGCTGATTGGAGGGATTTGCCACTGAGGGAGGAGTTACTGAGGGAGGAATGCAGAGATTGGTTGCTCAGAGAGGAAGGCAAAGATGGGGAGGAGCTTAGCGAGGACTGAAGCGAGGGGTTGCTAAGTGACGACTGCAGGGAGGTGGAGCTCAGGGAATCATGGGAGGAATGGCAGCTCAGAGATGACTGGATGTTGGGATGGCTCAATGAGGACTGAAGCATAGAGTTACTGAATGTTCCTGGTAGAGGCGTTGACAAACCTGTCAGTGAAAAACAGAAAGAAGAGAAAAAAAGAACAGAAAGTAGTCTTGGCCAGCCTGCTTGATGACAGAATGTGGTAGTGTACACTTTCCACTACAGGCGCACGAGAAACATCAAACTCTGAACCAAATATAAAACACGATTTAAATCAAGATTTGTGTCTTTGCTTAAAAGGATGTATTTAATGGTCTTGGGCATAGAGGCTAGCATACCAAACAAATTGAGTCAAAAGACATGATTTTTCCTAGATAAAGAACCATCCATGCTAGAGGGAGGTAGTATTTATTGGGGTTGGGGGGGGGGGGGGGGGGCATGGCCACAGGTTGTTATGGGGAGGAAAAAAACAAACATTATCAGCAGATGGGCTTTCAAACCAAAGTTATGGAAAACTACAAACATTTGTGGAAAGTTAAAGCAGACTCCGAGGAAGACAGGAGGGATTCCTGGAACGCTGAGTGTAGCCCGCCGCTGATTCACCACCCTCTTCATCTCTCACATTACATCTTGTGTAAGGATGTGTGACTGTAAAAGCGGCGTCCTGCACGCCAGGATCACCAGGGGGCGCCAGCACTCACCAGGCAGGCTGAAGTTGCCGCCCGCAGTGATGCCCAGCTGGGTGAGAGTCGCTGCCAAGTTGCCCGTGCTGCCGCCCCCGCTAAGGGATGCGTACCCCAGCTCGTCCTTTTGGGAGGGCATCGGGGAGGGGAGGTGCAGGTTGGTGAGGTCTGGCAGGGAACCTCCGGTGCTCAGGCTTGCTGGATTGAGAAGGGTGCCTGACTGCTGTGCCGGTGATGGTAGAATGCTGGGAATGGTGGAATGACAGAGGCGTGGGAACACAGACGGAAAATAAGAGATGGAAAGGGAGATGCGATCATGTCAACAGCTCTGAACCAGCGCAATTTACATACACAGGCAGAATTTATACTTTTTGTGCTAAGAATACGAAGATCGTATGTAGCTGCAGTGTGAGTTAAGTGTGGGGTCACGTCGGGCTGGGAAGGGAGCAGAACAGCTGTCTCTAATCTTCTTAACGTAAACCCGACACCCTGTTCTGGTCCATTTCGTTCGGCTGGTTCCCCATGAAAGCATTTAATGGACTGAACTGGATACATTACACTAGCGATGGTGACAGGAACTTCAACTGGTCCAGAGCCTAACCAGACCTCTCTACCAGAAAGTCCCGCTGATTAATGCTACATAATTAAACATTAAGTTTTAATTAAGGAACAAGGCGTTACAAATCTGAGAAAAAGTTTGTGAACCCACATGGTATGACGATGATTTCCGCCGGAAGTCAGAATAATGCTTCCTATTTAACAAACACGTGGAATTTTATACTGTCGAATGTTTACTGAGGTCTTTTTAACAATCAAGGAAATTGATGGAAAAGCCATGAATCCTTAAATTCCCAGCCTGCTGTAGCCGATCGCACCAGCACAGCAGTTTAATGGGTATTTTGGCCCTTACTGGTCATTCCATGTGATTCTTTCGCAGCCTGCTTGGGACCAAGACTGGGCTGTCCCCTTAAAACACTGACTCGCCCATTCTAAGATTTCTTCTGCCGAGTCACACTATCGTTGCGCTACTCCTGCATTCGGGATCGCTGTCATGTTGCGTGACACGGCGATTCTTTCGCGTTTTAGATCACATGCAGATATCCTGCCGCAGAATTTCCCAACGCTGCTCTCTCACTGACTGCAACTCAGGCCCTGAGGCAGCCAAGCAGGTCCACGGCACGATACTCCATCCACCGCACTTCATAGCCGGGATGAGGTTTTACTGTTGCTGAGAACATTTAGCAAAAGGTCAAATGTCTCATCTGTCGCATCACACGGATCCAGTGGGGAGCATCCAAGTGCTAGCAAACTTGAGCTGGTCTTTTTTTTCTTTTTTCTGGAGACCAGGTAGTTTCCTCTCTGGTAACAACCACAGCTGCTCAATGTACTTGTGGTAGTATTAAGAATAGAGATGTTAACAAGTATAGGACTTACCTATAGGGGGCACCAGAGAGAATGGGACACGTGTCACTTGAGGATTCTGTAGCACGCCCTGACACTCCTCTCTGTAGGAAACCTACCTCTATGCCCCTGTACGTCCACAAGTAAAGCCTTGTGCTAAGGATACGAAGGTCAGGGGTTCAAACCCCAGGAAGCACAAATAAATTGTAACCCATCCCTCAACTGCAAGTCCCTTTAGATAAAAGCATTAGTGTTAAATAATTCATTCACTATATGATGTTAATTAATTAATCAAAACAAGACCCAAATGATTAGTTTAGCTCAGATGTTTTAAGAGCCATACTCTGGGTCTGAGAATTCGCTACATCAGAACAGTCCAGGGAAACATTTTCCAAAACTTTCATAGTATTATGCTCATCATATCTTTAGAGAGAGAATTCAGTATGATGACTCTCAGACAGGTTAGGTCTCTAGGCCAAGCCCCTGATGTCTTAAGATGCTATCAACGTCCTGCTGTGGACTGATACAGGTCCAAGTTTTGAGAAATCCATTGGTAACCCAATTCCAGTATTATGCGCTTTAACGACTCTCTGCGGAAGGTCTCTGTTCATTGGACCACTGCACTCAAGCAGAATTCTGCTGTGAATATCAAGTAAAATGTATTGTATATAGCAAGGCAGGTCAATTTTATACCTGAATTAACTCTAACACCTAAATCCAATTACCCTATTTTCAAGATCTCATGACCTACACTTCTGCCATCAATTACCCTGTTTAAACCACTTGGGCAATAAACATACAGCAAGTGAAATGTTGTACGCATATTTTAAGCAAGACTAACTTTACTATTTGGACTCAGCTTAACATCCGATCACATATCAGGAGCCACTTTTGTGGAAATCCAGATAATTTCAAAGGGTTCACAAACTTTTTCAGGTGTATTAACTGCTGACCATTTAATGCTTTGCTAATTTAACTGTAGATATCAAACCTAATTGAGTAGCCCTGCTCTGTTAACTCTTGTACTATAAGCAGCTATGGACCCTACACTCAATCTGCAAATACAGCTTGCTGGCATGAAAACAATAATAATAAACAATAATAACCATTTATTAGCATTATCATTAGCAATTAGCATTTTTGTGGCTGCTTACTTGATACCCGGGACTTCACATGATTTAGGTCGAGATGTTGGCGCAGTTAACTGTAAACAAGTACAACAGTAGACATTTGTCATGATGCAATGACATCTACATTTACAAGCGAGTTGAATTAAACAATATCTGTTACCTTAACGATCAAACACTGAGTATCTCATTTCATTCACCAGCATTCCCGGGAGATGATGTCTCATTTACATATTGTGACTTGACTGGCTGCAGATCCAAACCCCTAACTTAACTGGCTCACCTTCTTGGCGTCCCAAGACTTGAGCAGGCTCTCCTCATCCAGAACATTCTCCTCAATGGGGGGCACTGGGTAGGGGAACACTGGTCCAAGAGTAGGGGAAACAACTTGGGTTGAAGGACAGGTAGGAGACATTTTGGCTAAAATCCCTCCTATGCAGTAACTATGGACCCCAAGGCATTGCTATTATACGTATTTAGAGACAGACTGGCCTTGCATACCTCAAAATAGAAAATGATTGAGAAATCTCACACACACACACACGCAGACATTATTCAGACGCCTCCTTGTTGGTTGCCCTAAAACACACGAGGTCACCAAAGCTGACACGGGTGGCCGGCACTCACTACTTCGCCGGTTCCGATGGGTCAGGGCGTGTCCCGGGCTGGAATGGATCCCAGCATGCGGGTTCATGACACTGGTATGCAGGGCAGAGTCAGAATTTGTCCTGTGACAGGGGCGCCAAAAACGGGGGGAGATTTAGGCAAGCAATGGAAGAGTGAGAGGTCACCGAAATGTGGAACAGACACGAAAATGACGACCATGTTCCCCCACATCACCCGGAAATTTCTCTCACCCCCCTCCCCCCATTTCTTGTCTTTCATCTATTGCACATTTATCCATGCAGAATAATTACATCACTTCACCCCCCCCCCCCGAAAAAAAACTGTAAATACTGGAATGGAAACAGGAAAATATAGGCTATTCCACTCCAAGCCTAGGGCACGTCTTGTTGAGGCATATGATCTGAAACGGCAAAAGCCAAACGGACTCCTCCAGCCGTCCGACTATCCACTGATCACTGAACGCGATAATCGATCAAACGCCTTCCATGATATTATCACATGGGCTGAAATAGAGCTCCGCGTCGGAAACCAAACTAGCTCCCAACATCCCCAGCTAAACCAGTTTCCTTGGCAACTCAAAGGGAGGAAGGGGGAGGCACCAGAACTAAATTATGCGGAGATGAAGGGTGATATTCTCTGTGGTCTAGGTAAGTCGGACTTTCGTGAGAGGAATAAAGATGACTGCTCACGGCGAGCCTAAGACAATGACATCATCGGAGGGGGGTTAGGGAAGGAGGAGAGGAGCTGGTTTCACCTGTTGAGCGTGACGCCAGCCAGCGACTGGGATTTATCCGCCGGCGCGTCGGGGGACCAGTGCCTTGGTGACCGACAGAGAGACGAGGGCGTTAATTTCCAAAACCTCCACCAAGAACACCACCAAGCCGGAGCCCGAGGAGCGGAGGTGGAGAGGGAAAGGCAGCGGGAGGCGAAGCTGAGAGAAGGGGGGAGGACGGGAGCGCCATGGCGACGACCCCTCAGGGGACGTGGGGGCCAGAGCCGTCGACAGCCTTTCCAGCCGGTTGCTAGCCCTCATGCTTCCTGAAAGCACTTCTGTTCGTTTCGCCTCACTCTTAAGGGGATTACCGACTCGCAAACTCGTGAAAATGTACGACTCTCTCTTATGGTTCACCTGACAAAACAGGGGATGGAAACAGATTAAATATTCAATTCCATCCATACTGCTACAAGAGGCGCTCTACAATCTCCAAAAGGATTTCCCAAAAAAAATATAATCTACTTTTGAGTGATGGTCATCCATAAAGAACGATAGGGTTTAGCTCCACTCAAGCCACGCATCTGCGTATGCCCCCATATGCCACAAACAGGCACTACGCTAGAGAGGGCAGGTGACAAATAGTGGGGGCCGATGCCGCAAGTATGACTGCATCTGCGGCCCTCGCATGTTCTTGCCTACTGTTGCTGCGGCGCAGCCATGCTGATTTATTGTTAATGTACTTTTTAAAAAAGAAATTTTTAACCAAAGTCTTTTTAATCAGTCAAAAGGAAGCATGTGGATATCTCAAATATCAATGCCCGTATGAGGATAACGCTGAAGCTTGAAATGTTAGTGAAACCTAATGGAACACGAGACCATTGGTCAAGCTGCGGTCTCTGTGGTTAAAGACTGACCAGACTCACACAGTCAGCGCCCCCCCCCCCCATCGCCGAGGCCAATATTCGGCACTCTGTAGTAGGCAGGAAAACATTAATTCTTTTTAGCCGATCCCAATCTGATGAAAGTGAACCGGCGAGATCAAGACAACGGATGTCCCTTCACTCCAGATGTTGGTTGAGGGAGACATCGGAAAGATGGCAGGAAGGGAAAGTAGGCGAGAGTCACCTGAGGGAGGGGAGAGGAGCGAGGTCCGACGACACAGCAGCACCCGGTCAGCGGGCCACCAAGCCAGAACAGCGGCTGTGTGGCCAAGAGGAAAAACACTCACGGAAAGGAACACCCCAGGGGAGTTACCTTCTCCAGCTGAGGCTGGGGGCTGGTGACAGGTAAGTGGAGCTGTATGTAGGGCAGTCCCGCTGAGGGCAGCTGGTTAAGGCATCAACGAAATCACACATAGCGATAGACACGTCATCATAACGGTCCTTTACACATCGTGGCTCGACTACACAAACAGTAAACAAGCAGACCCACGGCAAAGGCTGTGCAAGCGCTACTTAAAATTTTAGTCTAGTTAATGTTATTGAGATTATATTATTTAATACTAAATATTTCACAAAATGTCAAATTCTGTCTAGTTAAATTTGGTAATATTTCCACATCTTCTGAAACCGATGATTTTAGAGAAGACAAAACTCAGGGAAAATAACTGACTGACGCTTTTGTAGACCCACGTGAAAATCCCATGGTGGAGCTCTGTGTGAAGCCTTTCCCACGCAACTGTAGAGGGTTAGGATACTCGTCTCCTATAGGGGGCACCAGAGAGCATGGGTCGCCGGTCCCTCTGAACTCGCTCCACCAGGCCGTGGTGCCTCATCTGTCGCGTGGAGTCCAGATCAGATATGAACTGGCCCTGGGCCAGAGCACATGGGAGAAACTGAGAGCTAAGATGAGGCACAACACTCATTCACTTTCCAAACAATGAGCATGCATTTAGTTACTTGAAATTACTGCCCCATGGGGGCATCTACACACACTGTACCCTCCATGCTTATAATGTAATTCTGCGGCCCTAAAGGCAGCACTAAACTTAGCACACGATATCATACTAGACTTCGGTTCCTCTGTGGTCGCATTCTAGGAAAGACGGCCAGAGAGATCACTTGCAGAGTTTGGCTCCCTGCAACTTATTCTAGTTCAATTTACAGATTCTTTTCAGGCCTTCAGCTAAACAAAAACCCTCCAGGGTACATCCAGCATTAAAATGGCCAACGTCATCGGCCACGGCTCTGCGTCTCACCTGAAACTCTGGGTTGGACCTTCCGATCTGGTTGACGTTGGGCAGAGACCCTCCGTAACACGGACCCTGGTTCTGAGCCAGGCGTTCCTTCTGTGCCTGAATCTGGCGAACAGAGGAAAGTGAAGGAAAGTCACCCACAGAGAAGAACTGGGATTCAAAACCACATTGTTGGATGCGTGATGCCACCACCACAACAATAATAATATAATCCTCATTATTTATAATGAAATATTTGAAAAAATAAAAATTCACCATTTGCATCATGGCTAATTAACACACAAACAACGAGCACTGAGCTACCATCACCATGGCAACCATAGAATATTAATTCACCAATGACACGTCACATCGCTCAGGTATATTGTACAACCCCCCCCCCCCCCCTTTGAAAACATGATTTCATGAAATTATTACCAAATACTTTTTGACCAATAATAAATGAGGAAGAGAATACGCGTAACATATTATGAAATAAGGCAGATGCCGAATCAAATCTTAAATTTCTGCACCTCGCTGTGTTAAAGTAAAACTAACTTACACTTACAATTAAGCAAGTGCGTGTCAGACCTGTACAAATCTAAACCCTTTCAAAGGAAATTCGCGTTATGCAATTTTAGCAGAAAGTGCTAAAAATGCATATAGCCCAGTGTCACAGGCAGGAAATGAATATTTAAATTCTGAAAGAAATATTACCGTCCAGACAAACAGTGCGTTTACGCTGAATAATATATTTTCACTCTTCGTCTGGGTTTATTATTACGTTAACCACCAGCGCAGTTCGTGAACTGGAAGCACTGGCATAGTCCATGGTTAAAGGCTTCAGAGCCCTTTGGAAACTAATCTAAAGAAACTCCGGGTAACTGCAAAATCTTATTCACGCTTTTTCGTCTAGGACCACGTACAGCTAAAATAAACGCAAACGTTGGCAGATTTCACAATTAGGTCTAAAACATTTACACAAATGGGATCATACATCCGGAATGAATCCAAAAAAGAAAAAGGCCGTTTATATTATATGTAAGTTTGAGAGATCAATTCAGAAAAGCATCAGGCAACTTTACTGAAGAGGAACCATGATCGCTTTGGTCATAATCAACTATTCTTTGTATCCCTTATAAATGATCATTCTCGGGGGTTTTTAGCGTAGGGTTTTAGGAAAGCAGAAAGCGAGAAGTGAGATTAGTCAACGTATGCCTGATGCGGACATAAATACGCAAAATGTTCAAAAATAAATCCTGAAATTCCATCTCTATCTTGTTCATTGTTCAAAAGAGTCGTTTCCTTGCATGGCAAACGGAAACGGCAGGACACGTAATTTATTGTCTGCGTCTCATGAGCTAAAAAGCAGCTCCATAAGAGAGGGGAGATGTGCTCCAACTAAAAATATTCGTATTTGATTTATTTAAACCATGTGTCCGGCCGTCGTACTCTGAGCAATTTATCAGGTGTGAACTTCCAGCGCCCGTCAGGCGGGCGGGCGAGTCTCCGCACTCCATCCGCGGTCCCTCCGCGCTCCATCCGCGGTCCCTCCGCGCTCCATCCGCGTTCAGCATTGCCTCTCCTGCGCCTTTTCCTTTCCCGTTGACACACTGATGCGGTTTTAGACGCTCCTCGGTCAGATGAAACATTCGCTTTTGAAACGGGTCAAATCAGTGTGTAGACGTCTACGGCAGAGCTGATGCTTTTTTTACTGCTGGGGAAGCACACTGAAGTTCACTCACTTTCTTTACATTTTAGATACATTCTCCATTGTAAACTGAATATTTCTTTACTGACTGCATTTCAATTTCGGCAAATATGGCATTTGTTTGAGCATTTGTAATGTATGCTGCAACAGCAATGTATCTGCAAAGTGATTTCCAAATTCTGAATTTATCAATTATAAATTTATACCTGGTGTTATGGATCACTTTAAAAACATTTTTTTTGCAATGACTGACGCTGTTATGCATTACATACACGTAAAAGCTAGCCATTGCCTGAGTCAGCAATTCACTCATGAAGAACTGACAGAAAGAACCAATATATTCTCGGTATGACTATTTTCTTGTTCCCAATTTCCTCCTCCAAGAGGGTGTTATTTCGAAGAATTGCGCACAGCTCACTTCGTTTTAGGTGCTACTTTCTTGACAATGGTGATAGTTCTTAAGTTTATGGGCATCATTATTCACTAAGACTGCTGCCATTATTACTCTGTTCAGGGTTGCCAACTTTGGTCAGCTGTCTGGCGTGAGATTTTCAATTCAAGACAAGTCTGCACGCGCATTTGCATGTAGGTCTATGTAACAGTTCTGTTACCATGTGAAAAGTCTGTAGGGATTGCAACCGACCTCCAACATTTTTGACTAGGTAATTTTAGCCTTATAATGGATTGGCATGCTAATTTTGCCATAAGATTCCTTGTGTGAGCCTCAGAGTATGAAAACGCCAGTGCCACGCCAGATTCTGCTGTGCTGCTGTGAACTTTTGCTGTGAAGTTTTGATTGTGGGAGGAAAGACGGAGAAATTAATCCAAAAAGGCGGAGGATATGGAAACTGGGCGGGATTACAACTCTAACCCTCCCGGTAGGAGGCGACAGCGTCTTCCCATTCTCCATTCCGAAAAACATATCGATTACTATTCTTTACGCGCAGGGCGGCTTCGGCAATTACATTTCCGTATGAACAGGCAAATGCACTGTGACGGCATCTAACAAAAACGGGAGCGAATCCGTCAAGCCGACGTAAACTGATCCTCGCTGAACAACAAGGCTGCAAATTATCTGGGATGAAACGGTGAGCGTGAAAAATAACAGGGTTAAGTTACGGCCACGCTGAAAATCAGAAGGCTACAATATCCTAATACATTTGAATATAAAATAGCTTAATAAATCCTAATATACAATATCCACATGCATGCTAATGTATATTACGTAACGGGAGAGGGCGAGGTTTTTGTCTGACACATTTCATGTGTAAACGAAATGTGAATATTTTAAGAGTGCCTAGCTCTAACCTGTACACAGAATTAAGGTGCTGAAAATCATCTGACATAACACGGCTGCTAATAAAACTTCAAAACAAATCCGTGCAGACCGGATGGACATCAAAACTAAATGCGCCGTTTATCAAGTTGTGTTCACGGATTGACAACTATTTACAGTAAGCGGAAATTTACTTTTAATGCACATAAAAAAATCTAATCTGTTTTAGTGATAATAACAGCGCTGCTGGCAGCCTGTTCCCAACACAAAATAATGTATAAGAAGCACCTCGATGAAAAATGTCACTAAGCGCTTTGTTTTAATATCGCCCGCGGATGAGACTGTGGCACTACAAAAATATCTGTGCGACACTGGCTGCAGACGGCTCGTTATTCGGCTTGCAGAGTGACAGCACCCCAATCAATGTGCGCCCTGACTGCGGAACGGGGCACACGCCTGTTGCGCCAGGCGGCTATGTGACTTTGCAAACTTTGCCCAAGTGGTTAGTTGGACACTTCATAAAGGTACCGGTCTCCTTTCTATCACAACTTCCCCGTCAGTATCAGACATCCCGGCCTTCCCTTTGACAGCTACCCAACAGGCCTGTCCTTCTCTGGGTCCACGCACCTCGCCGCCTCCTCCGACCTCGACTTACTCGAGTTGATGTAATGTCCAGCATGACCTCCTGGAAGGCGGCCGTCTCTTCGGCCTGTCGCTGGTTATGCAGGGCGATCTTTTCGCTGAACTTTCGGGGGTTACAGGTCCCAGAAGCAGCACCCGGACTGGGTCCGGGTCTGCAGCCGCTCGTACCCATACCCGCCGCAGACATCTTTACTAGATTATGGAAGAGTTCGAAGGTGGAGCGTCTGCGGCGAAGGACGCGGAAGTGGACATCTCCCTATGCAACCACTCTGGGATTTGTAGTCCTTTGGCTTTGGCAAAGGCCTAGAACGAGTCGGGTGACCATATCCCTTGGAACTACAAACTTTAACTTTGCTGGGTTTTTTTAAAGGGACAATAATAACACGGTGGGGTATTGGATGTATAGTTTTGTTTCCACTGATTGTTGCGTCATTTTGTATTTTTAAATCAGAATACGAAGATGCATTAATGTGAAGTTGGAATGTGAAACAGATTTACTGCGTACATTTAATTTTTATAGGCCTAGTTGTATTCATACCTTTTAAGTTACCCATTGTGTATGTATTTATATGAAACAATCTTGTTTTATTAATCGATGCAGTGGTAAAAAGGATGGATCAGGGCATTTCTCGCATAAGCGTATTAGTGCTAAATATGACTACTTTGCTGATCCTCACTGTACATAAAGTAAAAATGTTTCTCATTTCACAGTGCAGAAATCCCTAATTTTTATTGATTGGCGTGTAGAATACATAAATAAAACTATAATACATAATTATTCATATTTCTTGAACTAAAGTTACAGTGGAATGACTGCACGAAAAAAAGACGCCGTGCAAAAGTAACAGTCACTATTGACACATTAAGACACCATCTATCAATTTAAGACAGTTTAACCGCAGCAAACTAGTTAAATCAGTCTGCGGAATAGCTGCTGAAATCGCAATCGTTTGGTATGGCTGCTGTACCGATATCAAACACTGGAGGGCGCCGCAGTCTTGCTTTTGGGGGATACTGATGCCTCCAAGTCATGTCTTCCATTTTACGACTCGTGTGTGCTATCTACGTGGGATCTAACACAAATCCTCAAATCCATCTAGCACACCCCAGCCGGTACCCGCACAAGCTTAGCAAACATTTTAAGATGTTTCATTTGTAAACACAACCAAGATATTCGTCTAGCATTTAATTACTGCGGTGTATTATTTTTTGTCTTATAGCGCTGTCAGTGATTTGAACCGGTAGGTGTGTAATTGGTTTGCATGGGCAAGCTATTCGTAGACGTGGTCATCGCAATAGACTTGATATATTGCTTTGCCCTCTTAATATTTGCTCGTTTATTGAACACGTACATTCGTACGATACTAAAGTTTGCTATTTATAATGAAATCGCGCCGCTAGTGTTGTATTGAGGCTCACTTTAATTTTAAGCTTATGTAATAATTTTGGTGTTACGAATGATTGCGATGAGTAAGATTGTACAATTTTTTCTTGAGATATTAATATGAATATCAGGGTCATGAATTACTTGAGGATTTCCTCGTTCATAGCTCTTGAAAAAAATAATTAAACGCCGAATTAGCCTAAACAGAAAATCGGAAGTATACTTCCACAAATTTTGAAATGAAGGCTCTATCTGCCATTTAAAATGCATGTACAAGCATTTATGTTTGTTTGTTTATTCTTTTCGTTAACGTCATTAACATTTATAAGAAGTCCTTGGATTTTCTGTCATTGCAAATTGAAGCGTGTGTAGCATTACATTATTGACTCAGTCAACCATAATGAAGAGCTCGGGCGGATCGAAAACTGGATTAAACGTTGGAAGCAGGGCTGGGAAACGCGGAGCCAAAGGGCGTGTCCAATGGGTGCCGGTCGTTGCCGCAGGTTTTTATGAACCGTCAGTTTTCTTGCTAATTAAACATCATGGATGAATCCAGAACTAGGTGCCGAGATCGCTGTCAATAACAGTAATATTCCGTAAGGGACTTACGATAGTGTAAAACACAACATGTCAGTCCTAAAACATAAAACGAAATGTGTCACTCTTAGTCACTATTAATTATTTGATGTTTTTTTATAATGAACTGGAATATAAAACTACATTCATATATTACAATATCATGTTGTTGTACGTGATGCAGGTGACAGGAAAAAACTGTAGCCTTGGATGATAGGTCTAAGAAAAATACGTTATGTGGGGAGTTATAATGAGGAATAGCAACTACTCCTCCTTCTATTAAACACCAGCTTCCACCCCCAGGGTTTTTATAAGCAATGAACTGGACAAACTGGCTTAAAATGTACTTAAAATGTAATAAACGTTGTTTGCAGTAAACACTGAATGTGACTCATACATTGCGAACTGCAATCATCCATCCTTCTAGTGGCATCAGCCCATTTCTGTCCTCCTCCTCTGCCCCCCCCCCCCCCAGTACCAAAGAAACCGAGACGACTGGACTTGGGGATCACACATTTATTGACCCTCATCAACTTTACAATAAAACCACCGACATCTTTAAATGTTAGCGAAATAAAAGAACGTAATCCGGTCAAACGTATTTACACATACGGATAACAAGCAGGAAAAAGCTTGCACTTTACACATGGAAACTCCACCCTCTTGGAAATGTGATTATGGGAACATCACCCTCAGATCTGCTTTAGCCAAGGAGGAAATTAAAATACATTGTAAACCAACGAAAAGCCCAAGATTTCATTTAATCTTTAAAATGTTCAGTTCCTTTATACATCACAGAATACTTGAAATAGGGTAAAATATAGGAATACAGACTTTTAATCTTTAAAATGTTTTTGTCAGTTCTTTTATACATCACAGAATATTTGAAATAGGGTAAAATATAGGAATACAGTGAGTCGGAATATGACCTGTATCTAGCTCCGCATATCAACCTTGGAAAAGCAGTCCCGCCCCCTCGGCCGTCGTCGGTGCTCCGATCCCCAGATGCGAGAAAACAAAACGGCACACCACGGGAATAGACGTCTCTGCTAAAAACTGAGAAGAGCGACACTCTCACCCCATCCACAACCCTACGATTCACACCAAATGCTCCCCGGCGCACCCCAGTCAGTGGAATGGTGACATTCTACATGAGGGAAATTTTACCAGAGCAGTGAACAGGTGGTCGCACGGATAATAGTATCTTTTTTCCATTTCTAGCATATCTGCCGAGCAAGTGTCTCTCACACACTCTAAATATATATATATTTATATATATATATATACACACGTATATATACATGCGTATATACATATATATACACACATATACATACACATATATAAATATATATTTTTCCTTTGAAAAACAGTCCAGTCCTTTCTGACGTGATCACTCCTCCCGCTTCTCAGAGGGTGCTGGTGTTGAGCTGGCTTCCTCCGCTGGCTTCGTGGCCTCAGTGGCGCCCTCTTCTGCCTTGACAGGCTCGGCGCTGGGTTTCTCCTCCGCCACAGCGGGGGTCTCCTCCACGGTGGCCTCCTCAGCTTTGGGCTCTTCGGTCAGAGCGGCGGCCCCGCCCGGCGTCTCCTCCTCCTTCTCCTTCTCCTCGGTGGATTCTGGCTTCTCCTCCGCCGACGGGGAGGCGGCCTCCTCTTTGGTCCGCTTGGTCTTCTTCAGAGAGATCCCCTTGAACTTGAAGGAGTTCTTCAGAGAAAACTTCTTCTTCTTCTTCTTGGCCGTTTCCTTGGCGCCCTCGCCTTCCTGCTTGGCACTCTCGCCCTCAGCAGGGGGCGCTGGTTCTATGGCGTCGGCGGTCTCTGGCTCCTTTCCTGCCTCGGCTGAGCCGTTGGCAGCAGCTGTGTCCCCGCCTGCTTTGGAGTCCCCGTTTGTCTTCACGTGTCCGTTCTCCTGCAAGGGCAGGGGAGGCAAAAAAATTAACACATGTAACTGATTAATAATGTAGAAAAATATTAGTGACGCGATCCATCAATCATTTCACCTGTGTGATATTATAGCTGCAGTTATGGTGTTTTTAAACAAAACAAAATACTGGAATAATGGTAAGGGCAGAAATGGTCCAAACCGAAAAAAATCCAATCCAGCTGCAGTTTTGGGAAACCCACAAAAAATGTCAAAATTAGCCTACATTTAATCGAATTTTCAGGGTTCGACGTCTAATCGAAATTGATTCAAGGACTGCGCTCAGACAAAAAAAGTCTGTAGGCGACGCCTTGCAGTACCTCAGATGGCCACCAGCCGGCGCACTAGCGCAGTAAAACCATTACCGTACAAGACCTTTATCATCATCACCATCACCATCATCTTAGACAAAAGAATATACAAACACTCAATGAACCAGCCTGCGAATTTTATTTTTCCATTACTCAAGCTGGCCAGGTAAAAAATTTTAATTACTTAAATTAAGTTTAATTATACCTACATCCCACATACTCCCGCAAGAAAATGTAAAGACACATTTCAAGACATATCAAATGTTACATTAAAATACAAACTAATATTTTATTTCAAACAGCAACAAACGGCAACCACCGCTCAATTTAGTCTACGAAACGCAGAGCGTGCGTATGATAATTTGGGGGTCTGCGCCGGACCTATTTCACATGGCATTTGTCTGGCATCGTCGAAAACCTCTACTATCGTACAGGTAGGCAGTCGTGTCATTTTTAGCAGGTTCGGACTATTAAGAAAGTTTTTAACCCTGGGCAAAGAGGAGACAGGTGCAATAGTGATTTACCGTTTATATGTAAATCCAATAGACAGACAGTGTCTCGGTGCGAGCGCGTCGTCGAGACAGACTATAGACTAACCGATACATCAACTGATAAATAACCCATCCATTGTGCAACAATTTAACAGACGATAAAAATATCCGTCATTCAAAAACGTGCGCTCGGCATTTTTTAATTCATTCGACGTTCACATCACTACTTTTCAGTGAGGGAAAACCACCATCGGAATTCGACAGAAATTACGGTCATTAAACTCCAGGCATATACCACCCGCTAATTTTCCTGTACAAATGTGGGCAGGGAATCACTTTTTTTTATCTCAGCTCAACAACCAGTTCACATCTGTTGCACAAAGAAACGGTTCCCTACCTGCCCATTGGTCTTGGCTGCAGCAGGATCAGCACCAGCAGCCTGTCCATCGACAGCTACTCCTCCCTTGGACGCCTGGGATCCCATTTTATTCTTCTTTTCTTGCACAGATAAGAAAAAAGGGGGGAAATCTCAGCTTTTTGAATAATCCAGCCAAAAGACTTATTTCGGGTCCAGCTGTTCAAATGAAAAAACGCATGTACGTCTCTTGTCGGAGCGCACAACCGAAAATACCCCCAACTTCTCACCAGCCCAACAATTTCCAATGTATGAGCGCTGAGCAGCGAGCGTCTGAGGATATTTGAACTGTGCTTGAGAAATAGCGAAAGCACCGCCCACTGGGCGTGACAACGGACTCCAGCCAATTAAAAACGACTGGCTGGCAGGGGCTTTACACCCCAACCCCCCCATCACTGATAGACAGGGACTTGATAAAATTACATTGTTGAGTTTTAGATGGCAAAGATAATGCTGAGTAGGTAATATTTATGTTTGATTACAATTGGGGTGGCAGGGCTGCGCCGAAAGGAACGTGACTAATTAAGGAATCGAAGTTCGGGCGACTGCATGGAGTTTAACGAAGGATGATACAATAACGTCTTTTGCGAGCTGAGAGAAAGTATGCTGCTTAATGAACCCGTTAAAATTTTGCTGTCATTGGGGAAAAGGACCCTTGGTGGGTTTTCTAGTACATTTGTGATTGACAGGCATCATCCAAGAGCCAAAATGTGGGCCAAGATGCCCCAGCGTCACCGCACAGCCCCAGCCGAAGGGAGCGCGCATCTGCGGGGTGTATGCGCGCCGCACACCAGCGTGCTTATGCGTGCTTCTCTACCGGCGTCCCCATCAATTTACCTACCGATTTTTAAATTTCTGATAAATGACAACAAATTCATTTGGACCGAAACCGCACGCAAATTCCCGCAGAAAGAAAAAAATGAAACTTTAGCGATACTTAGGGCCTATTTCTCTGTTAAAATGAATGCTTTGGTCAGTTTGTCGGGTATTTAGGTAATTTTCTGGTTCGCACTTGGAATTAACATTATTTTTCAACCAATACCTCAGAAACATATGTAACACTAATGACTAAAAATAGTATTTGGTATTATTCATTCCACTTTCCAGGAAGGTAGGCCGCAGGTACAGACAGGGGAAGCCCCTGACAGTTAGCAGTTCACACACGCAGAGCACATGCACACACTGGGTGGTTTTGAGAAGCCAGTCCTCCTCTGAACCTCAAGAAACTGTAATACCCATAGGAAACCCACACAACCCAGGGAATCATCTACACTGCGCTAACACTGAGGTGGGTGGCCAGTCGGAATTCATGCGCAGTTATGCAGCTTAATATTATCCTTACAATAACAATCATTTAAACACGTTTAAATATGAATGCTATTCTTTTTTTTCAAATGGCTATTTTGAAAATTATGACCTGCTACCCGCTGAATTTTACGGACTCCTTAGCCTTCAGTCCTCACCACCTGTAATGCCTTCCATGATCCAGTAGGTGGAGTTCTGGTTAAGGATCCTGGCTTGCAGGGCCCTGCTACTATATCCTTAATGTATGACTCTCTGGAGTGTCAGCTGACTCGGTGTAAACACAGAATGGTCACTCCCGGACCTTTTCACAGTGTTCTTTACGCAGTTGGCCTCTTAAGTGCTCATTTAAAAATCATGCAAGGATGTCAGAATTTCCCACCTTGCATCATTGCCAGTCTGGATTCTTGGCACTGATTTTGCCATGAAACTTATTTGAAATGAATTTATTAGTCAGAGTTCTCAGCTCCTAAAAAGCCATTAATACATGGGCAGCTTCCTCTGGAATCTAATTATCTTCAGGCCCCCCCTTCCCCCCCCCCAACCGTGCATCCGTGACTCTAGTGCGGGAATTTCACTTCATCGCATGGTGCCAGCATCAGCCTTAATAAATGAGT
>JAODUD010000046.1:4136554-4154914 GCA_026784285.1 Stomatorhinus walkeri | reverse complement strand
GGAGCATATTAATCTTTAAACAAACAAACAATTTTAAATATTTAGAAATGAATTACTGGAATACCAATTAAAAGTGAATTTTGTGGCTGTCAAATGATGGATGATGCTTAATTGCTGTGAAATGACCGAGAAGTTCATCAGTGTTTAATTTTTTCATGCAGGTGATAAAGAACACATGAATGAATCTGTAGCAAATTGGTCTTTATTTAATTTATCGCACTAATTGTAAGTGATTACTAAGAAATATGGTCATTTGCAATGATGTCCCTGAGAACTCTGCCATCTCTGAGGTCTTCAAGGTGGAGAGAAATGTTCCTCTGTATCAACTTCTCAATTAAAGCCACAAATAGAGAGTTTATATTGCCTATGCAAATTTGTCGTACAATGTACATTCCCTATAAATCACTGAGTCACAGACAGAGCCTAACTATTTTGCTGGGACACTGAATATCGTATGTGTGATCTTGACAGTGGACACAGGTAAGCTCTAATAAGTTACAACACATTGGGAAATGAAGCTTAGAATTGGAATAAAGTGTTCTGACACAAGGTGCCCATTAATGTTGCGTAAAGGTTGCCGGTCCACATAATCTCCTTCATGCACTACTTTATTACAATGATGGGAACATGAATTCCAATCCTGCAATATTTGGACAATTTATTCATTATGATATATTGTTCAATTCAATAACCAATCAACATTTCTGCAATTAATGACAGACCTGCAATTTGTTTTTTTGTCATACTAAAGTATAGGGAATGCAAATACATATTAGTTTAATCAATCAGAAGATACTTCAGAGAACTATTTCCCACATGGGCAGGACAGAACACCGGCCGCCGATCACCACCTGATTGGCCGGTTACTTGATCACATTCCACCTGGCAGGCAGTGCACAGTATTGTTGCCATACTAGTAATGAACCTTTCCAAGCAATCTCTCTGTGTCTTGTCTTCCCGGTTCTTCTTTCCCGCTGTGTCCTGCCTGATCGCCTGTCTGCCTTCCCTGCTTGCCTCACCCATCGTACCTGCCTCGTCTCCCTGTCAGACCCGTGTGTATACCCTGCCCTCCTACCCTGCCTTTCCCTGCCATCCTACCCTGCCTTTCCCTGCCATCCTACCCTGCCTTTCCCTGCCATCCTACCCTGCCTTTCCCTGCCCCCTTGTTGGCTCTCCTCCCCCCTCCCCAGATCCCTGTTTTGTCCACCTGTGCCGGACTGACCATCACGGTTCCCAACTCTCGCCTGCCTCTCGACCACGATTGAGCATGTCTTGGTTTCTGTACTCCTTGATAACAGAAATAAAGGACCTTACCTCCGCATTTTGGGGTCTGCCTTCTCCATGCTTGGCCAGCGTAACACACACCTTTAAAGTAATACTTCGTTGCACCACCATTTGATTTAATTACAGCATTCAATCTTGTTTGATTTATGCCTCCACCAAGTAAAATGACTCTGATTAACCCCAAATAAAGTGCAGCTGTCCTAGTAGGATTTTTCTGACATTTACTCCGTTGCATCCCACACCAAAAGCCATGGTTTGCAAAGAGCTTACAAAGTATCAAAGGGATCTCATTGTTGAAAGATATCAGTCAGGAGAAGGGTACAAAAATATTTCCACAGCATTAGATATACCATGGAACTGAAGAAAGTCATGAAGAAGTGAAGAAAATATGGAACAACAGTCCCTCCAAAAGTGCTGGTGGACAGTGTTGTCTGCTGTCACGCCATGCCTATTTATCACTCGCACGCCACGCACCTTGTAGGCAAAGCCTGCATCTCTGTTATAATCAAACAAAACTACAGCTAAAAGTGGCCCGGGGGACGAATTTGCTTGTCTGTTATAAGCGAAATTCCGTTATATGCGATGCTTTTTCTGCATGTTTGTAAAGGCGTCCGTTATAAGAGATATTCCGTTGTAAGTGAGTCCACTATAACGGGTTTATACTGTATTTCAAGATTTGAGAAGTTTGACACAAGCACAACATGCAGTGAAATGTAATGCAGCCCTGAATCACTCCTGAGTCTGTGTGTAGATTTACATAACATAAATAAAAGTTTTGAAAGACTAAACTAAAACTAAAAATTAAATCTAACAACCACATAGCAAAGAAGTAATATGAACGACTCAAGTAATTAGGATCTAAAGTGGCATTGTGCTTGTCCAGTGTGGGCAAAGCGAGGCCATGTCTTGGTTGAGGAGCCTCATGATCTGAAGATAAAAGCTCCTTCTGAGTCTCTCTGTTCTTCTCATGAGGCTGCTGAACCATTTGCCTGAATACAGCAAACAGAATGCCTTCATTATGCATTCATAGAACATTCATAAGCAGCATTCAAGTACACTTTAACATCCTAACATTCTTTAACAGCTTTAAGAGACAATAATAAGAAAAATTACATGATTACACAATTATCTTTGTTATTATTAAATAATGATCGTTATTAATGTATATTGCAGCTGTTAAGGGATGTTAGGATGTAAAGGTATACATGCGTGATGTTTATGAATGATTTCTGAATGCTTAATGAATACATTATAAAGGTGTACTGAACGTTTTATGAATGCAATATAAAAGCTTTCAGAAGGTGCAGTTAATGTAAAGCGTTACTGTTTGTGATTACTGTATTTATTTTGATTTGGGATTTTTTTTTGACAGAATTTTATTCAATTTCATTTGCACTGAAGAGAACATGTTTTGCACAGTTTAGAAAGATAAATGAATTTTTGATTAAATTTGTCTGCAGTTCATTCTGTTAAAAAATTGTGAGAAATCATATTGTGAACTCAGAATCGTGAATTGTATCGAATCGTGAGTTGAGTGTATCGTTACATCCCTAATAGATACTATAATGCACAGGTCAATGAGGTCTTGAAAGGTAGAATTCATAGAAGACTGAAACGCAGAGGGGGTGCTGGACAGCCAAAATTGCAACATCAAGTACTCATAATGGCTGTGCATGGTAATGAACATCCAATTCATCCACCTGAGGCAGCCCGGGTATGGAACTGAAAGACCAATTCAGCTGGCAAATGCGATCACTGACGGAGCTTGAACAGCTGGTTGCTAACCTCTTTCTCTTGTAGTGGGTGATTGAAGATCTCCCTTGTGTATGTGATGAAGGCATAAAAGGATCATGACACAAGGCTCTGCTAGTAGAACAGCACCAGAGTGCATTTTTGTCCGGTCAGGAGAGTAATGACCAAGTCAACCTGGTCAGTATCTGAAACAAATTGTGTTATGCCAAATTTACAGCTTGCACGGAATCAGAAACCCTCTGCGATGCTCAGAGGATCTATCAAAGGCGTGGGATAGTGGTGGGACAGAGAGAGACAATAGTGTCACTGCAGGCTGGGATGCTGGATGCTAAGCTATTAGACAGTAACAGTGGGTATGATGTGAGCAGTATTCATATCGACCAAATTTCATCTAGCACTGTCACGGATCAGCCGAAAGGAACCCAGTTGATGTCATACCCCGTCACAGCAGCCATGCCCCTGCCTCATCCCCATCTGTGAACCCCGCCTGCTCAGGGAAGTCTGACTTAACATACTCCTTGGGATTGCTCGCTCGATTCTTATTTACGACCATGCCCCTCTCCAACTGTCAAGGTTTTTGCTTGATTGCTGCTGGTATTGTCATTCCTGCGAGGTAGTTCTCAAGCACAAGATCTCAGTATCTGAGAGTTCAAGCATTTACCCAATTGTTTTGCCGCCTGACTCCTTTGATTATGTTTTTGTCTTTTACACCCCAAGTTTGCCTGGCCCTCTAACTTTCTGTTTATCTCTCGACTCTTGCCTGTCTCTTGACTTCCTCCTCTGTTCGCTGACTTGGAATCTGTTTGGACTCTCCAGTTTTTGACCAGGACCATGATTTTTGACTTCTGTAAAGAAGCCCTCTGTCTCACACTCCCATCACAAGTACTTCCACTCCCTGTTAGCTCTGACAGGACTGGTATATATAGAGAGATTGGAGCCAGCTGAGTTTTAGCTAGAATAGGAACATTTATAAAAGAGACATATACATGTATTTCTTTGAAACAAATGCACTCCATTTGTTTTTTTAGTATTAAACTACCATCTCAGTTCAATAGAGTGATTAAAGACACTTCTTTGTAAGATGTTTTCCATTAAAGAAAGGACGTATTTTACTGCTGCAAGAAAAGTAATGGAGGTTGAAGTAATGATAATAATAAAAACATTTTTAAATGAATCATACCCACTCTAATGCATTTTGATACCACCATTTCAAAGACTTATCATGCTGATAAAGTATATATATATATTTATGTATTGGATTTAGCAGCAGCTCTTCCCCAAATAGCAGCTGTAAATTTACTTTCCAAAATAACCGTGAGGGGAAAAAGCAGAACTGCAAATTCACGGATAATAAAGACCTCCTGAGACTGGGTCCACTATTTAAAATATATTGCTCCACCAGATAAAATGGGAAAAGTGCACAGACTTCAACATAATCCACTGTGTTTTATTGTTCCTATTTTTATAGTACAGTAAAGGTGGATTTTCACTTAAATATGCAGCCTCGTACTTTGTAGGAGTGTTGACTGTATTTTTTTACTGGTATACAGGTGCGGATTCCTGTGGTTAGAGTAACTGAAATTATATTCCACAAAGATATTTCATGTAAATGCTGAGATTAAAAACACAGACCAAAACATATTATGTAAATGACCCCCCTACCAAAGATGCATAATACAGTTTCCACTAAAAACATCTGTACAACAGCGCTAAACTTTAAATACTACAACCAACATTATAGTAAATAAAACTCCTTGTGTAATTTACATTTCTAGAGACTTTTTTGTGTTATCGAACTCCCCTTTCACTAACTTTCCACATCAGTATGCACTAAAGACCTTATAAACACTTAAAGAGAACATCTTAGTATGTTAGAAGATTCTTATTTACAAAAACGTAAGCCTCCAAAGTTTTAAGAATCAGCCACTTCAGTCAAACAGTAGCTAATTAAGAAAATATCCACTAACATAACTAATGGAAGCATTGCAGATGCTATCCTTGTACTGTAATAAACAATCATATTAGTTGGGGTTTACTAGTTTCATCAAATGTAAAATCCCAAATCATTCAGTCCAAACAGCTACTGGAAACTAAACACTTCCTTCTCCTCAGTTACAGTTCTTTTGGGTCTCCATAATCATTGTACAGTACAGACAGGTGCTGTTCCTCACAGGCCTTGCGTACATCCTGCCCAAGGTTCAGCCAGTTGAGGGTGACAGCCTTCGTGTCGGTGTAACGGCAGGCCAGGTATTTGATAGCTACTCTCCGTAAGCCAATCTTGGGCTCCTGCAGAAGTCGCTTGCACCAGCCGCTTACGTCGTTTAACTGCGACAGGATGAGCCCAGCTTTCCTGCATTGGAAACAAAGAATATCACATCATAATAAACTGACACTAAGCTTAATCTCTAAATGACAGAAGGCACAGTGTAAATTGGAAAGAGAAGAGAATCCAAAATCAGGAAAGATTTTAAGTATTGATTTTACCGAGTGAGTTAAGAAAACTTGAAGATTTTAAGTACCCTTTAAGTACTGAATCAAGAATTATAAAGAGACAAAGAATGACATTAACCAATGTGACTAAGACATCAGAAATATCATTTAAGGAGGAAACAAACATGGAAAAATAAGTTTTTCTGAAGATCATTGAGATTAAAAACCTCAAATTGATACACTTATTTAGCTGCAAAACAACAAACAAATGGGGATTATTGAGCAGGGTCAGCCTCAATCAGTCAGAATCAATGGATAAATTGGTGTTAAGGGCCTTGTTCAAGGTCACAACAGCGAAATCCCCCTGACAACCACAGTATTAGGACCAGCAACCTTTCAATCATGGGAGCAAAGCCATTACTGAAAGATGTCAACTGAGAAGTTAAAAATGATGGACTGGAAATCAAGTGGAGATCAAGAAATACAAAGAAGGACTCTACACCAAAGACATCAACAGCCAAGGCTTATTCTACTCTATTACCCCTAACCTCAGAATTGTAAGGAGATGCCAAATTATCCCTGGCAATGGGCATAGATGACATCCAATAGAATATTACAAGAAAAATAGAATAACTAGTAAGGGGGGCTGTCAGAAACGATAGGATTGTATTCCCCAGATAGTGCTGTTGCTCACACCCCCCCCCCCCCCCACCCCCATAAAATCCCTATTCCACCCACACGCCCCAACCTGTACAGCTTCTAAAATTGCTGGAAGGACACAAATGTTCACATCAAAGATATTTTATTTTGGGGCTATTATTTACAATATCACTATAAAAGTCCACTTGGCTGTAAAAAGTTAATGGTAAAAGAGGAACTGCAGCACCAGCAAGGAGACAATGAATGAATACACCACTTGGATGCTTAAAGAATCAGAGAAAGGACAAGACGTTCTGGAAAAATGTCATTTTATTAGTCACCATAAGCACACATTCACTGAAATATCAATCACATTATTATTTAACATGGTGTGTTTCTTTTGTGTTTCTTTTCTGCAGATATACACTTAAACACCCTACGTCTGTATCTCCCAGCACGGTCTGCATGTGTGTATTGAATTTCTTCTCAAGGTGTGTGGGAGCAACATTCAGCAAAGGCCAGAAGTTAACAAGACACAGGAAGTACAGCAGCCCAGAAAACAGTACAGGAGGCACAAACCAGTTTGGTGAATGTTTTAACAACATTGATTGCTAGCTCACATCTAGGACTGCCACTTTCTGTGGATTAATCTATTTTATTGATTGTTTGATTAATCTAAATGATCCTCATGATAGGATTCAAATGATTGAGCAAGGCCCCTAGCCCCAACTGCGCCTGGGCCTCTGGACAATGGCTGAGCTGAGCTGTCACCCACAAGATACGCTGTCCCTAGCATTTGCACCTGTGTGTCTCATGGAGAGCAAGGTAGGACAGGCGGTTAGACAATAGAATAATAACTATTGTATCTAACAGATTATCAGTCTGCACAATTATTAAGCAATCAGAATCTAAAAAACAATTATAGTTATTCAGTCTATATAAAGAATAACATACTACTGACTGTCCTATACAATCCACTTTACCAAGCTTGATGTCCTGCATAGCAACCCTTCAACTGAATTTCCATCATAACCATTCAAGTTTTTTATTTGATCCCATCTATTATTAGCTGAGAGAGCTAGGACTGCCACTCAGACGCTGCCCTGAGAAGTGCACTGCTTGCTACCTTGGTAAAGCTCACACTTTACTAAGACCCATAGTTCTTAATGGGGGTTAAGTCAGGTAATGATGAGGGGCCATGTTTTCAATCACGTTTCAATTTATGGAATGCTTTGATGCTTTGATGTGAAGGGATATTGTACTGCATGAAAGCTGCTGACTTCTTCTTGTACCAGTGTTTGAGGAAGGCATCTTCTTAAAGTTCATCAATGGCAACTTCGGCCCACACCATCACTTCTCCACCACCTTGTACGTGCTTGATGAAGGTGTGCATCCATAGCCCCTCCACCAGGACAATCAAAAGTCATTTAATATTATCTGTCCACAAACCATTTGTAAAATCAGCTTTGAGATGTGTCTGTGCCCATTCTTAATGTTTTGCCTTGCGTGTCTTATCGAATGGAGGCTGTGTTTCAGCCTTTGTGATCTTAGCAATGTCACACAACACACTGCACCTGGTACTTCTGGAGATTAACTGTAGATTGCAGTTTTGATAAATGTGTAAATTTGAAGCTAAAGCATTTCTGGAAGCCCCCCCCCCCTTTAAATTCACTTTAATCATAGCATTTAATTTCAGTCTTCTTCTCTCTACATGCTTCTTCCATCTTTGTTTGTTGACCACAATACACTCGACTGTACGGTGATCACGTTTTAAAAGACTTGGAATTTTGATTGTTTTGCATCCCACTGACTGGCAATGAACTATTTTTTCCCACTCTCAATAAGATCCCATTTTTGGCCCATTTAAATAGTAAAAGTAATTTAATAATTCTGCACTGGGAAATTTCATTTCCTGCTTTACTCCCAACAGGTTTGTTCTAAAATACATGTGCTTACTGGTCACTGGCTGGTGTGTTCTAGAGCAAAGCTATTTGTAGTAAACTAGAATTATCTAATTAAGTTTCCTGTTTTACTCCAAGCAGAAAATACCCTGACCAAATACTGAGCATGCTTTATTTTTTAACACTGCTTTCTTAGATTAATTAGAGATTCATCTGGACTGACATTATTGACCAGAAGAGAAGATTACGGGCTTAATAATTCTGCATACTGTCTATATATGAGTTGCAGACCCACAGCGATTTTGTGCTGCATAAGTAGCTGTAATATGGATGGATGGAATGAATGATTCATGGAGAAGACCTAAGAAAGGTACAATATTGGGTAGAATTGTGATTACCTGGGTCCCAGCTCATCCTCACAGCGCCATGTGAACTCGCCAAAGCTCTCATAGCGCAGGTTGTAGTGGTAAAGGACACGGTGCAGTGATGGTGAGCCCAGGTCCATCAATGTGTTGTAAGCTGTCTGCTGCTCTTTTCCACTAGTGTAGCCGTTAAACAAGTTGTAGATTTTATCTGCGATCTCTGAGGTGGGAGGAAAGGGAAACGACAATATTGTGAAAGCGGGGGCCTTCAGCATCTATATATGCACATCTTGGAACGATGAGGAGTTACAAAGTAAATTTACCCAGAATATAGCTGTCTCTCCAGCTTAAAAGGGCATGTGCAGAGAACTGTGCTGTGTTAATCAGATTTTTATCAATAAGCTGCATTTAATAAGCAAGGAGTTAAAAAAGTGAATATTTCTGTTTTTGTGCAGGCACAGAAAGGGACACCACTCATCCCAAAGACTGTGATGGGAAGCCCCTTCACTCTCTGTGGGTGGCAGCTGGGGAGCTAAACACATACTTTAACACCCTCTGATTAGCTGTTAGTGTCATGGGTACACAGGCGTGCCTACTCAACTTTATCTGGCAATGTCTCAAGTCCCATTTTCCCTGCAGTTACATTTTCCCTTCCACACAAAGGGAAATACACACATAGAATGATTTTGAGTTAAGCTTTATTGGGTGGTATGAAGTGGGTAGAGCTGGGCTTCTGTGATGCAAATTGGGAGATCTCTAAGAATAATTTGTATATTTTCTAATCGTGTGATGTTTGAAATATTCTTGCACATATTTTCCACAAATAAAGCTATTGCGGTTTTGTTGATATTTTTACCCGTTCTGCTTGAAGGCAAAGCTTGCTAGACCCAGCTGACAAAGACATATACTGTTGTATTTTCCTCCCGGACGTATGTGTGATGCCCCACCCCCCCCCCCCCAAACCCCCCCCCCCCCCCCCCCCCTCCGTTAGTGCAGAGGCCTGTTAGAGCACCATTGTCTCGATAAACACGGCTCCGTCGTCTCCGCGTGCCGCTTCCTCTCATTTGTTGTTGTTGATTTTGCTGCATTTTTTTTTGTCTCTCTTCGCCTTGCAGCGCCCATCTGCTCATCGCAATCAATGCTTTATTTTTAATTCATCTCCACAGACACCATCTGGTCTCCCGGACCCGACGTGTGATCCAACACCATCGCGGAGGGTCGTCCTGTTTCACGTAATTAGCTTATGTGGGGTACCTGTTACTGTAGTCATCTGCCAATCCCCACGTTCTGCGATCACCTGAGAGAAAAACACAGGGGAATGCTGGGTAAGTGGTGAGAGATTAGGGAGAGCTGCTATCCGCATGCCTCACACAAGTTGGCACTGGGTGATACCAATGCGTCCACCCCCCCACACCCCGCCTCTTTGGTATCTCCTGGGCAACTATGTTATGTCATAAGTAGGGCAACCCTACAAGTTAATGCCAGACGCTGTGACATGGGCCTCTGTGACACTGCATCCCCTTAAGCGACGCCGTGGAGCAGACCACCGCATCAGTGGCATTAGGGAGGGAGATTTTGTTGAGTCCAGCTGTGTAAATAAAGCCAGTTTGGGTGGTGCCTGTTTGCAGATGAATAATGTGACTGGGCCGTCAGTGCAGGATCCTCACATCCATTAATTTTTCACAGTGGACGATTCAGGGCAGTTTTAGGAAGCAGAATCTGTGCTTTTCAGTCAGTCTAATCAGTGCACAGATCCGGATGGGGTGCCGGGCTGTCTGAAAATGTCTTTCTGTGTACTCCCCCACAGTTTTTCGGCCAGTTAGCGGGAGGTGCTCTCGCGGCACCTGTCTGGATTAACGTGGCGCGTAGCGTGCAACGCGAGCCGTGCTAATCCACGGGGATCCCTTATTACTCATGCGGGAGACCCTGTGGACCCATTAATCCCCCCCCCCCCCCGCTTCCTGTAATCTCGGAACGTTTGTGCAGTATCTGGCCTTAGCATTTCGGGACCAAAGTCCATTTATCGAGTTAGTGTAATGTGCCCCCCCTCCTCCGGGGTGGGCATCTGAATCACCCAAATTCAGGCTGCGGACGCTCAGGCCTGGTCTCTTCAGCGCATCCCGAAGTCCCCGATACAGCCACAGGGGTGGCGGACAGCCGCTGCCAGTTTTCCAAGACAATGGTGTTTTTTTTCCCACTTCTGAGCCAAAAAAAAACAAGGACAAGCCAGAGAAGATTTACTTGTTTTTCCATTATAATGGAAATCCTGAAGCCAGATCAGGCCATTGGCTGCAAGATGGTGGCTTGTAAGAAAAGTGCCAAGGAGTAGCTTAGTTAAAACAGCTAGTTGCTAGAGCATTAGCTAACTTCGCTACTCTAGCAACCAAGTCAATTATATACAGCAGCAGAGAACCCTGCTACAGAAACAGAATCTGAATTAAATCAGAAGCCACCAGAACAGTCTTGTACCTAGATTTAACGTCAACAGCATTATTCATAAAGCAGGCAGCATAACAAAGGAGAAACAGTATTTATTTTTTACAATTTTGTGACTGGCAGCTCTAGATTCCCCTCCGCAAATTCATGGAAACTATTAGTTGCCTTATTTGTCATTTGTACAAGCAACCTTGCAATCACAGACAAGTACACAATGTACTGTTGCATAATTTTGTTATACAGTGCAACCTAATTAATACCACCCTGATTTCTGAGATATCCATCCATCCATCCATCTCATCGCAGGGTTTTCTGGTACAGGGCACAGAGGAAGATCATAGATTACCAGATAAAAGGCTGTGATGTGTTCCTCCCTGGACACTCTGGCGTGGTTGCAAACTAGGTAAAAGTTGCAGACTGTCCTCCACGGAAACTCGGTCTCGATCTTCACACCCCCCCCCCCCCTTGCGTTTAATGAATGAGCAGCTCCGTCGTCCCCAGAGCTCATCCTCCCCCAGAAAACAGCCGCATGTGGGTTTAACCACCAATTCAAGCGTCACTTCAGGTGGCTTCAGCCCGCCAAACACACCAATCGGTCCAGAAAAGGCCCTCATCCATTTTGCGGAGCATTTAATTAAATATTACCATTTTTAATCACCAGGGCCACGGTCTTAATTAAATTAGAAGCAATTATTCAACTCTCTGACGCTGGGGCCAGGCAGGTATGATAATGACACCGGCTTCAAAGAATTTAATTTGAAATCAATCTGTTATTAAAAGGACAGGTCTCAGACACTCGGAAACATTCTGTGTTTTAGCCTCTCTTACAGCCTTTAGATTAGGTATAAAAAATAACTTTTCACAGTGTTATGTCTGAACAGAGGATATTCAGGAGATTTATTCAGAGGTAAGGAGCGAAAGCCCACAGCCCACACAAACAGCACCCCGCCGGCTCAATCGTTCGTGGTCCCCTCACTTATTTTTGTCCCTCTGCTGTCACCGTAGCCCGAAGTTCTCGCCGGGAGCGAAGACAGCTCTTTTTCCAAAACATGGCCTCATTTCCGCCATCTGTGCGACGACCCATCTTCTCCGTGGCCCAGGAAGTAAGAGATTTGGGAAGGAGTCGCGTATGTTGTTTTGAGTGTCCATAACCCCCCTAATATCCACCCAACTTGCCCCCCACTGCCGCCCCCCCACCCGAAAGTGATCAGTATCCACAGAAGAAAACAAAGGACAACCGTCATATCACTCGCTCTACCTCCAAACAATGAGACCCATTTTCCTTGACAGGTGTTGGGCAGAAGGTCTGCAGGTAGAGGGGGGGGGGGTCACTTAATGGCCAGTGTAGGATTTATGGTCCAGCGACCGTAGCAAAGTGGCCACAGCGGCTTAGAGTCCACAGCAATAAATCTGCATCTTGTCGTGAGCCTCAGGCCACCAAAACAAACAGTGACCAAAGGGGACCAAAGGGGAGTGTCTCGCAGAAAATAATGGGGCCCAGCTGCACTCACGGCACGCGGCTCGGGGGCTGGATTTATCGTGGAATATTTCAGGCACTTGGGTTCAGAACAAGCACAGTGCCTGGACACATGGACGGCCTGCTTTGGGATTGTGTGACAAGAACCTTCCTGGAAGCCCTTGAGCAAAGCCGGGAGTCATGGTCGTTGTCTAAGCTCAGGGTTTGGGATAGTTGGAAGCGGCACCCTGGGATGCCTCTTGGCATCTCCTGCCTGCTGACAGCGAATAAATCCAGGGGCGGAGACAAGTGGCCTCTTCTGGTTAGGGCCGGGCGAAGCCGTTTAGCGGAAAGCTAAGCTAAAAGCCCAGTTCCTTAGCAACGACTTGGGTCGTTCTGTTATTTGCTAAGCAAATCCTCCAGTTAAACGCCTGGCCATAGACCTGTGTCTTGCAGCTGTGTGACATGTCTGCGACGGCGATTTTCTCACAGGAGCGGGTGACGAGTGACAGACAGAGAGCTGTAAGTTATACGATGGTACTGGGCGACGCCCGGGGGTACTGATGCTCTCCAGGTCCATGATAAAAGCGCTCAAGGTCAAACAGCTAGACCTCGACAGCTAAACCCGCTGGGAAGTGTTCACGCTGTCTGTCAAGTTAGAAACACAGAACACTTAGGTAGCCAGAATGAGTGGAATGTAAAGTATATTTACGACTAACATGGCTGTGTTTTAAGAATGAAGGTTAAATTATATATTTTCATTTTGACATAAATGTTGCCTTGACCCCTTTCCGCTCTTAATTGAAGGTGTCCTACTCAGTGGCTCCTTCAATCAAACATGATGCCGACCGGTTCCTTGTACGATTATCACGTCGGCAGCAGTGCTGGGATAATCGGGCTGACGCGGGCGATAGAAGGATGACTCTGGGTCTTTCGTGTCCCCCCCCCCAGAGGTTGGTGAGTACTGACTGGGTCCTCTGGAGGTATATGACCCGACATGACAAGTGACTGCACCCCCCTCCCTTGTGTATGACCAGAAATCCTCCCTGGATTTAAAGCGGCCACACTCCTCCATAGACTTCCTGTTCCTGTTATGACCTTTCAGTCATGTGACCCCCACAGCTCACAGGGTGACACATGATAAGTGAGTGAGCTTGCCCCTTGCTTTGGTTTTCAAGGAAACAACCGGTTGAGTTCTATTCAGAACAGCGTGCTTTAAAACCAGGCGGCTTCCCGGCATTTTAGGAACGTTTTCCTCTGCAAAACACTGTGTAATTCTAACATAGATTATCTAACGCGGCTGTCAAGCCGATGTCGGGGTCCGGCTGATGATCTGCTAGATCTGCCAGATGGTTTTCCAGCGAGAAGAACATAGTACCTAAACAAAAACGACACTACGGCCAATACTGAAAAGTTATGCACTGTAAAGAAAAGCATCAAGTAGCATTTTTTAAAATACGTCTCCGCAAATATGCAAATCACAGATCATATAGTAGTAACAGGGATTTAAAATATGATCACTTCTTCATTATCGTATATTGAACTTTCAAAATTAACAAGAAGGGGGAAGTGGTAGTGAAAATACTTTCTGTCACTGTGCATGCATGCTGAATACGCCCCAGGAATGCATAAATGTATACAGATAGTTTTCAGCCAATCAAATGGCAGATGATCACAATAATCTAATCTGGGGGGCATGAATACCCCCTCTACTTTGTGCTGTGCTTTGCTCTCTCTGACCTCAGCGATCTGCGCCTAGCAGCATTCTAGCTTAGCCAACATGCTACCACATCATCAACTCGACTGGCACGTTCTCGTATGACTCTGGCTATTGTCTGCAATCCGAGCACCAAGGTAAATGAATGGGCTGCGAACAGGCCGCCATTGTTAGAGTGTTCATAATTGAGAATCGCGTGCTGTGTTTACTAGCAGTAAGCCCAGCGGAACAGTCACAAGCTGACCATGTTTTCAAGGGGCCGTGAGGTTGTGAGAAGTTCACCGACGGCCACAGACGTTATTTTGGGCCTAAGTCAACATTTAAGCTGCTCTTTACCGCTTGTCCTCTTCATCACTGTATTCTGGTGTTTTTAATACTTGGGAAAATCTCTAAATATGTCTTGGAGTGGTAAACATGGTATTTCTCAGAATGGTGAACCCCGCTCCTCATGAAAGTGTTTCTGGGAAGATTTCACATATATTTTTCGGCCTAGCAGAGGGTCAGACCTCTTTTAAAGTTTTAAATCAAAGCTCCAAAGGGGTGTGAAGGAATGTGGTATCTCTGTAGTTTTTACTGGGATCGTTTGGAATTATACACTCTGATAACTTGACAGCGATACTCAGAAAAGAATGTTGGTTTAAGCCTATGAATACGGATGGTTAGGATGACTAAACAAGAGCCAGTGCTGCCAAATCAAATCGAGCTGTTCCCCAAATAACTTCACAAAATGATCTTGGTTGACCTTCCAGGAAAGATCTGTCAAATTATCTCCATCTTAATTTGTGCCTTAAAAAGTAATCTGTGACTTAGTGCCACCCGTTCCTTGTAATATGGGATTGTCCAGCATTGGAAAATAAACTGTTGCGTCCTGTATAATATTATACGGGACTTGTGGCAACGCTACCGTCTTATCCTGTCATCGTCATTTTGCAAACAATCCACTGGATCAGCTTAATCTGGAAAAAAGAGAGGGAAAAAACTAGCAAGTTAGTTTTGCTGTCTGGTGGCAATTTGCTTGATTAATACCACAGAGTGTCCTACTGTGTCCCTTAGTCTTCACATTCTGGGACGTGCTAGAAGAAAAAGGAACGTCAGGTTACTGACTACGTTGAAATGACTGCCTATCCTCCACATGGCATCCATACTGTCATCACCGATCAAGGGGAGTCCGTCAGTTGGACAATCAACAGGCGGCACGCCTGTCAAATAGGAACAATTCCTTTGACCTGTCCGGTGTCGGCTTTTTCTGCACACAAACTGTGACTGTCACTCATTGGTTCATAGCTGATGCCTCACAGTCATTGAACGAGTGTACATTTAGCTGATACGCCAATGAACCAGGAGCTCGAGGAACTCGACTTATATCCCTGTGTAATCGTATGTCAAGTTTGCATTCTCTCCTGTTCGTGAGTTTCCTCTGAATATTCCAATTTCTTGCTGCCATCCAAAAACACATGGTTAGCTAAATTGCTGTCGTGAAAATGCCCTTGGCGTGCCATTGTGTGTCTGAGTCTAGCATCCTCTTCGGAGTGTCCCCTGCCTCATGCCCTGTGCTGCCTGAGACAGGCACCAGTCTCTCTGGGATCCAGTGCCAGACAAGCGGGTATGGAAGATGGATCAATGAAACAAAAATTGAACAATTAAGAATAGATCCCTAGCAGAAAAGAGCGAAAGCCTGTGCGATGACATGATGGATTGGGCACCATGTGGGAAACCAGACAAGAACTCATTTACTGGGGACATTAGTGGAGGAATGAATTCGGAGGTACCATTAAAAACAAAGATGGCATTGAGGAAGAGGTCTGTGCTGTAAACATTGAGTAGTATGAGATGACACCGGGTAAGAGACTCAGCAGGAAATGGGAAACAAACTATTTGGTACGTGAGAGCAGATGCCAGATATCAACACGAACATCGAAACAGTGAGAAAGAAGCACCCTTTGGCCTGCGGCATGGCCAGAGCCAGCAACCATTACGGGGACTTCAGTGGGCGTTCAGGTGGAACCCATCGCAGCCCCCAGTCCTGCCGCTGTCTGCTGAGCCATGCTAGCCTTTCGCCCTGTTATCGGTGTTGCTGTGAGCTCGGGATGTTTTGGCTACGTCCCTGTGCTCCTGTTGAGACTACAGCACGCAGCCTTCGGCGGGCAATCAGCAGATGATGGTCCACAGGCCGCTATCGTGCCCTGAGCTGGGGCTACGCAGCTCCTGTTGGATCCTGAGGAAACATGAACGTACTCGGCTGAGTTATTACCAGCTAAGCACGTCACTTTGGTCGCAAAGTATTAGCAGCCAGTGGGGTCGGGCAATTGGGGGCCTTGCTCAAGGGCCCAACACTGAAATTACTCAGGCGACCCTAGGTTTGGAGCCAGTAACCTTCTGATGACAGGCACGATGCCATATTACAGAGCCACAGTCCACTCTTGAGGCTCCTTGTTCCAGGAGGAATCCCTAATGGTGAATAGCACCTGTGCCAGCATGTGGAAGTCCAAGCAAAGTATTCACACTTGCTCTCTGTGGGAAGCTTCATGGGGTATAAATAATCACATCAGCCCATCATGTTGTCTTTCTCCAGATTCTGCTAGACGGGATTTCTACAAACTGCCAGCCAGCATCCCGCCGTATTAGGATTTCATGCTTTCTGCAGCTAATTGGCTGCTTCAGGGCCGACTCCCCAAGTCCCCCCCCCCCAAGCAGGCTGATCCCCGGACATCCTGAGGCCTGCGTACATTGTGTG
Source organism: Stomatorhinus walkeri (assembly GCA_026784285.1). Lineage (NCBI taxonomy): Eukaryota > Metazoa > Chordata > Actinopteri > Osteoglossiformes > Mormyridae > Stomatorhinus > Stomatorhinus walkeri. The sequence goes on along the minus strand of JAODUD010000046.1, from coordinate 4,138,203 downwards.
AGGATCGGCGACCTCTGATTCCTGGTGGCGGCGTAGGCACTCGCGATGGCGGATTACACAGATGAAGGTCGCCATGGTGAAATCGGCACGTGGAGGAGTCTGTCACGTTGCTGGCTTCCGGGGAGCACTCGCGCTAGGGATTTCAGCACGTCTCAGCCTTCTGGAGGAGAAGTTCTCTGAGGCTGCAACAGCTGCATTTCCATTGCTGACCTATTTATATCATGTGACGTGTCATACGCCTACATTGTGCTCCAGAATAATACCTGTTTTTAATGCAAAATTTATATATATATATATATATATTTAAACATAGAAGTTTAATGTCTCAGTGGAAAAGGGTGCTGATTGATAAATATTTCCCCAGTAATGACTGAGGCCTGAGGCAGAATCTAGCCTCCCCCTTCTCCCTTCTTGGACTTGGAACAGTCCCCCTTCTCAGCTCTGCAGGTCTGCGCCATTTTTTCATCTCCGGAGTTAGAAGACCAACATGGGGTATTATTCTCATCTAAGTGGTCTGAAGGTCCATGAGTAGCTGTTCTATGGCCTATCAGTGAGCCCCCTTCTTATCTGGTGCTGAATGGAGGGATTATGCCCCGTCTCTATGCTCCCCCTCACCCCAGTCTCCTCAACACTCTCAGAAAATAACAGCCACGATTAGCCACTTGTTTGTTTTCGACGGTTGTTCTTTAGGCTTGGTCCCTGGCCAGCCCCGGCCGCAAGGGGTGGCCTGCTTAAGGACCTCTATCCCGAATGAGAAACAGTGATTCACAGTTCAACAAGTCACACAAGGATAAACAGATTAATATTATTCCGAGCTAACAGACTGGTTTCGACGTCTGTGCTCTGGCATCTGTGTCGTTATCGCTTGGAGCGAGGCACTTGACCTGCTGGGTTCCACCTGGTGAGGCAGATAAAAGATGACTCAGGTGCTGGTAATTAATTAGGCTCCGAACAGCAAAATGCAGGGGGTGCGGAGTGCCTAAGTGGGTTAGGCCTCCATGTCTGCGATTGGAAGGTCACTGGCTTGAATCCCGTCTTTAGCCGGACAGTAGCTTCGCTCTTGGCTCCTTGGCCTAACCCTTAACCCAGAGGTGCCAGATGAACGGCAGACCCAGTACTTATAAGCTTTACTCCCACTTTGTGTGTCTTTAAAAAGGAGAGCTTGATGGGATATGTAAAAAGAAGCATCCCAATGTACCTGTGCCCACTTTTGATAGGACCGTGTAAGATGTCGCAGGCTATTGGAGTCTTGAAATAAGATGACCAAGCCCTTCAGTCATCTGTATGTAGCTTCCAGAAGAGCAGGATATATACCCAGAATTTGCCTCAGGTACAGACCCAACACTCATTGCTTCATTCTAAAGACAATGTCCTCGGCCCAGAGAAAGTCTTATAGGTCTATAAAGCACTCACCAGTCACTGAAACCCTCAGTACTTCTGTTAAATAGACCCATCTTCTTGCAGCCACTGGGTCACCAAGTGCCTGGTGTCATAGAAACCCGAAAGGCAGTATCCCGACGTGGTGCCTGGCCTTGGGTCTCATTGGCAAGAGCCTTTTGCTGTTTTGGAGTCCCAGTGGCGGACACATGGAATCACAGTGAATGAAGTCTGGATCTCCGCCAAGGCCCCAAGATTCGCGGGGGGGGGGG
>JAODUD010000046.1:4063405-4073586 GCA_026784285.1 Stomatorhinus walkeri | reverse complement strand
GGGGTACAGTGGTGGGGGTACAGTGGTGGGGGTACAGTGGTGGGGGTACAGTGGTGGGGGTACATTGGTGGGGGTGTGGATGGGGGTGACGGCTTTGTAATAAGGGTATCTGCAGTTGGAATGCACGCAGAATGCAACCATGGCAACAGGCTCCGTGTTCTAATGTCTGCTTCACGTGTTAGATCTTTGTTAGCACCGAGTCCACAGTTCATTCCCATAATTCTCCACAGAGGAGGTGCATGACCAGCATGCTGTTGGGTCTCGAATCCCACCCCTCCGGCTGCCAGGTATGGGTTCCAAACACGCTTTGGAGAGTATTATGCTGCCCTGAAGTGTGGGAGAATGGATGCAGAATCTTGCTTATGAATGATACTATGGAGGAAGGGACAATGACATCATCAGCTAATGACAGGTGACCCCACCTTAATCCCTGAATGGAGGAAGAGTCCGTCTAAAACCCCTCCTCGGCAGGGCTGCCCCCTCCTACCCACAAGCCACCCCAGCGCTTTCCTTACACAACGCCAGTTACACACGCGCAAAAGTTTTTTTTCTCCACAGCTTGCAGCTTCTCCTCTAGGGGGCGCAACACAATGATGGATCACTTCAATTATGAGGTCATGATATGAAAGTTCATGGTATTAAAGCTGGCGCCTAGCATTAATTTCAATTCCATTTCCAGTTCATTCATTACACAAGTTTAAATCTATGCTGTCAAAATACATTTTTTAAGAATGCACCAGCCTGATATTTGCAGATGGCTACGGCTTTTTTTCTGCAATGGTTCAACGAGCAGTTTCCAAGCAGGGTTTAACTGAGGACACCGGGACATTTGTGAGCGGGTCAGAGAGCTAAGAAATGAACTAGCAAGACTGTGCAGAGGGAAGTCACTGAACCACGACAGAAGGAGATCAGGTTGAGGCCCTGCTCTGCAGATACAGAATCTCCACAGTCTTCGGATTAAAAAAAGTCAAAGCTTTCCGCTTGCTGTTCAGATTTATAGGGTTAGAATTTTACATCTACTCAGTTTGTCCCCTAATGTTAGACAATATCCCTGCAATCAAAACTTGTTTCACTTTAAAGTTGCACCCAGTGCCAAACCGGCAAACGGATCAATATACATTATTGTGCAAATAGGGTTATGCAGTCAAAGAAGGGTTTAATGCTGTATTTCTGGCTAGTAAATGCATACTTACTAAAATAAAAACATACTAAAAAAAACAACGTAAAATTACAACTTATGCAAATTCTGTTCCCCACAAAGTTACTGATATCTTTCCGGATAGCTAGCTGAGGGGCAGCTCAGTCATTTATTCATTACATTATACCACCAGCTCAATTAATTAATGAAATTAGTTAAATGACTCAGTGAGATATTGATTAACCAGACAAGGTGGGGTCGGGTCAAGTCAAAGAAGTGCATGGCTCTACTGGCGGCTAAGTGCGAATAGCGAGGTGACTTTGAGTGACTGGGATGCGAAGCTGACACGGTTTACCGAACATCATCATTTCAACATCATTTTCTTTGACTGTTTCTAAGACTTTTGCTCTATTTATTTCATAAACTGCAGGTTAATCATTGAAGAGTTGAGTGAACAACTATAAATGAAAATTTAAGTAAAAAAATACAAATTTCCTTTATAATATGGAAAGAGTACGTAACAGTGCATGTCTGACACCCTATTGACTGGTTGTGTGGTGATGGCACAGTCAAAATCTAGGCTGTCCTTTAACTTTAAATGCATTAGCTACCTGTTTCATCCCATGAAACAGAGCAGTATTAAAGTCCCTTGTAGAAAGAGTGCCTTGGATTTTCTCTGCTGTAATAACTGCGAAAAGGAGGTTACTTTGATACTTTTGACATTTTCTTGCTAATAGAAGTTACTCAAATGGTGAACAGACAGTACATGTATTCTTTAGCAAAGAATGCGGCGGCGTGTTTTTAGTGAATATTAATTGAGCAACATGCAATTGCAGAAAATCTCAGTGTATGCAGAAACTTTTGACTGGTAGTGAATATACACTTGTTTCAGGCATTTTGCCAGGCAGTAAAATTACAGTTTTGCATCCATCCAGCCTCGCAGTTGTCACTATGTCCTGAGAGAGCCCCCCATCAGTAGACCTACAGTACAGGGCCTCCCCCAGATTTATTTATTCACTGAGCACAGCACTGGACAGAGTAAACCGCGGAGGCCATGTGTCACACTCTGAAGCGTATCGTAGTAAACAGAGTAAACTGGCACACATGAAGAGAGCACATCTCCACAGGACCTGAAGTCTGACTAGACCACCAGCACGAGCAGGTGGTCTAGCTTGTCTCTCCCGGTGGCAGTAACATCTATATTTTCACCAACCGAGTCCTGCCTGTTCTGATGGCAGCACAGCTGACCCTTATAACCAAACAGTCACTGAAACAAGAGCCAGCTGAAACGCGGACGTGACGGTCCTGATTTAAGGCACCACCAGGGGGGTAGTGTTGGGGAGAGACCACACCGACACACCTGGGCGATAGCAAAAGGTTGACAATTTTTTTAAGGCCTTAGGGTAGAGTTGGAGGCTGAAAATAAATACCATGCTTCTGGGATGTTTACAAAATTTACAGCATGGGGGTAAGAACTGTTGGGTTAATTAAGTGTCAGTATAAAGAATAATGAACGTCTGCATTTCAATAACCCCAATAGTCCATAGGTAGGATCTCTTGGGCAGGGTGATTCTAAGGGGCCCTAAACATTTGGAACATAATTGTGCTGGTCTGGGTTAGGGGCCCAAAATTAAAGGCAGGGCCCCTAGTATCAGGGACTTGTCCTCCAATGTATTAATGCAGCTGTTTGTTTAACCGTCGACAACAGATGTCAAAAGCTTAGTTAATGTCTTCTTCCTTATTTTATGGAGGGCAATTGAAAGACAACCCTGGTGAAGCAGAGATAATATTAGCTGGGAGATGAAGTGGGTCATTGTGTTAGGAACTAGGACTGAACATGAACGCAATCCCTCCGCGCACTCCACATCCGAGGAGGATGTGTCACCGCCATTGCGTCAAATCTCGGTTCCGCCCCAAAGGCCCAGAGTAAAGCGTCTCGACCAATCAGAAGCTTGCGTCTCTCTGTGTCTTGTGGACGGAGGACCAATCCAGAGCTCAGGAGGGCAGCCTCCACCAACCGGAAGGCAGATTTCCCAGCAGCAGGTATCGCGCTGCTTTAGGAACCATGAGAAAGTGTTTGTTACCTGGAAGATCATTCAGTTCCCGCGTTTTGTCTTTTCAAACCTGTCCGTTCCTCCTCGATCCGATTCATCGTCCATATTTCTGGTTCTCCTGCACGTCCAAAACTCCGAGAGAGGGCCCGGACACCCTGGATGTCCGAAACAAAGAACCGTATGTCTCTCACGCGTGCGTATACATGAGCCACCAAAAAAAAACAGTAAATGATCTTGCAATATGACACAGACTAACTCACTGCAAATAAAGAAGGGAAATTCCTCACATTTTCCCACAGAAAAATAAATCATTAACATCGTTCGGATTAGTTCCCATTCATGTCTTCGTGGCTGGCATCCTCTGTGAAATGAAACAAGACCGTAATGCCCTCTCTTTCAACACACTGTAAAACACAATTATTAAATGCATTATAGTTGACCTTACCGCAGCATGCGTACTTCGATAGCTTGCAGGGCTGTCTGTCCCGCTTCCACGCTGATTCTCAGCGCCATATTTTCTGATTTTTGACTTTTATATTAACCTTAAGTACGGCTAACAGTGTGCCTAAGTCTCCAGACTAAGGATTCCACAACTCTTCAGAAGCTGGAGGTTTCCCGGAACCCATGTTAACCAAAAAAGCACTCGCATCAGCACAATAATCCAGAGCAAACCATCGCTTTAGGACTTTAACCTGGGCTCTTCTCCTGCTAACCCATATCCTCTCGCTGTCAAGGCTACCTGCCGCCTCAGAGTTGGCCCCTGGGTGAGCGTTGCCCATGAAGGGCCCTCCAGTACCTGGTTCTACCTGACGCCCTGTGCCTTCTGGGGCTCTGGCCCAGCCCAATCTGTGGAGGCAGCAAATGAACCCCTCCCTTAATCTGATTAAAATGGAAAAGGTTCTGGCTTACTCTGGTAATAAAAGTTATTTGCATATTCTGATCACAAACAAAGTCTTATCAAGTTACTGTGAAATTCCATTCTATGATTTTTTAATGAAAATTAAACAATTTTAATGAATAAATAGGATATATAACAACGTATTTAACCACATTCTTTTTAATGCAGGTTGCATGGTAACCCCCATGACCCTGGATTTCTGTGTGCCAGGTCTATACATCCTCTCTGTTTTTGTTTTTAGTGTCCTGCAAGGACTCCCACAGGCCAGAGGCCTGCAGTTCAGGGTCTTCAATTACCACACCTGTAAATGCAATACAAAGTCTGCTTCATACAAAAGAATCGTTATGAACTTGGGTCAGTAATTCATTTTTCTTTCGCCCCAGTCCTTTTATTTTTACTTTAAGTTCTCAGGATAATTGTGACTGGATGTAACAGCACAGCCTGGGTCTGCGTGGAGAGGACAGCAGTGAATACAGAATGTGACTTTCTCTGTAGAGGACGACACACGGATGGCAGTGACGGGTGGAGCACTGGACAGAATGGGGATTTTATTTATGTCTTGGGGTTTGACAAAGAGGCGGGAGAGACAGCATCATGGGGGCGTCGTCTTCAGCCAAAGCAGAGCGAGAAGGAAACAAAATGGAGACTGGGTTTGCGGCAAGGTGTGGGGGCGTAGGGCCTCCCCAGAGACAGCAGAGAAGGGATTATCACCCCCCCCCCCCCCATAGTATTACAGCTGCATAATGCTAGGAATCAGGGGGACTCAGCAACGGGGATGAGAAAAACATGCAGGGGATCCGTATGAGCGTGTGTGCGTGTGTGCGTGTGAGCGTGTGTGCGTGTGTGCGTGTGTGGATTATGTTTATATTACAATGTGAGGGACCAAATGTCACCCACAATGCGATAAAGACCTGTAATTTTGACCTTGTGGGGAGCATTTTTCAGGTCCCCACAAAGATCTGTGAATGCAATCAGAAAAAAATTAAGATAACCAAAGATTTTTGCTTGGTTATTTATGGTTAAGGAAAGGGATGAGTAGGCGTTAAGGTCGTCATGTTGGGTATAGAGTTTTCCCAATAGAAATGAATGGAGAAATTATTACAAAACTGTGTGTGTGTGAGTGTGTGTTTGACCAGCAAGGTCCTGGCGTTCTGTGACTGGACAGCCCCCCCAGGTGATGCCGGCCCCAGTGGCCATGCGGCCCAGTCAGGGTGATCCTCTGATTAAATGCGGCAGTAGACTCCCGGTAGGCATGACATCATCCATATGTATGTTACATAAATGCCGCTATTTCGGCTCCGAGGATCCCTGGCGAGAAGCACACCTGCTCCGTGGAAGTGCTGCATGAGTCCCCGCCCACGGTGTGCCAAATCTCGGACCGGCCCACCACATGTTGCTGCTTCACAGTGTATAAGAAAGAACTACGTCTGGGGAACCGCCAGGCGAGGTGGGGCCCCGCGTTCGTGGCCCGGGGCCCGACAGCTGCCCTTCATCCCTGCCTGCCGATTTGTGGCCTGCTGAAACAGGTTTCGGGGGCTGACCAATGGTGATGTATCGATTTGGTGGGAAGCTAATATACCACAATGTCAGCACAAACCCACAAGTCCGCCAACAGCCTGGAAGATGTATCGCCGAGGCACCACATCCTGGACCCGGTATGGTCCAGTTCCTCGGATGGACCTAAATCTGGGCAGACCCCTTCGAAGGGATCGACTAAGCCGCAGAGAATGGCACCGGACTAGAATCGAAATGAAAAAGGAGTGGGATCAAATATTGGCGTTCGAAGGTTCAAGCTTTTATAGCAGAAGACGTTGTAGCTTTTATTCCTATGTGCAATTATATTAATTGAATTAGCTGAAATAATGACATACTAGTGCGGAAAACTTGGGGTCAGCTGATGCCCCTAGAGCAGTTAGGATTAATGGCCTTGCTCAATGACCCAATGGTGATATGATTACTTTTCCAGCCATGGGACTTGAACCGATGACCTTCCAGTTACAGGCACAGATAGCTCTGTCACCTCAAGTCAACTCTCTAGGTTGCATACCGTCCCAATTAAACAACCAGAGGCAGTCCCCAAATACGTGCTTCCGGACCTGAAGCGCCTAGACCGACCCACTGACGCAGAGGGACATGTGGAAGAAGGGGCCTGGAGAGTGAGTCTGAACCGTGGACAACCGGGCTGAATTATTCAAGCTCTGTCTGCAGCCGGAATACAATTGTGCCAGCAGGTAGTGGAGTCAGAAACAGACCAGAGCTTGGGAATCAGTGCTGTAACCATAACAGGTCGGCCTCATATCAATGTGCTGAGGAGAGCGTGACATTCCCAGCTGTGGTGGGGGAAGCCGGCATCTGTCATCAGTAGTGACATGCAGTGTCTGTCATGCACAATCAGTGCATTAATGTACTACGCATCTCCGTGTCACTGACACGGACGGTCTGTTTCGACGCCTCACACCCTGTTGGTTATATGTCCCAGAATCCCTGCGAGTGTCAGAGAATCTCCCAGGAGAGGCTGTAGTTCATGGGAAAGACAGGTTTGGCCTGACCGCAGCCCACACCGGGCTTGCAATAAAAACCTCATCAGTTAAAGTCAATAAACATTGATATGTGTTTAGGAGACTGACTCAAGAGTATTTCTGCCCTGAACAGCACTGTTTCGTGTGGATATTGAGGACAAGGGAGGTCAAAGACCTCTACTCCCCCTCACACACCCCCCTCACCCCCCACGCACAGGTTATAATGGATGGGCTCTTTTTAATGTCGCTAAGCTGTAGGCACTGGCAGAGAGAACATTAGGAGCACATTCTGGGAGCTGTTAATCTGTCTGTCTAAAGTCATTTTTCCTTATAATTCAATCACTGCTTTAGGGCCAGTAGACCGAGGTAATAATTAAATCTGTCTGTCGTCTAAATAGTGAATGCTAACCACTGCTTGTTTATTGATTATTTATGTAAATGTTTACAGAGGTATGCCGCAAGATAATCGATATAAATATTTGCCACATCCAGTCCTTTCCTTTCAACTTTGGGGTACAATTTACCCCTGCTAAAGTGGAACTGAGTTCAGTTCTGTCAGCTGACAGGGACATATTTTGTTCTGATGATGTTTGGATCACTTCACTAATTCTTTCTTGTATCCTGCGAGCCACATTTATTTATATCGTTTTTATCCAGCTGACTGCCGGATGTGCGCTTTGACTGCAAGTCATTCAAGGGTAAATACAGTGACGTTTCATTCCAAACAGCTGGGCCGCTGGTATTTATGCGAAGGGCGGAAAAACCTGCGCGATGCGCGTCGAGTTTATTCCCCGGGGTGGGAATCGGGTGGGATCGCATTTATGAATCCTGACAAGGAGCGGAGCCTCATTCCGCAGCAGATCGCTCCTCTCGGGCGCCTCCTCGCACATTTTGCCACAAATTCGTACGTTAGACGGGAGGGGGGAGGACAGCATGGATTTAATACCAGGCTGTCTGCCCGTGGTGCGGTACTCTCGCAACTGACCGTGTTTAAACGTAATAATAATCATAATAAAGCTACAGTGTGCCTCGGACGCTGTCCCAGGTACTGAAAGCCCGGTATGCCTTCCTGCGGCAACTCGGCGAGTTGAGACGGAGCGCCGTTTTCAGTTGAGACGAGAAGACGACGGGTTTGGGGGGGGTGGGGGGGGGGACAGACTGACGCAAAGGCTAAATAAATGCACGCCGCTGTGGGTACATACAGCGTTAAAGACTAAATGGGATCGCACGTCCTCCGAGCAGAATGTAAAGGCTGTTTAAAGCATGGGGAAAACTGACGTGCCCTCCGTTCTGCTGCTGCCGCTGCTGTTGCTCCACCTCGGCACCTCCTGGGTTAATGCCGGTGAGTCCCAATGTCTTTATAATCGAGATGCAAAAATTGTAATTATAATTGTTGCACGTGAGTCGTATGCATATTTCGAGGGCACCGACGTGGATCAGCTCTTCTGAAGTTGAGCAGCCGAGACACATAGATATACCCGCTTTATATAGGCTAATGCTTTGATTTTTCTGTACATATATCGTAAATGTGTTTTAAATAGGAAGGAGCGGATCGCTGGATAACGTTGTAAGTTAGCATAGAATTAGACAAATAAGACACGCAGCTGAGCGTTTTTTCTGCAATACCTCCGCTACGTGTCAATGCACCTGTCGGGCTTAATCGCGGTCAATAAGCGACACAACTTTATTATTTTTCGCCTGGTTTTACTAATTAGATCAACAGTATTTTTGGTCTAAACCCCATATGTCGAATAGAAGCGACGTCTGACAATCTGATGCACGGCTTCTTTTCGAAGTTAATGCTATGTGTGAAAAACTAGACCCATAGCTCTCACGCCATACTGAATTATGACAGCAAATATTTAGAGAGATTTTTTTAAAGCGCAAGTTTATGAACAAGGTATGATATTTGGCTGACAATCACCTAGTACAATAAACTCAAATTGCTGGGCTGGTCTACAAAGGACTGTTCAGCTTCAAGCTCTTATTGACCTTCGGATCGATACAGAGATTGTGCGGCTAAAGGTTCCCCCTTTACTGTGTAAAACGCGTTTTACAAAAGGTGTTTTATCAAAAATGGTTCATGTTAGGACAAGGAGAGGTAGAAGGATAGTAGGGAGGGCTCATCGCCCCCCCGCTCCGTGATAAACTATCTGACAGCATGGCACAGATGCCGTATGCGGTCGCTGCTTTGTCTCCGTCGATCACATAGCCTGCTTATTGCATTTCATGTTCCCCAAATTAATTTTGTTTCCACTAAAATCATGGTCGTTTTCTCCAAAAGAAAGCATTAAATTTATTTTCTAAAATTATGTTATGGCTTATATAATACCAAGTACCTTTTTTTGCAAATTAAGTAAACCCTCGATTAATTCACGATCCGGTGTGTCTATAGAAGTTAGAAGGAATCATGCGTGAAATACTAATTATTACAAATGCACGTGACTGCCGTAAATAAAAGCTGCATTTCTTGAACAAGTTAGTAAGGCAAATCAATCCCAGATGTTTCTGATAGTCGTGTGTACAGGCCTACACTTGCCTTGCCTTTGTTGTTACAATTCAAAAGCCGAAGCTGGTCAAATTTCACAAATGACGGCGGCTATAAAGTAACGACTAAACTACAGATGCATGGATTGTGTTTTCCAAGCAGCAAACATTTATTTGGTTTACACTGCCCGTTTAATAGCTGTCGAAATAATAGAGTGATTTTGTAAATTGTAAATAGGGCCTATTTGTAACGTGTTGCGAAACTGTTTCATAAATGTTATGTAAAGCTTATTTGTTAGACTATACTTACATTTACGTTGCCATTTACTTAGCTAAATATTGTATGTATTAATAATCTAGTTAAAATCAACACAGTAGTTAAGTGAAAACAGCTAAATGAGGATATAATTTTGTTGCAGTCGTTACGCCAAAATATGCCTCTTATGTTGTCTTCTATAGCTTGCGTGACTATAGCTATAGTTTGACCTTAAACGGTGCATATATCAATGCATGGGGGAAATGTTTAAAAACTAATATTTAAAATTGAGTGGGATTCCGATCCTTGAAGGTTTGCTTTTAATATAAACGCTGGTCATTTAGTTATTAAATCTCTTCAAACTAACTTGCTTCAACAATCTCGCGTCACGCTGCTGCTGAAAGCGAAGCGCCGGAGACTGACGGTCCCCATCAACGCCTTTGATTGTAGCGTTTCACGGTTATCAGGCTAATTGAAAACCACGCTATTTTATCACTTGTTTTTTTCCGAAAGCTGACGTGGAGTCTTTAGTGACTTTGGCGTGTTGAGCTGAGGATTAAACGCAGAAACACATCGCTTTGGCTGTCGGTTTAATGGGTAATTAAAGGATGCACCACTGGGAGCTTTATTTCCCAGAAGGTGTGTGTACTCATATACTGGTAATAATTGTAGTATAATGGTTACAGGAACATAGTTTAGTTCGTTTTAACTTGATTTATTTTTTTGTTTTGGTAGCTGGGTAGCGTGATTCTTTGCCTATCTATCTATCTATCTATCTATCTATCTATCTATCTATCTATCTATCTATCTATCTATCTATCTATCTATC
>JAODUD010000046.1:4001596-4011932 GCA_026784285.1 Stomatorhinus walkeri | reverse complement strand
GGAGCTGCAAGGTGAGCATTCACTTCTTGAGGGGCTGGTAGACGGACGCGTTGGGGTCCAGGCCCGAGGGACCGGTGTCCATGAACTTGGAGGAGTAGTGTGGGGCCACGGCGCTCATGTTGTTGGCATCCGCCGTGTAGGCGATGCTCGGCATGACGGCCATCACCTCTGCTATCTTCTGTTTCAGTTCCTTGATCTCCTGGTCCTTCTGGAGGATCTGACCTGCAGTGGCAAAGATGGGGAGCCAAGGTTTAGGATCCTGAAACATGGATCTGTGACTGTCACATGGAAAAAAGGGAGGCTATTCTATCCACCCCTAAGACACACAGGGCCCACACCTATATACAGCGCATTTTACTCGTCTATACATTTTAATATGTAAATGGTGGGGAAATCCCATCCAGTGTAACTAACAGGACCCAATTGAATCTGCCCCCACCCTGCCCCCACCTAAGTGGGCTCCAGCCACCAGAATCAGTGATGGACAAACCCAGAAATGCACCATACTTGCTTGACACTAAACAAAGTGCCGCTTCTGCATCTGAACGTCAGCATATTTTATCCAGAGTGATGTTTTTGAAAGACAGTCCCTGGAGCATCTGGGAGTTAAGGGCTTTGCTCAAGGGCCAAACAGTGGCATCACTTTGCTGATTCTGGGATTTGAACCAGCGACTTCCTGATCACAGTCGTGGCCGCCTAACCAGCTGAGCCACACACCTCCCCCACAAAAAGTTTTTTCCTTTAATTTAAGCATCACAGTGACTCTATACAGACATCATCCTGTACATAACCCACTGTACTTCGCCCCCCCCCCCCCACCACCCCCTGACCTTGGGCAATCTCCAGCTGCCTCTTGGCGTCCCCCAGTGCAGAGAACAGGTCCAGCTTGATGCGGGTCTCAGCGCTCAGGCTGTTTTCCAGGTGCTGCGTCTTGTCCTGCATCGCCGAGAGCGCGGACATCAGCACCTCCGTGTCCTTCTCGTTCTCCTTGTACTTCCGCAGCTCCTAAAGACGTGGGGGGGGGGCAAAGACACACGGAATGTCAGGTCAGCAGGGATTTCCCACGATGACCGATGGCGGACTGGTGACCGTTCAGCGAAGACGTCACTGAAGACCCGGCGAAGAGTCCGGCTGAAACTTTGCTGTGTGCAGCCTACGGTTATGGAACCTGGACCTGGGACAGCCTGATAAATACTGACAACATCCATCAGAAGAGGAGAAGTTCACCGATCCCTGTGGGGAAGGGAGGGTTTCTGTGTCCAGTAGCACAGAGAGGAGATACAATACAAGGTTATATTTAAAGGATACATACAAATACATAAAGCAAACTCAAAAATAAGAACCATGCAAAACAATGTTCCTCTACGGTAAATGCAGTACACACGACGGCATACACACACTCAGGATAGCAAAGACGTTAGCAGTAGCGGCAGTATACATTCACATGCCCCCCCCCCCCATGGGAGAGCGCCGCCGCGAGGCTCACCTGCGCCCTCATCTCCAGCTCGCGGATCTGTTCCTCCTTCAGCTTCATGTCCATGCTCAGCTTCTTACACTCGCTCTCCAGATCGCGGATGCGACTCCGGAAGGCGTCCGAGCACTCGCCCCTGCGGGGGGGGGGGGGGGCAGACCGTAAACTTTAATAATAACCACCACGAGGTTTAGGTGACTTTGCTGCTGCTAGCAATCCTGACCCAACAGCGCCACCATCAGGCGTACCCTTCGCCATCAGACAACGCAGTCTGCTCAACATTTCATTTATTCTGCACACGCCTTTATCCAAAGCGATACACAAGCAGGGTGAGCCAATCCCTGGAGTGACTGGGGATTAACAGCCTTATAAAGGGATTTGAACAGACGACCTTCCGATCACAGACACCTACTGAGCCATACTGCTTCACTCTAGAGACGCTCCCTGTCATGTTAACCCCGCGTGGCCTGCATGGGAGGGCACAGGTGCATTGTGGGTCGTGTCCACACCTGGATGCGGCCGCCAGGGCTACGGCCCGGGCGGCGCTGGCCTCCTCCAGCTTCTTGCGCTTCTTCTCCTCGGCCAGTTGCTTCTCGGCCGCCAGCCGGGCCTCCTGCTCGGCCTTCAGCCGCTTCTCCAGCTGGCTGATGGTCTGCTTGTCCTTCTGCTTGGCCTGCACCGCATTGTGCAGCCTGCAGGGGGCAGTAGCGTTCAGGTTAGGGACCCCGGGAGGCGCCATGTGGCGCGAGCACGCCGGCCCGTGATCCCGCCACCTCACGGCGGCCCTCACTTGTTCTGCAGCAGCTCGTTGTCCTGCCGCAACTGGCTGAGCTCCGAGCGCACGCTCCTCTCCGCGCTGCTGAGGGAGCCGATCTGGCTGCGCAGGTCCTGTTCCACCTGCCGACTCGCCTGCAGATCTGCTTTCAGCCTCTTAATGTCCTGCTCCAGCCTGTGAGGAGATGGAAAGGCGTCAGAAAGTTGACCTGCCGACTTGGTATTACTTTTACGCATAAACGCAGACAAATAGCTAAAACAAACGTATGCGTAAGAATATACACTTAAGCCTTTACCAAGAAGCTTCCTATCCTGATTATATGGGAGGAAAAAAAATGCTTACACTCCTTCCCCACTAGATGGCAGCATATACTAGGGAGCGAAATCCACAGACACGTTTGAGATTGTGAAAACCTCTATTCCTGTGTGAAACAATCTGCCATATTAAGTAATCCCTCCATCGTCCTTATCCAATGAGCTGCAGCCAGCCCATTCCCAGTAAGCACAGGACAATGCTGCATGGGATGGCAGTCCCCCACAAGGCAGACACATGCATGCACTCACGCACAGACTGGATAATTGAGAGAGAACCTCCACCTCTTTTCTTATGGTGGACCCAGTACAGAGGCGTGGTGAACCTGGAACCTGTCCCAGCAAGTCCAGGACACGTGGTTCATCCTGAACTGGATGCCAGTCCACTGGGGAGTTTACGCTGCCTCTCTCAGAAAAACACGTCACTTACAGATTCTCCTACGCCTATTCGTAACACAAGTTGCTCTCCATTATATAACAGGCATGTTGAAAAGGCCACCAATCACACTTCAATTTAGTAATTCCCTCTACAAGAACCTAGATGTAAGGCCCCGTCTGTTATACAGACAAGGTCCAGATGTGTCCTCACATCTTCACCAGTCAGTCAACCATTCTGTCATCGAGCCCAGTGCCAGCTGCTGTCACTCAATTCCAAGGACAGCAGCCCGACACAATGAATGACCGCAGCCTCTGTTTCTGACAGATGTGCTGCCAAGCGTCACAGCAGTGCGTTTGTTCCAGGCCCAGAAAGCCGGGATTCCCACTACTCCCAGCGCTCGCTGCCGAGGACAGCTCCCAGAACCCACCTCAGACACGGAGGGAGATCCGGGAGACTCCGGAGTCCCACACGGAACGCGCCGCTGCGATCTGCTCGTCTGGATTTCCAGTTTAAACAGAGAGTGCAGTGTGCAGGGCATCTACAAACTCCTGCACACTTTTACCTGCGAATCTTACTACAACTTAAAATCGATCGGGTTGTGCCGATACCATTCAAAGTGACATAATGAGCTCATGTTCTTAAGCACCTCTGGTGAGTCAGCTTTTCCTGTAGAACATCACGATGACATGTGACATGGCTGCTAATTGCATCAGTGACTGAAGTTTCATACAGAACAGCCTGTTACTGTCCAAGATCTACCTATGATAATACCTCAAATACAAAAAAATCGGACCCAAAGTACCGCAAAACAAAATCCTGTCATCTCCTGGTTCCATTTTCTGACTACCCGGCATGCCTGCCTTTTCAATGACTCACCAAACAACCTTTTGAAAAGCCAGCCTTCTGCCTTGACTCACAGCAAGGGGCGCGTATCTGGCATCACCGCATTTACCTTAATTACCGTGGCACTAACTGTGGCCCAAGCGGCACCTGGGGAGACCCGGAGAACGCAGCCCACGCTGTGCCCCCCCACTCTCATACAGGTGTCATTCATGTCAGAGAAACCAGAAGACTTTACCAGGCTATTTAATCTCGAGAAGCACCAGATGCTCAAAAATTCCTCATACACCAAGCAGATTTTAAAATGTGTTATTGACTGAAATTCAAAAACCGTCACTCAAATTTCCTTTCATTAGAAATGGCTGATGGTCTGTTTTGTTTACACTTTCCTAAATCAACCGACTTGGCACATAAACATCACCTTATCAGTCAGTCAGAAGGAAGGAGTTTGACGAGCACAAAAATTATTACGGAAACGGATCTTCATTTAAACTATGGGGCTGACAGTTAAACCACCAGAAATAGTTAACGGAACATTACTGGCAAAGCAAACAGAAGCCTTGAGTCTTGTGAGCATTTGGAATTAGCATGAGTTATGATGCAATTTTGTGTTATACTGTAGACAAAACATACCGATTAACATGAAGATGGACAAATTAAGTTGATAAATAATAAACCCAGAGAATCAGGGAACAGTGGACAAAGCAGCCAGGTGTCTAAGTGTGAGACACAGAGGAGGGCGGACGGGGGAGGAGGGCGCCTCCTACCGCACAAGCGCCTCTGGCTTGCCCAGCTGGTTGTTGGGTATGCAGTTCTCCATGAGGTCCCTGTGGGATGACGGGCTCTTCCCTGGGAACTTCTGCTTCTTCTCGCTCCTGCTGGAGGTCACCGAGGTGGGCACACTGCCGTTGGTGGCGCCGTGGCCGCGTGGCGACGAGTTGCCCGGGCCCCCTGCTGTGTTCTTGTAGTTCTTGGAGGCGCTGGCTGCGGCGTCGTCCTTGGCCAGGAGGCTCTCCGCGCTGCCTGCCAGCTCGTTGTTCAGTCTCTTGCTGCTCAGCTGGTTCTCCATGTACTCGATCTCCTGCAGCTTGGACTCCACCGTCTGCAGGATGTTGTTGTTTATCCCAAGGCTCTGTTTCTTGCCATCCCTGTCCTTGCCGTCGCGCCCCTTCTCCCTGTACTCCAGCTCCGGCAGCGGAGGCGTCACCTTCCTGCCGGGGGCCCCGTTCTGGGTCGTGGGGGGATGCTCCGTGTCGGAGACCCCTTTGGCCGCCGTGACTGTAAGGTGTAGAGCGGGACGATTAGCATGGGGCTTTGGTTCAACCTACAGACCCATAATGTACATATGGTCTAGTGACACCAAGACGGAGTAAAAATCTACTGCTCACAGCTGGTGAAGTTCACAAAACAGCCTGTAGGGGGAGCCATGGGAGACAGCCTACGCGCAATTCAGTCTGTCCCTAAAACGGCTGCTGCGATTGGATGGTTCATATCCACCCCCCCCAGGTACCGACCTTCCTCCGCCTCTCGCTCCTGCCTGTGGAGGAGCTGCTGCTCGGGGGGCAGCGCCTGCTGCAGGAGCTGCATGTAGAACTCGTTCTCCTTTTGCACCTCCTTCTGCTTGCGCAGGCGCATCTTGTAGCTGACGTAGCTCTTAAAGCCGAAGCCCAGTGTCACCACGGGGTAGCCGATGCTGGGGGGGCGGGGGGCGGAGACACTCAGTGAGCGCTTGCGGGAGGGGCTTAAATTAAAACCTATCGGGCCGCGATAGATTAAGGGTGGGTAGGGAAGCCAGAGGCCGTGACGAGGTGCTCATCTATCCACATGGATGCTGCCAGCATTACCTGCTGTTTGCTCCTATACACCAAGCCCATTCCCATGGCCCGTTTATTTTAACATAAACATGGCATCAAAGTGGCCCTCTAAATTAAAAATAGATATATATTATATTTTTAACATCCAACACATACATTTCAGGCTAGAAAAAAGAACATCTTCAACAGAATGTGCTCATTTGGCAGACGGCACGCCTGTTCTTACACCTAAAGTGGCTAAACGAGACCATTGACCGCAACCTGTTCATATGTCTAAAGAAAAGCCAGGTGTCAGAGCGCCTCGCTCAAGAAGGAGAAACCAAAACGGCGCGTTGAGCGATGAGCACACGCCACCGCGCACCAAGGGCTGGCTGGCGACAGCACTCACCAATGCGCTGCGAATGGTCGGCATAGGTCCACGTGGAAGTTCTTGAGATCTTTGAAGCGGATCGCTGCTTCAATGTACACGAAGAGTATCCAGAGAGAGACCGTGGGAAGGCACACTCCTCTTTCTACACGTCCAAAGCAAGAGGCACACTTTAACAGCCGTGCTACACATCTGCTCAGGAAAAAAAAACCACTAGAGTTCCCTTAAAGATTGCAAAACTGCATTTTCAGCCGTCTGAGTTTCCCCTTTGCTGCAGTTATTTCGATTCTTATCAGCAGGACAACATGGTGGCTCAGTGGGGAGTACTGACACCCAGCCAGACCTGGGTCTGACTGCCACCCGCAGCTCTAAGCACCAAGAGAGCCTGTGGTTTATTCCCACATGCTAAACACAAGCAGATTTGGTTGAATCTATAAACCGCTCCTAGCTTGTGAGTGTGTGCCCTGCCATAGACTGGCACCACATCCAGGATGCTTCCTGCTTTACTCTGCGATTCCTGGGTTGGGCTCCTGGGCAACACCTGAAAGATGGATGTATTGTCTGGATGTAGCCTAGTACTACATCAGCGTGTCACTTAATACCGACAAGATATTGCCATCTACTTGACAGATATGTATAAGATGTGAGGGAAGAGGGTGTTTTGGCTCCATCCCAAATTAAGCCCCCATTCTTCCTTCTCATGCCCTGGCTGAATTAATCTGTTTTCCGTCCTACATGCTGCAAGCCTATACAATCATTTACAGACATCCTGTCGTCCACAGTTCTTCTTCACTTTCAGCACGCACTTACTGCCCCGCACACGTGTTCCTTGAATGTGCCACATGTAACGACTTGCCTGCGTAGCGTGTCAAATGTCCTATGTCACAGCATCAAGCGTGGGCTGTTTGTCAACACCAAGACACGTGGACACACATATGAAAACACGCCACATATGTACTCACCTGTGTGCCACACGTACTGCACCCACACGTATGTGCTGGCGGCGAAGAACAGCCACTGAACGGGGATGAAGAGGAGGCAGATGATGTCCGACGTGAAGGCCACGCACACGAAGAACACGGAAAACGCCTGCGGGACAGACTGCCGTCACATTGGGTTGCATGACACCTCATTAACCGCCCCAGAAACGAAAGCTGAGGAACGGCGAGTTTTACTCTGAAACTCGGCACGTCAGTGAATATCTCTCCTCAGTATCAGTGCCGACGGTGATTGACGGCTCAGGTATTCCCGCCATCAGTTTCAAAGCCCCCTCCCCACCAGAGTCATCAAAGTCACCATTCACCCTTCGGCCGACGGGAGGGAAACTCACCAGCCCCTGGTACCTGAAGGAGTCGTACACGCTTCTGATGAACAGCCAGAACGGCCACAGGTACTCGAACCTGAATTCCAGCACGAAATCCGCCAGCAGCACCATTGCCCACACCACCAGGAACGTGAGGTACAGGAGCGTACGGGGGCGGGGGGGTGCGAGAGACGAGGGTGGGGGGTTGGCTGGTATCTAATGGCACCAGGAAGGCTGAACAGCATGAAACACATCCCTATCATATCGGCGGCTCCCTATTAGCAAATGACTAATAGCCAGAGTGAAAGGCCACATTACAACCTGAGGCAGAGAGAAGAAGGAAAAAAAAGGCCAATAGATTCATTCAGGACCAAAGAATACAGGATAAGACCACACCACTCCAAAAAGACACAATAAAATAAAACAAAATAAAAGCACAGGTGCCAAAGTAGTTAATGACACAGACCCCTATGCTAGACAGTTATACCCTTGAACAAAGACGTGCACCCCTCCAGTAAAAATTCACAGCTAAGCTCAATAGGTAAAACCCCATGCAACCAACTAAAAACAGATTGGTTCAAAGCCAGTGAATTGTTTCACATCTTCAACAGACCCAGTGAACCTCATATCCAGCTATCCTAAGACAGAATGACAGATATTAACTGGTGGCACTAAAAGTCTTTTACAGAGATCAATTAAGAGACATAATAAATAACCAGCATTTGATCATCCACAGTAAATCAAAGATCCGTATTTCAGCGCAATATTTAAAGGGAAAATACTGCCAGCTTGGCCCACACTGTATAAACTTGTTAACAGAGATCAGCGTTAAATGCAGCCTCGAGGAATCGAGCTCTTACTCCTGCACCGTTTCACGTGTGAAAATAACAGCTTGTTTTTAGTGGATTTTTAACCGGTATATGACATTTCCGCAGCTCACGGGTCGCGTTTACAGCTCCATCCGTGCACGCATGGGCAGCATTGTTATGAATATCATAAAATGCAATAAACGCAAATTAAAACCGTAAGAGACCTGAAGGAACGGACACCGTTTGCAGATTAAAGCGCCGTTTTAAAAGGGATTCTTAAGAAACAGGGGAGTGCGACGGAGTTAAATAATTGAGATTTGGTTCAGATTGGAAAGCTTTAAGAAGCAGCTTCATCAGAGGTTGCGCTTTATCCGAGACCCGGGCCGCGGTTCGGGCCCCTCCTCCGTCCACGCAGCTCGTCCGGCCGGCCGCCGCTCTCCCGGGCACGCTGCGTCGGACAGGGGTAACGCGGACAGATGCACCGCCGGCCTTCCTCGCCGTACCTGCCGTAAATGCCCTCGGTGATTCGGTTCCGTTTTAACGGCCGCCGGAGTTTGCTGCAGTCCGCATTGCGCCGCTTCATCCTCCCCCTTTTAGCTCGGGCCTTCTATTTTTTCCCAGTGGGCTTTTCCAGCTTTTTTTCCCCCGAACCTTCTACTGGCGCACAGAGGGGGAGGAAACCTGCGATACAATTTTCAATAAAACGAGTCGCTGTTGTTATTATTTCACTGGAAACAAAGAAATAAATAAAAACACTCCACACAAGACCCTCCTCCTTTCTTTTAGCGCAGGCTCCATACGCCGCGACGTATTGCACAAAAAATACTGCGCGACAGTCTGTCCGACCAATCCTCTGCAACGTACGGGGCACCAAACATGATTGATGTGAAAAGTAACTAATCATGTTACGTGAACAGGTGTCATTCACACAAAGGGGCAGGCCAACGTGGCGTGAGCGTCAGCGACGTCAGCCAATTGCTTTCTCAGCAGGCATGCTGGGCGTCCGTCGCTGACCTATGGCGTGCGGGGGTAGGAGGGATGTCGCTGCTGGCTGTCTTCTGGTGCTATTTTTGTTCGTGGTTGAAGCAACGCGGAGCTACGTTGAATGTACGCCGAGTAAAAATAAATACATCGATGAGGGGCTGGTGTGCGATCACGCTGCTAGCTATTATTAGCGTTAAAATGACCACAGAATGTCCTACCCGAAACAGACACCCCAGTTAACAACACGCAATAGCACGCAGAATTTACGAGAAAGGAAAGCCCCGATAGTTTCCTCTCAATAAAATGACTTTACAGACAATAGAAGCCATAATCTAACCTTCTTCGAGTCGGAGACATTGGCTAAACCGTTTAAGGCAATTACGTTTCGTATATGTATGGGACAGTCATGAGATGTTGAGGATAAAAGAACCTTCACATTCAGGTTTGTAAAATTCACCAGAAATGCCACTTAAGAAAGGATTTTGTATCTTTATTGTTACAGAATCTGCAGACAAAACCTGGGAGGGAAAAACGTCAATAACATACTGTTGGTAAGCACATCAGGTAGGAAAATGCCACACAGCTACAGTAAAGTCCAGATGGTCTAATGTTCCTGCTACTACCCTGTGCTACGTGGGACGAGGGAGAGACCAGGTATATACACTGGTTAGAGGGTTCAAAGACTGTACATCCTTAAAGAAACAAGATAACAGACACAATGGAAAAGGGACTGGGAAAGAACAAAATCCAATGAAAGAACTACAAATGAAGGTAGACTGTACATACATTATTTATTTAAAAAAAAAAAAAAAGTCAGGGGTGATCCCTACCATTGAACCGTGTTTGGCATGACAGTGTGGTTTGCCACAGTGGCAGGTTTGTGGTTAAACACGGTGTAAAAAAAAAAAAGGAAAAAACAGGATACTTACACAAACAGGACTGTTTTACATTTACCATTCTGTGAAGTCAGCTGAAGAAAAAGGTAGAGGGATGGCAGAGTATAAATATCCGTAAAATAAAACACCAGAGACAAAGCAACGCCAGATTTACCGCAGGTAACAAAAGAAGATTTCCCATAGGTTAACCTGATGCTGCCGGATGTCTCTCAGCTTGACGTCACCCTGACAACACTAACAGTGCCCCCCCTGCCCCCCCGCCCACACCAAGCCCACGCCTGGAAGTCACTCCCTCTGCTCCATCTTCACTTTGGGTGGCTTTAGGAAGGTTCTGCTACTCTTCTCCTTCTTGGTCTTGCCTTTGGCCTGGAAGTTTCTCCAGCTGTC
>JAODUD010000046.1:3979806-3992821 GCA_026784285.1 Stomatorhinus walkeri | reverse complement strand
GGGAGGTTAAGCAAGGGATCCAACAGGACATTCATGATTTTTAACATCTTCACAAACCTTTGAAAAGGAATGTCCACCTTTAAAACATTAAATGCTGCCTTTAAAAAAAAACATGAACACAAAAAAAAAAACCAGACATAAAAAGTGGTTGTGTTTAGTCAAGGGTGTCCAGAGTAAGAGAATGGTTGGGAAAAGTTTGACAATCATCTTCAGCCCAATTCATATCTCCGGCCAATCAAACGGCCAATCTCCGGCGAGGACTCTTTTGTGGGGATCTTAGGATGCGTTTGTGTGTGAGGGATGAAAAAACGAAAGCCAAATCGGAAGGTGCTGCCCCAGCTCCTTGATTTGTCTGCCACATAAACTTAACTTGCGCCTACTTCCACTGCTGGCCATACGAATCGTGAGAAAACTCCAGGTTGTCATTACTGTAACCATAGTTACCGGAATAGTCGGCGCCCTGCTGCAGGGGCTGCTGGGCGATGGGCTGGGACCCCCAGTTCTGCTGGCTGTTGGTCTGTCGCCGCTTGGAGTCCGGCTGGTTGAACACGTCGGCCTTCCTCTTCCCGCCCACGTTGCCCCCTCTGTTTCCCCGTGGCCCCCTGGAACCTCGGCCCCTCTGCTGCTGGAAGGGTGCTCCCCGGCCGCCCCGCCCCCCCCGGGGCACTCCTCTTTGGATGTAGGCCCCCCTCCCCCGTGGGGTTGGGGCCCCGCGTGACCTGGCTGGAAGAAGGCCGACCCTCCCACCCCGACTGCCCCTCCCTCTCAAGGGGTAGCCGTCGTCGTAGGCGTAGTAGGGGTCTTCATAGCCGCCTCGGTAATCATGATAGTCATAAGCGTGATAGTCGTCATAGTAATCTTCACTGGTAAAGTAGTCTAGGGGGTACGGGTAGCTACCCCTGCCCCCGCGCCCCCTGCCTCTCATTGGGGGGGGCATGCGAGGGGGTGGGTAGTAATAATAATCGTCGTACCTGAAAAAGACAGCAGCGACAGCACAGCTCAGCTTGCCAGGACTTGACAACGGTCACATCACCTAGGACCTGTTATTCATCACACAGTAAGAGGTCAATAGCAAACAGCTAATTTAAGCAGGCCTGCCACTCGGCAACCCGACAACTCGTGCACGTTCAGAGATATGGCAGATCTAACCGTCCATATACAGCCCCTCAAAAAGAGGCCTCTCCCCACTGGGAATCCCGGAATTTCATCATTTAATGCTGCAGCAAAAATCGTCCAGTTCAGGTATTTAAAATATCTGAGGTTATGCCTCATCGTTATCAACCTCAGCTACAAAAGGCTTGTGGGACCTGTGAACTTGCGTCAGCTTCTCAGACTAGAGTTCACATCTGTATTAGGGCTGGAAGATATTGATGTTATATTTGGAACATTTTTATATACAAAATGGTTTGATGATTTTTTTTTTTATATTGATTGTATTTTTTTTTTATTGTAAATGTAGATCTTTGTCAATGTAGATACCAGGCACTAGAGTTTGGTAATACTAGTAGCTTTGGTTCATATAAATCATATTTAGTAAAGGTGCAAAACAGCACTAAAAACAAGTTAATGTCTTACTTTGAATAAGCATTTAACTGAACAATACTGTTAAATACTTTAAATATTTCTTTAAATTTCAGGCACTTGGATATTTAGTCGATCTGTATTTTTTCTAAGAATTGGGTGTGACATAAAGCATTGTGATATAGTTTTGCAGCCGTATCGGCCAGCCCTAATCCATCGTGCTGTTCTGTGAGCCTGACTAAGTACAGCGTGCTGAATGAACAGACAGCCAGCTTCAACAAAGGACTTGGACTTGGCGCCTCCTCACCCCGTGTTTCTGCCAGGTGGTCGGACTGCCTGCCGTTCCTTCCTCTTCTTGTCCGGAGGCTTCGCCAAGACGATTTCAATCTCCTCTCCCTCCAGCGCCTTCCCGTTCATTTCCGCCATCGCCTGTAACACGGCGCATACCGGCTGGCGTGAGGCTCCGTGGGGGCAGCAGGACACTGACCCGGCGGCTCAAACACAGGGCCGCTTTACCTTCATGGCCGCCTCTCGGTCCTCAAAGTGGACGAAGGCGTAGTCCTTCAGTTTCTTCACCCGTTCCACGTTCCCGAACTCTGAGAAGGTCTTTTCTAGGAGCTCTTCCGTGACAGATGTGGCCAGCTTCCTCACGAACAGCACCTTCACCTGGTAGAGCACAGGCCTCGTCACCCAGACCCCAATCCTACTCTCCAGAAACTTTCAAACACTGAACTGATCAAAAAATAAAATAAAAAGAAAACCCAGAACTACTGTTGGTCTATTGCCGCTTGGAGTCTGGCTGGATGAACACGACGGCCTTTATGTACTCACATCAAACACCTCCTCCTATCAAACTTTACTGCTCTATCAGTTTTAGTTTAGAGAGCAGAGTACCATAATTACCCCAAGTCAATAATAACATCAACTTAACTCCATACCGCATGTGGTTCTGATCCAACCACCCATCTATTCAAGTGATCATACTGCCTCCCCTGCTCAAAACGAAGGAGCGACAGCCCACCTTGGCCATGACCTCTGGGTCGGGCTCCTCCACTGGGTCGGCCCACTCCACAGTCACTGGGTTGCCCCACACTTTTACTTTGCCGCTCATCAGCCGGCGGCGGGCCTGCGCAGCCGCCTTGTGGTCCTCGTACTCTAGGAAGCAGAAGCCGCGGTTCTTCTTTTTGTCGTCCGGCTGGTGGTAGAGGATCACCTCCGTCAGACCCTCTGCAAGGCAGCAGGCAGATGTTAGCACTGGCAGGCAGATGCCACAGCACAATTCACAACCTTAAGGGAACCAGCAGCATCACTAAACGGCCACGTGCCGTTGTGTTGCCATGACTAGTAAAAACACCAAAGTTTCCCCAACCTGTCACTTTGCTGAAGTCTTCCAAAATGCTCTCTTTTGTTTTGTTTTTCGGAATAGATCCAACAAAGAGGCGGTTGTTTGCTACGGAGATGCACACACCCAGGTACTTGCCAGGGCGGATTTCATAGTTGTCACACTGAAGAGACACAAATCAAATAGCAGGCGATGATTCCCTTTTATTCTCTTCTGTACATTCCTATTCCTAAGGCGTGTCTCACAGCCCCACAGCAGCCCCACTGCTCTGGGGGGGGGGACTTTACCAGTCTGACAGCCTCCTGCGCGTCGTCCTTGCTGCAGAACGTGATGAAGGCGTACCCTCGGTTCTGGCCCGTCAGCGGGTCCATCATCAGACGCAGGTCCCAGATGGGACCCGCTTTCTCGAAGAGGGGGACCAGCTCGTCCTCATAAAGGTCCCGAGGTATCTTCCCCACGAAAACCTGTGACATACACTTGACTGTGACATACACTTGACTGTCATTCCCTAAACTCATGAAGAACTATTGGAGGATTCAAGCATCTTATACAACTTCACACAGACATTGGACCTGGTCCCTCCTTATTCGTCTACCTGGAAGGCTGAGTGAAACAACAACAAAGTGGAATGAGTGATCCCCCCCCCCCACCAGGAGCTAGGCTACCACTGTTCTCCAAAATGTGAGCCACAAGACCCTTTCTGTCCGGGGGCTGCAGAACCCCCCTCCACCTAAAACTGAACTCTTTTCTTTTGGAGGCTGAAAACGTTTTAAACTTGTTTTTTAAAACGTTACTGAAGTATGACTGTGGCATAGTGTTATTTTAGGGGGACAAATTAAGTCAAAACCATCATAAATCACACTTGTCATACTATGTACATTTTGTCATGAGACACGTATAACCAGGAGCAGGAAGCCGTTTGAAGCACCACAGCCTCACAGGGCTCAACACTGCAGAGATACTAAAAAAGCAAATGTGAAAATTGACTTCGGTTCTTGCCTCAGTCCCAATTCCAGGCTGAGATCCTTCAAACGCCTTAGCGGGTGGGGGTCCGCCGTACTTCCTCTGTCCAGTGGTGACATCCAGCGTGTACCCCGTCCTCTCCAAGAGGGCCTATGGGATGGTGCAGCAGCATCAACACTGTTAAAAGCTCCGCGGCGAAGGAGTGACAGCTACAGACAGGCGGAGCCCCGGGGAATATGCAGGAAGACCTCAGTGGGAGCTGCAGACGCCATATCCAGCGCGGGCTTGTCGTCACCACTCAGGTTATTCTTGTTGCAGAGATGGTCCCCTGAATCTCACCTTTATCTTGGATTCGTCTGGCCCCTTCGTGGACTCCTGCACCCTGCTCCCCTGCTTCTCTCTCTGCCTGTACGTCTTCATGACACCACACAGAAAGGCACTTTTGTTCTGAGAAAGGAAAATTGTTAAAGAAATTTTGAAATGAATAGCAAACATGAAATATGACGTTAGGGCACTTTTGTACTGCAACAAGTACTGTACTTTCCCTTTTCCACTTACTTCTGATTGAGTACCAGTACCAAAGATATAGTAACAAAAGTGTCAAACTAGCTGGGGTATTTGGGTAGGAACTTGAAACGCTCTTTGTTGATTGGTTATGCAAATAACCTGCCTCTAAACACAATACACAGTCTTGAAAAAAATTAGGAACTTGGAAAACAATAAATTAAAAATAATAATAGTTATCTGGATGTAATTGTAATCAGGATGGCATGACAAGCATTTTACAAAGTATTTTGTAGGACAGCACAGTATTGGAAAATTTCCAAATAAAGCGATGCAATTTTGTTGTTAAAAAATATTTGGGTGTTCATAAAGCAAAAAGGAGTTCAACATAAATTTCTCACCTGCACATGGGATAAGTCACTTTCCTTAAACTGCTGCAGAACCGCGAGCGCTCCATCCTCGTTGAACTCCCTTAGGGCATCAAGGGCTCTCTCATCTAGGTCTGCGTACGCCACCAACCCTGGGAGGGTCAGTGTTACGACTTTTCATTACAAGAACGATATCCGTTCCCCATCTGGATTTGTGGGCTTATAATCTCTCCAGGAACAACAACCCAAACCCCCCCTTTTCAAGTATTCCCACTGGGGAAAATGTCAAAACCACATGCAAAAAGCAGTATGACACATGCCTACCCGTCAGGAAGATGTCATTCAGCTTCTCCGCCACTTTCTGGGCAAGACCAGCATCGATAAGCTTCTGACAGTTGTCTGCGTGTGTCGCGCTAATGTCCATAGGCTCCTCCTCCTCCTTGGCTGTCATGGGGCTGCCGTTCACCTCGGCGGCCATTCTGCAACTACACCCGCCAGGTCTGAGTGCTCAGTGGGAGTCATCCTTCCGGGAAAACAAGCTCCCAAACCCACCCCAGCTCCCCTGAGCTGCAGGGTTCATTCATTTCACTTAATTGACTCATCAACATAACCTCACGTTTCAGTTCAAAACAATGTACTTATTTAAAAAGTCTGGGTTCGTTTAGCAGACATGCACATCAGTGCAGTCAAGAGGAGGGGAGATGGAGAGACAGCAGGCTGTTCAGTGCACCAACACAGCCATCTGTGGGGAAACCAGAAGAATGACAAAAGCGGAGAAGCCCGCCTTCTCTTTATGGCAACAAAAACAAGTGGAAAGGCCTGCAAGCTGTCAGCTGTCAGAAGCTGAATAACTAGCATGCTGTGCACCATTTTTAGATTTCCACTTCTGATGTCTCCAGGGAAACAGCTGCACGTTGCTGCTTCGGGCCTGAAGCAGAGCTTATATTATGCTAAATCTTAACCTGCTTTAACCACAACAGCCCTGCAATCAGCCAAATATAACCAGCATCGAGTACAGTTCACATGCTAATCAACAGACAGCCTGCAGAAACGTCTTGCGTAGAGCTGCGTCATAGGGGAGCCGAGGCCCGTCAATCCATTGAACCCCGACATCGGCGCTTTGCGTTGTAATGCAAGAGACGTCATAACTGAGCGCTCCCTTCGTCCAGTGTATAAACGGGAAACGTTATACCAGCTTCAACCCAGCATGATCTGGTTCACCGCAAACTGGGGACACTACACAAAGGCATACAAACAAACGATGAATAAAGGGGAACTTACGGGTCAAACTGCGCCACCAAGAGGTTCACTGTGAAAACGCAGCAGCACGGCAAAACAAGAAAACAAACCTCAGCCAGGGCGACGGGACGTTTGTCACACCCGAAGTTATATCGCTTAAACTGGCCGTGAGGTTACTAGTAAGCGCCACGAGATAATAGCGAAACCATAAAGCGCTCCGTAACCGCCACAGACGCTGCAGGCTACTATAAGGCTCCAAACCCACGTTAGGGTGTCCCGCCCCCTGTTTTTCAAACTTGTAAAATTATTTTTAAAATAAGTTCATACAGCCGTTGGCCAGGTTTCAAAAACCACCCCACGGTTAGTATCAAAATAAACAGCTAGTCAAGTCAGGAGCTAAACGGCCGATTGCCTTTTTTTGGTTAGCATTAGCTGGCTAGCTAGCTAACCTGCCTGTACCGGGCCTGGATAAATTCTTTTCTTAGCTGAAAAGGGAAAAAATAAAAGACGAGTTCTTACCCCCGCTTTCAGAGAAAATTATCCGTTGTTTCAGATTACTTTTTCCTAGCTTAATTTTAAATGCACCGTGTTATTAGAAGGTAATATTAATGCGGAGAAAGGCGTATTTGGTTAAGTTATATCCACGGGAACGCAGCACGTAGCGCGCTCAACTCCGCTCGTCACTCGTGAACGTGCACGTAGCGCGTACAACAAAGGGCTCCCGGCCAACGGTTACCAGGACAACGGCTCACAAGCGGGCAAGCCGAACAAGATTTCATCATTAGCCAGATAATGTAAGGATTCTCTAATAAGAATGTCACTTACCTCTCCTCCTATTGGACAGTTGCCACGTATACCTTAAGTGTTATACAGCTAACCCGGAAATTGTGTTTGTGGAATACCCCCTGGATCTGCAGGCTGTTATTTCAGAGTAATTCCGTTTTAATTTACTGTACGATACAGCGCAGCAGGACAGATCATAACTCACAGAATAACGCATTTGAATGTCGAAATGCGTTGTGTTTGAAATTAAGCATTCCCAAGCTGAAAGTAATTACAGAATTAAAGTGTGATTTAAATACTGAACTGGGAGAAGCAGCATTTTTCGAAAAATGTTAACGCAACAGATAATACTAACACAACACATTAAACGAAGTTCAAGATTATGGCAAATATATAGCATATTTAGTTAATACAGGTTCACCATTACAGGGTCCCAGTGATTCTGAAGCACTTCCCAGAAAATGATACAGGTAACCCAGCCAGCATAACCAATATAACAATGCAAATTTTATTTTTGACTCCCTGATCATCCTATCTGATGGTATCACAGTAGTTCCCATTGCGGTAGCTTATCTGCTGAGCATAACTTATTTTCATAATTGCTGAATAAAGAGATGTCAGACAATGGCGATTCAACACATTTATTGTTCACTCTCAATCAATCCCGCTCCAGGGTAATTCAATTTATCAGAATCAACTTCTGCTAGAATACGAACTAAGGCAAGCAATTTGTTTTCTAATTAGACCTACACAAATCTGTTCAAAGTGGCACAAAATTTTAAACACAAATAAGAGCTCAGTGCACCCTTCCTCTAAAATCATGTTTTTTCCCTTCCTGAGAATGTTTCATGGGCTTATCATTAAAGCAAAAATTATATTTGAAGTATATACAAATCGTATGTGAATGAAGCAACTCCAGGTAGCACTGTGGGTGGGGGCATGGGTGACATCCGCCTCAGCTTCGGCTTCAGTCATCGTGCTTCAGCTTCTTGATCTTGCCCTTGTGACGGTCAATTTCCTGCTGCAGGCGCTCGATTTCTTTCTTGTGGTGCTCGATCTCGTCCTCGTGGTGCTTCTTGAGTGCAGCCAACTGCTCCTGTTCCTTTCTCCTGTGAGGGGTTGTGGGGGTTTACTTCAAATAATGCAATTTTTAGAATAGGGACCGAGGGGTTTATTCTACAATAACAGTTTTAAAGTAGGCTCTGACCAGCGTGCCGGCAGGGCCGAGTGACCTCGCCACAGGGCCGTGGTTAGTAGGAGACGAGGGGGCAGTGATAAGTAAGACGCCATTTTGCTTTTTCTAGGGAAGGCCGCTATGCACGTAGGTGATAAAAACCAGGGAGAGAGAACATGCAGTAATTGGAGCAAATGTCAAGTCCGTTGCTGTCATGCAAATGGACAAGACCGAGAGGGCGGGGAAGGAACACTTGCTAAACTAGACCAAAACTAGGATAGGTGGCTGCCACGTAGCAGGAACAATGGCAAGAGGGGGGAGAAGCCCAAATAGGTTATAAGAGAGCAGAGCACACAGGTACTTTAGAGCCACTGGATGTACATGCTGGATGTATGTCAGATAGTCGCTCCCTGATTGCAATCAGATGGTTAAATAAAACTTGTCGCACTTGCAAACTCCTCCGATGTCTCCCGTGTGCGTCTCTGCTCATCAACGGACCCGGCGGTGCTCGAACCACCACAAGAGCCACTTGATGCACATACTGGATGTATGTCAGATAGTCGCTCCCAGATTATAATCAGATTGCTTAATAAACATACGGCACTTGCAAACTCCTCCGACGTCTCCCGTGTGGATCTCTACTCATCAATGGACCAGGATCAACCAGGAAGCTTCTAGAAGCATTTTATCGCCAGGCCCAATTTTCTTCTCAAGTTATAGGAAATAAAGTTTCATCAGAGATTTTAAGATACATTCACTTACTGCTAATTAATATTACACCATTATTTTACACTGCAAAAAGACACATTTCACACTTAGTGTAAGATGCAGAATGTAACAGAAAATTGTTTTTGGAGAGAGGTGAATATCCACTAACTTGAAGTATTTCTCCTCCTCGGCCGCCTGCTTCTTGCCAAAGGCTCCTCCAGCTTCTCTCACAGCACCTCCTCCTCCACCCCCTTTCCCTGCTCCTTTGCCCAGCTCGCCCAGCTGAAGTACAGGAATGAGAAGAGCACCAACAAACAGAAAAATTGAACAAAACGATTAAATGAGAGGATTCCTGTAGATGTCAATCCCTTAAAAAGAAGGGAAATTACAGTGACATTTTCACCCAAAATCTTTCTCCCCCAAGCAAATCTTTCTAATCACCTGACAAACACAAACGTTAGGAATTGGTGGTAAACAAACCAATTATGTGATGACAAATAATTAACATTTACACAATGATTCATCCTATCTAGCTTTCACTGTTCTCTTTGGGACACAGAAACAGAAAAATAAAAGAAAATTGAATAAAATGTTTCTGTTGCCAATATTTCATTCATACATGTGTGTCAGAATATGTTTCTCAAAACAGGCATTCTGAATTTCAAAGGACACGATACACTAGAACTACTATCCTGCGCAAATTTGCGTAAATTCCCTAGCACCCCATACAGCTCCTCCTAAGCCCACTGCAGCTGCCCTCTGCCCTTTACTAAGGCCTGTACAGACAACCCAGTGCCAGGTACAGAAGAGCTACAACAGAAATCGCAGCAAGTTTACCTGCGTAAAGTGTCAGAAATTCACCTGCGCCAAATGCAGGGACGATGGATACTGGGTCTACAAACACTGCAAATACAGGCCTTGTAACTTTCTATTTCCACTAATTTCTTATTAGCATCAGTGAAGGTTCCCATGTCACACACACACAGGTTCAGGCTGCGTTGGATTTGAGCTAGCAGTCTGAGTATACAAATGCAAATGTGCCAGGGTTCACAGGTGCTACAACAAAAGCAGCAGGACAATGGGGCTGATGGCCTGCAGAGGTTTAGGAGTCCTAGGTATTTTTCACCAGAAAATAAAAAGGTCAGTAGTTCTAGTGTTAAATATTTTTATTTCCATTCGGATAGACTTCCATTTCACCTGAAACCAGAGAGTATATGAATTATTCTGCAGTTCTTGCGTTATCAATTGTATTTTGGTTATATATTCAATGCTTGTTTTCTTGTTTTGTTTGAACATACATTTGGTAACCTAAAATCTGTAATTAGATACATCTAGTGTTAAAACCTAAAACCCTATTATGTAAAATTTATTGTCACGAGAAAACAGACTTTTTAAAATCTTAGACAAAATTATGTCTGGAAATAAACACGCTGTTTTTCAACATGGTTTATAATTAACTGGTATTATTAAAGAAATTGCTTCTCGGAGAATCGTCCAGACAGTTGTACATGACCCATGAGTCGGATCGAAATAACGATGGACCCGAATCCAAATCACCGGGAAACTCGCATCTGGACACGATACTACCGGCCCATGTTCAGCTGCCTTCAACCTTCAGCCAGTCATAGTGAAACCTACGGCTTCTGAAGCCCAGAGCGAGTGGGACCGAGCACTACCTGCGTGTTCACAATGTCAACTAATGAATTAAAATAAACTGGAAAGTGGTTTAAACTAGATAGTGTTTGACAGCATAAAAAAACAAAGCCTGTCATGGACAGGATAAATGGGACGTCATCTTTTGGTGTTGACTCTCATTGCAGATTCACTTAATTAACTACATACAGATTATCTGTCCCTTTATCCCACAACACGAAAAGAGAGAAACTGTAACTGGGCGACACCTGAAACGAAATGACTCAATACTGCCTGGATAGACACTTCAGCTACTTTATCACGACGACCGTTGTGTGTCAAACCACCAGTGGCGAGCATACGGTCAACGGGCCGAGCAATCGATCGTGACCGGACACTACCTGGTCCGATGACATCCTTATCTGGGAAGTTATGAATCCCCTAAAGTTGACCCTCAGTAGTCTGGACATCACGCAAGAGTAAAAAAAATCACTTTCTGCCGGAAGACTCCTGCGTCCTGCAATGTTTTGAAAAACGGGAAACGATGGCCAACATTATGCTTACACGGAGTTGCATTCTGAAGGTCACGGCGCACTCGTATAATCTACACGACGGGCTTTTCAATATTCCTAACTCCAGCAGATACTAATCATATATTAAAGATATTACGCAAAATTCGAAAACGTGTGTGAAATATTTATTATGCTTGTTTATACTTGCAAATTAGGCTATTCTCAACTCTGCAGAAGATCATGGTTGGCTTTCTCTAGAGACCAGAAAATTCTTCCAGGACGAAAGTTGGCAGTTCGTCCCAAGGGAGGTGGCCTTTATTGTTACAAATAACATTTTAATGTTATTGCCCCCAGGATCATTTCCAACTGACTAATTCGGTTCACAGTGAGTGACATCAACACAAAGGAACTGGATTGTTTCTTATAAGTGGGATCAATCAATCCGTCCATCAATCCATCTATCATCTTAAAGAACACGTGATATTCAACCCTTCCCTGAATATGAAAAACAAAATTGATGAAAATGAAATGTAATGTTTTCAGGATATTCTTCCAGATGTTCACTCTCATGCTTCAGGTGTGTGAAAACCTCTAAAGCAAAATATCTGATATTAAAAGTCGCGTTCGAAGCTGTCCAACCAGCACACAGGCTCCTGACTTCCGACGGGGCGCTACGAGCTTTAGACGCGGCGTTTGCGGACCGCCGCTAGCACTCAGCAGCGAATGTCTGAGATTTAAAAAGGATCGTTTGTGTGGCCAAAATGTCGCACTGCAGTGGAAAATATTGACACAATTGTGAAATGGCTGCAATAGCCACCCCCGGGTGGTCGCCGAAGCCTACATGTTACAGCTGGAGTCTACTGCTGTGGATCTGAAGATCTGCCCCTTGCCACGTGCCACTTCATCTACCACATTAGATTGAACAGAATCAGGGTTGCCAATTTTGGTCAGCTGGCTCAAGTGAGATTTAGACATAACAGTTGTATTACCTTGTACATATATTCTGTAGGGTTTGCAGACTACCCCGACGCTGCTGATGTAGCTCATGTGTATCCTGCGATGGGTTGGCGCCCCATCCTGGGTTGTTCCTTGCCTTACGCCTGCAGCTTCTGGGATCAGACAAGCGGGTACAGAAGATGGATGGATGGATGGGCGGCACAATATCTCCTTTAAAACATCTATTGTTTTTTTCGTCTAGGAAACACCGAGCGTGAAATTTTGACAAAATATGTTACCCTCATTAATACAATGCCAGAGTAAAATCTCACCTCACCATGTAATTATCACAGACTTCTATTTCTCATAATAACGTGTCAGATTAACACGTTCTAGATGAATCACCTGTTAGGCATACTGTGCTAATGACGTTTTTTTTCCATTTGTGTATAAATCCAAGATGCTTGCTAAATTATCCATTATGGCAGATGCTGGCAGAGGCCATGATTTTTTTCTTTCAATAAACCATTTGGTGCCGCGTTATTAATGGGTCCTACCAACCTACCCGCCCTGAGAGCTCCTCAGTGACATAGTTCTTAATAAGGGGAAATACAAAAATACGCAACTGGAGGGCGGCCAGAAGGGATAGGGGGCACAGGATGAAGCGTACGGCCAGATGCTCCAAACACGAAGGCGCAGGCTGACCAGCGTGACCAAAAATGTATAAAACTCCAATTAGTGAAGATGGTGGGAAGTGGGCTGGAGATTAAGCTCCTGGAATTAACTTTAAAGCACAAAGAAAACATTACTTTGTAAAGCATTACTGCTCATTAAAGATCACGGCCCCCACGAAAGTATATCATACTGGGCTCCTGTTACTTATAACCCCGCCCCCTCTTTTACGGCATCCGTGGCTCGTAGTATGATATTTTAGTCTGCAATTGTTGACAGATCGCGTGCTGTCAAAACCTAAACACTATAACGTTATAGTCATATTCCAGTAGTCTTTCTGTGGTAAGCCTAGGTAGGCTGCTAGTTCATCTCAAACGCATTCTGTTGCACGAAACATAAAAGTTGCCGTAGCTGTTGTAGCAGTTCACATGATCGGCCAAGTGGTGGCAGTGTTTGATAAGGTAAACCAGAGGGACCGCTACTGCATGGTATCGCCATAAGCTGAGCGAGAATGAGTCTCTTCTCTCGTCCAATACATGTTGTGATGCCTTTTGGTTAAAGACAGGAATTAGTTCATGATGCGCTTAAGTTACATAAATGATAGATAAGTTTGTAGTTAAATAAAATAAATAAGTTCATACTAAAAAGAGTTAAAATGTTC
>JAODUD010000046.1:3963843-3975145 GCA_026784285.1 Stomatorhinus walkeri | reverse complement strand
GGGGCACTCTACATGGGTCTCCCACATACATGCACACACAAGACACCTCGTGTCTGTCTGAAAGCAGCTTACCCAGAAAAAACTCTGCAGGATTTCAGTTCAGTCTGGTTTATTATGATATAGGACCTTTTAAAGTCACCCCAAGACACTTGACTAGAGTGTGTGGAAATCCATTACTGCATCATTTATATGAAATGGTGCATGAAATAGGAAAAGGGAAATGAAGAATTAATTAATTAATTAATCAATTAATTAATGCCAGTAGATAGCAGAGGAGAAGAACCAGAAACTTCTTAGTAAGGAAGAAAAAACAACTCTGGGGGTCCAAGGTCAACCTAACCCTAACCTAACCCCCCCAGGACTGCTACCATTATGGAATATAGTGAAAATGTGCCTTATTTCCTGATGGCAAGGTTTACATTGCAGTCATAGTGTAGCTCCACCAGTGAGCCTCTTCTCCACGAGGGTGCGTGTAGGCCGACAGATGACGGGCCACACCCACGATTTTTCACTAGTGTTCCTGCCCCCATTGCTGGCAGCCTGCGTGACAAGTCTCCTTTCCAAAGTGACATTTGCCTTTCTGTCACTTGCGTAATCCTCATATCGTTTCCATGACAATAGTCTTAAAATACCTTTTACTGCGCCTCATGTCCTTACCAGCAGTGTTACCATTGAATTTTGCACGACACCCCACAGTTCTGCCATATTCACTGGAGAGCTTGGCAATCTTAATTTACCACTGACGCAAATGATTTTTTTTCTGAAGTACTCAAGACAAGCTATTAATGAAGAACTTAAGAATATAATGATGTATAAATTATACACAATATTTAGGGGAGAGAAAATCAGAACTTTTTAAGCTTTGGAGCGATTCTGTAAGTACTAATTTTCACACCTGGTGCAGTATTTCGTTGCAGAATATTGTGGCTGCCTTGTTAGTAGATGATTTCTCAAAAGCTTGATTTTAAAGCATATTTGTTGGCGAAACTGACATTATTTGAGCCAAAGAATGCAATATGCACCTTTGCATCTTCTTCTTAACTGACACACAAGCGCATACTGGTGAAACTGCATAGATTTTCATAATATAGTAGAAAACACAAGGTCTTCCCAGTAACCCTGACCAGGATACGTGATTAGAATGGGCATCGATGGATGGGTGGATGGATGGATGGCTATTGAGTTTTTAAAATTTATTTTAAATGTATTTTTTGCATGCCAGACACTCTATCTCAATAGACAATCCAATACTAATCCATATTTTTATCCCATAGTGGTTTTCTGCAAGTGCCCTAATAGATTTGAAAGCACTCTAGCATTATGGGAGAAATGTGAAGTTTACAAGCTTATTTCCATCAAATCTATCTGAGGCTGTCAGAAGCTGTTTAAAAACAGAAAATAGACTTGGGGTGTAAGCAGGTCTTGGCTAAATATATCAAATTGAAGGACATTTTTAAAAATAAAATGTCATTTAGAAGTGGGACATTTTATACATTTAATGGCACTTCGATTACTATGTCTATGTTGTTTGCTTCCTAAGGCTTCATAATAATTTAACAAATACGAAGCTTGTTTATTTTCTGGTTCATGCCACCTTTTTGCTCTCAGTCTATTTAAGCATCTGTGATTGTTTCTTTGTAATGTTTATGCTTTTGAGTGGGATTTTATATATATATATATATATATTCAGCCTTTATTTGAGTTTTTGTTTTCTTTGATTTTCTACTTGAAAACAGACAATAATTGTAGTTTGCTTTGTTATAAGAAAGTTCACAAATGTCTTCCCAGCTATAGTTCGTATAGTTCGTATATATAGTTCGTTGAACGCCTTCCTATGTTCAAATTGTTCACTACACGTTCGGTGATCCCTGACTAACGTGTGTTTAAATGCTAAAGGCTGCCTCTGCTTCCCGGAAGGCCACAAGGTGACAGTGTCCCTGTGCTGGATAAGCAGCCAGGCCAGGTCTGTGACTTTACTCAGAAGTGCTGGCAG
Organism: Stomatorhinus walkeri; assembly: GCA_026784285.1. Taxonomy (NCBI): domain Eukaryota; kingdom Metazoa; phylum Chordata; class Actinopteri; order Osteoglossiformes; family Mormyridae; genus Stomatorhinus; species Stomatorhinus walkeri. Next base: position 3,973,152 of record JAODUD010000046.1, on the reverse strand, counting down.
TGACCATTCCAGCCATAGTAAATATTTACTTCTCAGCCTCTGGGGTCCCTACTCTGTCCTTGAATGACTTGTGTACTTTATAGTCTGTCTCCTGGGTACTTGCGTGGCACAGTGACTCAATGGGTAGTGGTGTTACTTCAGGGTTGAGGGTTTGAGTCCTGCCTTTGCTGTGTGTTACATTATGTTCCCGCCATGTGATAAAAATCTTTTAATTTGACCTTGTTGTGACATTTATTCAGCTCTTGAAGGGAAACTCAATTTTCTAAAAATCTGTGAATGCAGTCCAAAAACTAAAAATGCCCAAAGTCTTTTATTTTGTTTGGTTACTTATGGTTGAAGTTAGAGCTGGGTAGGAGTTAAGGCTGTCATTGTCGGGATTAGGAATTTCCCATAGAAATGAATGGAGAGTCACCACAAAGATATAATTACAAACCTGTGTGTGTGTGTGTGTGTGTGAATGTGTAAGTGTGTGTGTGGGGGTTCTGAATATCCAGCTTTCTCCCACAATCCAAAGCAGGGCCGGCCAATACTTTAGGTGACATAGGCGGCCGCCTAGGGCACCAACTTCTGAGGGGGCGCCAGGTAATTTCACTTTTCATCAGATGGGGGGGTGTCGGTGCTGATGCTGATGGTCAGCTTAGACGGCTACTGATCCAAAGACATGCAGTTAGGCCAATTTCTGTTTCTAAATTATCTATAAAGTGTGAGTGGGCCTTGATGGGCTGGCATCTCGTCCAGGGTGTGTACCCCCGCCCGGTGCCGTGTGCTGTCTGGGATAAGGTCCAGGTGCCCCCAGTGACCCTAAGTGGGATAAATGGTTAGAAGGTGCATGCAGGCCTTGGATGACCTCATCCATGAGAGAGAAAGATAACGCAAATGATTAGCAGATGTCAGAGTGCGACACCTTTACTGCAGTGATGCTGTAAGGGGCAGGAATCCGTATGGAGGTGGGAGTTAATGTTTGGCTATGGGACTCTAAATTCATTAGCTGTGTTACACACAAACAAACTAGTAAGAGTTACTCGACATTAGTGCCAATTCAACATGAGTCATCACCCTTACAGTAAACATTGTTACATTTAGTACCTGACTAATCAGCTCGGGGAGATACTACACAAAATCATTTGAAACTCAACCGTATTTGGGGATCTCCTCAGCAGACAGATCAAGAGGGGCCTGGATGTTATACCTTTGAACAGCAATTCATTTACCAGATTAATCACCAGTTACTTCAGTGAAGTGATGCAATGTAATAATTCAAAAAGACTGCCTCGTTCATTATATAGATATTTTATTGCAAATTATACACAGTTTGTGTTCAGGAAAAAAATAAAGTTACATTAACAGAAAATAAAAGTATATAAAAAAACCCGGAATGAAATGATTCAGACAAATAATTCTGGGGGGGGGGGGGGGCATGATGGGGAAATTTATATGGGGACAATTTTGGGGACTTTGGCTGGGTTGACGGAGGGAGGGAGATGGATGGTGACCGTTCAGCACACGACAGTTTATTATTAATATAACAATATTATGTTCAATTACCCAGACAGGACAAGGGACTTAAAAAAACATAAAACACGTTAAAAATGCACTTTGAATGTGCCTATTTCCTAAAATGAATGCTTTTGAATTTCGCTATAACAACAGTTTGAATGTTATTACTCACTTTTAATGCAGTTGAACACACTGCGAGTCACAGTTTTGATGCTGTGGAGTACACCATAATCACACAGATCTTTTCATAATAATCATTACATTTTCTGTAAAATACAAGGAACACTCATTTTATTAAAGAAATTCCCTTTTTTTAATGATATGAAGTTGTCCACAGTTGAAAATGCCTTATCTGGCTTCGAAGTGCCGTCGGTCTGACTCTCGTTGGTGTTTGTGTGAGACGAAAGTGTGTATCCAAGCGACGCGGAGGCACTCAAGGTAATATGTCAGCTGACAACCACAGTCATACAAAATGCATCTCTATAGTCTTACTCCCCTCCCCCCCCCCAAACCCACTCCCCCAAGTCAGCTCCAGGGTAACACTGCGGTCTCAGCCCCAGGTTGAGCACTGAAGGGAGATCACAGGAGATGTGAGACCCGTGACCAGGTCCACCCTGAACAGGGCTGGCGGCTGGGTGGGGGGGCTCATGCGTGTCCCCACAATGCACAGTTCCCCTACTCAGCTAAACAAATTTCTTCAAATATGCGACACAAACATAACGGGCTGTCACCATTTGTATTCTTTTGGGGATTCTTTTATGTTATTATTATTTTTTTTTAACATATCAGACATCATACATATAAAAAAAAAAACAGAAAGATGGAAAGATGTAACGACAACAGTAATAATAATAATAGTAATAACAATATAATCTTTGTCATTATCCTTGCAATAATTATAATAATAGCAGTACAAACTTTTGTATCAATAACAATAATATTAAGTCCAGGTCTGTGAATTACAGTCCGTTTCAGAAGCTTGTTCTACTCAGTCTGTTTATAAGCCAGAGCCGATAGGGGTCTAGTAACTGACAGGACTGGGCAGTTCCACTAGAGGCCACACGACAAAAGCAAAAACACCAGTAGGGGGCGTCCATCTCCAAACCGGAAGGCATTGCGCGTCCCGGAGGCGGCGGTGGGACCCACGAGAGCGTCCGCAGCAGGCTGTCGTCGGAAGACACCACCGAAAGGCCGCTTGAGCCATGGGCGGGGCGGCCCGTTGCCAGGGGATGCCCCACCCCGCTGCACCATGGCAGCCGGAAAGGAAGAAGGTCGAGCGGCCGGAACGTTGGCCAGCACTTCGGAGTCCAGATCAGAGAGCGTGGGAAACCTCTCCGTGGATCGAAGCCAGGACAGAACCAAACAGAGCCCCACATCGGCACAACTAAGCACTGTTATTTTCCATTTCCCCCGTTTTCAAAAGAGAAGTTTGGTTATAGTTCATGATACCAAACTGGAAACGGGTTCCGCCCACACGGAACGTGGGACTCCGCTCTCCGCCTGGTTCCATTCTTCCCGGCCTGTGCTTTCAAGCCAGCGTGAAATGAGGAGAAGACTCTAGAAGGGAGGGTGGCGCTCGCTCTTCAGACCTCCGTCTGCAGGTCGATGATCTCCTGGCCCACCAGCGGGATGGTTGCGCTGGCCTTCTCCCACTCCACCGTCTGGAGCTCCAGCGGTGACGCCTGCAGCGGCTCCAGCTCTGGGCAGACCCAGGCGGGGGGCGAGTGGGGCTTCGGGACGCCCTCCCAGGCTCTGTCGCTGGGGGTCTGTGGCTTGTCCTGTTGTGGGTGGGGTGGGGGGAGACAGGAGAGGCATTGGTTGAGACATTCAGCAGTGAGTTTCTCAGTAAATGTATCAAAAGAGCTAAGCTTCTTAGTGGGTCCTAGCCACTGTAGGTCTGCAATGACCGGGTCCAAAAAGATGCTGTTCTGTTGAATACAAGCCAATGCGTAACTGCACAAGAATGCCCAAGACCAAAGGAGAACAATCTCACCTCCAAAGCCAGGCCAAGACCACCAACTGCGACCATGACCCCTAACTGCTAAATGAGATTACTACATTTTGGATTCAGACTGAGTGTGAAAGGGGCTAGTGACCCAGTTCCTGCGGCTAAAGAGATGCGACTGCCGCCCGTGACAGATGGCAGCACTGCTGGGCTTGGGCAGGGTGGGGCGGGCTCCTGATCTAAGGCACAGCTCTGCATTAAAACTGGGCCAGGCTGACATGTTCCAAGCTCTACTGCTGCACCTCCTGGACAGGGGGAGCGTGAGCAAAGGGCTGGGTACTTACGCTGAGGTTGGTCTTGTCACTGCCTCCCGAGGAGACGCTCCATCTCTGGACGGACTGCAGGTAGGGAGAAACAGAGCGGTTCTTTTAGAGAGACGTCCAAAGGCGAAATCTTATTTACTGTGGGACAGGAACTAGCAGCCTTTGTGTGAAGAGTCCCTAAGCCACTACGCCACCTCCTGGTGACTCATCACAACCAGCTTTTGGGTTAAATCAGAAACTTTGAGCTGGTGAGTAGCTCAGTGGATCAATGTGCTAGTTTCTGGTTGTGTGGTCCCGTGTGTGTCCGTGTGGTCCCGTGTGTGCTGGTTTCTGCTTGTGTGGTCCCGTGTGTGTCCGTGTGGTCCCGTGTGTGCTGGTTTCTGCTTGTGTGGTCCCGTGCCCGGTCCTCACCTTGCTGTCTGAGGGTGGTGACTCCCGCTCCTTCTCTGCATGCTGCATCTTCCTGTTAAGGTCCTGGAACATGTCCTGGTGGCGCTTCCGTGTGTGCATGACCTTCTGCACGCAAGAAACATGCAAGAACACAGCCATGGTCACCTTCAGTCCCAGTGTAAAGAGCAAGGCATTACTTTTCATAATATACACCTATATATTAAATTAACACATTATATACCTTAGATGATGTTCAGTTTGCATTTTATTTTTATATTTAGAGGTTTCATTTCAGATGTACTACACGCTAATGTGTATGTACTCTAAATTCAAAGATAAATTTCAAGTTTCAAATGAAAGAAGGATTACCTCAAAGTCTAGCTCCGCGTAGCGTGACTTTGTTCTCTGTCGGACAAACATGGAAAGAAGAACAATTAATATCCATGCATGCATAAAACCATCCATCCGTCCATGCATCCATCCATCTCCTCAATCATCCATAATCCTTTACCCAGTGGGGTTGAAGGGACTCTGGAGCCTAAATCACATACTACCCAGTTAATCTTTATTATGTCGATTTGCATTGATTTATAGAGAACTGCACCCCTTCTAAAAGAAAACGTCCTACAATGGATGAACGTAATGTTTTGTGTTCCTCTGGCTACAAACTATCTGCAGTACTTAGCAGTAGTGTAGTGTAGTGCTGATAAAACACAACGAAATGTAACTAGCTGGTGTAAAGCACGAGTGCGAATCCCATAACAGGAAAGCTGCTCTATGTCATCCGAAGCTGAGCAGGAAGCGGGACCTAATCTGCCTCCCGATTTCCCGCCTCCCCCCGGAGCGGCGCTAATCTCGCTGGCCAGTGGGCTCTCGTTTCCTTGGCGGCCACTCTGGCCGTAATCGGAGGTCACCGAAAGGCTGGGAACAGGACGCCTTGGGGCTGTCCTCCGTGACCCCTTATCCAGGACAGGGTCGCGGTGAGTTTGGAGCCTATCTCAGAATGCACCGGGGCTTGAGACCACCCCGGATGGGGTCCATCGCGGGCAGCATACTCATCGGCAATTTAGAGACACTAATTCAGCTCATCATATGTTGAGGGAATGTTCAGAAAACCCACACAGACACGGGGGGTCACATGCCTGCCTATTACCATTATTATTATTATTATTATTATTATTAGTAGTAGTAGTAGTATTGATTTTCTGCTTGCTCAGTGACAGCGTGGGATGTTACTCTTTCTGATTAGTATGGGTTACTTGCTCCCTGGGTCACTGTCACCACTCACGTCACACAACATCACACCACGACCTGGACGTCAGACGTCCTCTCACCTCTAGCGAGCTCATGGACAGGCTGGAGATGGTCTCGCTCTTGGTCATGGAGTTAACGGAGTCGCCGGCATCACACAGGCTGCCCGTCATCTGCGACTCGCTGGACAGGTTGTGCAGGTTCTGCACCGGAGAGTCGCGCTCGGAGTAGGTGACGCTGACGCGGTCGGACGGCAGGCCGAAGCTGGAGGCCGGCTCGCTGAACGGGTTGCTCAGGTGCACGAAGCGCGTCTGGGGCAGTTGCTCGATGCTGATGTTGTACTTGCCCTGGTCGTCCTTGGGCTTGGTCCGCAGCGTGGAGGTGCTGTTGGGCAGAATGACGTAGCCGCTGCCGTCGGGGGCCCCTCCCGGCACGGGGCCGCGGCCCAGCTCGGCGTCCAGCTGCTTGAACAGCTCGCTGTCACAGACGTACACAGAGCGCCCCCCGGAGGCCTCCCCTCCAGGCCCGCCGCGGCTCTTCTCCCTCTTCAGGGTGAGCGTGTGGCTGGCGTAGTCGGGCACGGAGGGCAGGGGTGCCTTGGCGACGCTACCGGGCAGCGTGTGGAAGGATCCCTTCGGTGCAGACATTGGTGGGGGAGCAGACTTCTCCTCAGAGGGGGGCATGGGGCGTTTCAGGGTGCCTGGGGGATAGAGGGACACAAAGTGAGAAGCTGGAGCCTCTGGGATTGGCTGAGTGGACAGGGGAGGAGGGTCCTCAGTGTAACTAAATAATGCTTCATTGATTTTAGCTCTTTCAGTGATGAGGCTATTAGGTAAATGATTTGTTATAAAGAGTTACAGCAGTGCAGTGCAGTGCAGTGCAGTGCAGTGCAGTGGAAGAGGCTCACCTGATGTGGACTGAGTGTCGCTTTCTTTTGACTGCAGAAAAGAGGAAAAACGAAAGCGGAAGATTGTAAGTGATGTTAAACTACAGGCAGTAGGATTAACAGCCTCTAGCATAAAGAGCAGCCATGTTTTACCATGAGCTGGGTGTGGCCATTCTTGTGGGAACCGCTGCCATCTCCATTTCCGTCGTCCTTGCGGTCGACCACACGGCACTTCACTGCTTCTTGAACCTGCAGTGGCGCGAAAGACCCGGTCACAAACACAGGCTGCACACAGGCTTAGACTGCATCCTCCCCAGCATCTTTCCAGTTACATTTTACAGTTAGCGCCATCGGCCATTGTTCTGGGTGCCATGGAAACAGGCAAAGATCTCTAGGATACCTCTCTGCGAAGGATGCAGTGCACCATGACGATGATGAAGCCCTCAAGGGAGTCAAAGACGGCAAAGAGAATCTGGAACAGGGCTGAACGGCGATCCGTGATGGCCAGCACGGCGGACATCCAGGTTAGGGCCAGCAGGGGCAAGACCACACATGAGCTCCACAGCGACGCCCTGCAGGACAGAAAGGGAATAGCGGCCTTTAAACATTTTTTTTCCTTTGCAGGATTGATGAAAAATCTAAAAAAGGCACGGAAGAGAGTGAAGATGGGGAGGAAGAGATGAAGCGTCTTCAAGACGTACCCAGCCCGTTCCTTCAGTTTCACGTCGGTAATGCCGTCTTTGGACACAAGCTTGTTAAAAACCAGAATACCGATGATCATGTTCACCTGTGGTAGACAAAGAAATAACATTCATATTTTGGAATTTTTCTTCCACATTGCAAGTACTACAGTATGAACTACAAAGCATGTGCACACATCTCTTGGTTCTTGGCATTGTCCTATCGACAGAATCCAGTGGATAAATACAAAATGCACCCATCTGTCTTCTTATACTGTGGAAAAGCGATGGCAGGGCAACATGGCACTCAGCACACCATGTGACAGTGCCCGCATCTGAACGAGGACGTACCAGGACGACGGCAGCAGCGGGACCCACAAACGAGTAGAGGAGACCGCCTTCCAGGGACAGCCAGCAGCTGCGGTGACAGAGAGGGGACATTGTGAGATACAGACACAGAGATTTGGGAATGTGAGGTCACGTTAGCGTCTAGCTCGGATGCTTACTAGTTAACAGTTCCGTAGCCCTTCGCTTTGGTGAAGCCAACTGACACGGCGACCACGAGAGCGGGAAGACCTGGGAGAAGAGCGAGAGAAGGAATGGTGTTAAAAAATGAGGGAGGATGCAGGGAAAATGGGAGGAAAAGGGTAGAAGATGAAGGAGGCGAAGAAGAGGGCCGGTCCCTTACCCCAGCCTAAGCAGAGGAAGCGCTTGCGAATGATACGGTTCCTCAGCCGGCCCGTCACGGCCATATAGGACTGCCACGCCTCCGTCAGCACCCAGCAGAAGGACGACAGGAAGAAGAAGTGCAGCAGCGCAGCCACCATAGTGCAGCCCAGCTGTGCGAGAGAGAGAGGGGGAGAGAGCTGTGAGGGGTGGGGCAGGGGCGGAGCGATGGGCGTGGCTAGAGTGGAACAGGGCGGAGCCAGGATCAGGCAGGAGCGAGTAGGTACCTTGCTGCGGGCCTGGGTCTGTCCTACCAGGATGAGGGCATTGGAGCAGATAATGGAGAGGCAGAAGTTGATGAGGATCACAGAGCGCTCCGAACGGATGTACCTGGAGGCAAAAAAGAGGGTGAGGACCCAGCGAGCCTCCTTAGATACGTGGCTGAATGTTCCGCACGTACTCCGCGCTTCCCCATCTGCTCCCCCGTTCCTCAAAGAGCGGGCAGAACGTACCTCCACACCGACACGTAGATGATGATGAGCAGCAGGAGTGTGAGCGTGGACACCCCGCAGCCGACGATCATCGTCACCGAGGGTAGCGTCGCCTTGTCCATGTTCTGGGGAGAGGGATGCGGGTCACGGTTAGAGCCTCGCGGATGAGCAGAGGTGGCCTCTTTGCCTTTCTGGGTTACCGCTGTCCCAGAAATAGAGTGGGCCGGCCCTGTGCAGTCAGCTGACTGACACAATTAGGCCGACACTCCGAAGCAAGGTGACTTCAAGGTGACCGGACGAAAAGCAGTAATGAAACTAAAGCTCCCCTAGTGGCCATGGTTAGTAGTGCAACCAGTCTACCGGCAAGCAGATGCCGGACGCCCTCCTGTCCTCGCTGGTTCTCCCCACCCTCCGGCCTTTGCTGAGACCCTGGAGGAGTGTGCGCATGCGTGTGCCTCCCTAGGGCCTTCGGTCAGACCGCTGGCCGACACCTGGTATTTGCCATCGCCGCCGATCATCAGCATGCACTGGGCTGCCTTGCTTCAGCGCCTATGATTTATCTGCAATGCATCCCATATGAAGAAGGAAAAAAAAAAAGAATACGAGCTCCATGGAAACTGGCGAGCTGTCCAATCGGAGCAGGAGGAATGCTGGGGTGTAGCCAATAGGAGCGAAACCCTTAAGGCAGGAGTAAAGGCTGCTGTATGAGACCAGCAGAATTTGAACAGTTGTGTAAATGGAACAGGGACATTAAAGATGCTGGATGGTTCAGACAATGCACACGGCCCCATGGCACATGTCCATCAGCATGGGGGGGCGGGGATTTAAGAATGCTTTCTTGATCTGTTCTCTCTGCCCAGTCACACTGAAATGGCAGAGCTACAGAATCTCTTGTAAACAAGCAGATCAGCTTGTCACTCTGTCTGAACCTCTGCTAAGGACGGACAGGGGTGCGTAAACAGCGGTCTGTCTTCTCCTAGCTTGGTCCTGGCCCGGGGGGGGGGGCCGGGTGCCTGGGAAAAGCTGTCCATTCCCGTCCCTGTTGAGCTGACACCCCGAGCAGCATCGACGCGGTTGTACGTAAGGACTGGCACACGTGTGTAGGCGCCCATCAGCCTGGACAACCAAAAGCAGCCGTCAACCGCCTCGTTGCTGCGGGGGGGGGGGGGGGGGGGGGGGG
>JAODUD010000046.1:3932148-3942604 GCA_026784285.1 Stomatorhinus walkeri | reverse complement strand
GCCCCCCCCCCCCAGCGGATGGAGGATGGAGTGCGAGCCGAGCGGTTTCCTGCGGATTCGGTCTCCTAAGAGCTCGGGACGGTGGTGCCCTGAATACGCCCAGCAGGTGCCTATGAAACTCAAATCATCTTGTGACCCGATGACCTCTCACGGATTATCCAGACCGCCTGGAGGGACCCCACCCTTAGGTCTCCTCCAATGAGATTTCCCCGTGCGTGTGACTGGAGCACTCTTTAGGCTGAACAGGCACACTGTGCGGTTGCAAGGCCCAAATTTTCAAAATCACAATCCTCAAAGCTCTTTAACGTCTAGTTTGTTGGAAACCCTGTGCCTGTGCAGGATGGAGCCTAATCCAGAGGAGAATATGGGCTTCAAACTCCACTCCTTCTGCCACCATTTATAGATGATGCCAATTGGCATTTCAATCAATGTCACCTTTACAATGGAAATGACAAAAACATCATCAGTCTGTGCAAATCAAACAATTTAATACATTTTGCTAAATAATATGTAAGATTTTGTGAGTTTGCTTGGAAAGGAATGCAGCCCCGTGCTCGTAAATTATTCCTTTTTTAGTGTGTAAAAATAACAAAATCGGTTGTTTTAATTTTTACAAGCACACAGTTAATCAATAATTGTGCTGTGGGTTTCAGATGGAAATAGCATAGCCACCGCCCGGGGTTTTGTTATGCAGAAAGTAGGGTTGTCTGCCTTCGAGTATGACTTTTATATAGACAAGGATTAAAAGGAGAGGCAACCAGACAGTTTGGCTGGTTTCCAGTCCAGACAAAAACCGCAGGACGGACTGAAGTTGAAACGGAATGATAAAATCCATGGAATGAAAAAGCTGTGCAATAATACTTTACTTTTGCAAGGTAAATGATATATGATATTAAATTAAAAAAAATACCGAGGACTGATGGGAGATAATCTCTTTCCATCCAGTTGATGTTACCAGGGGCAGATTAATGCATAGAATATCATAGGCCATAGTCCGGGGCCTTGGCAACCACCAGGGCCCCACCCCATCTGAGCCCACGGATAAGTTAATACCCCCCGGGGCATTACCCATCTTAATTTTTATTATGGAAAAAAAGTATAGATGCAGTTGAATTTGCATTCATATAAAGTCTATAAAAAACTGAAGTAAGTGCAATACCCTGGTAGTAATAGGAGTTATAGAGCAGACTGGAACAAGCATTCAGACAAAGGTGAAGAAGTCAGTGCACGAGAAAGCAGAAAGCAACAAGGAGAGTAAATAATGGCCTCTGAGGGTGAGTCTCGCTAACTCTGCAGTCGGCATCCTGATGTGGTTGCCATAGCTGCCAGGTTCTCGCAAGGCTTGACAGAGGGTAGGAAGGGGAGGGAGAAGTGACTGTGGGTGGGGGGGGGTGGCTGTTGGCCCCGACTGGCTGAAACAGCACGTCTGCAGAGTCAGGGGATGGCGGCCTCTCACGGGTTAACTATTAGCGGCGCTCGAGGCGAGCCCTCTCTACTGTTTCACATCTTGCCGTAGAAAAGAAATTAAATAATAATCCCCTTGGCATGTGCTTGTCAAGCAGGCAATTTTAAAATCTCAGGTCCTCAGAAGCCGAATGAAAGATGGCAGCGTTGAATTGGAATAATGGAGAAATAGGTTTACAGACAGTGGTGTGTGTGTCGGGATAAAAAACAACAGAGAACGGACAGATGTCCCCCGACGGACATCGGAAATGAGCCCAGCTGTTAGCTGAGGTCGAAACTTTGCTGAAAGGTTCTTTTTTACAACTCCAGCTGGTTAATAACTGTGGGTCTGAAAACATTAAATGCTTGCTAGAAAAGGGGAGAGCTCTGTAATGTCTGGTGGAGGTGCCCGACATCTTTAAGAGATAAAGTAGTAAAGCAGAAATGAGGTAAGAATGACATTTATCTCCAGCCCTGGTCCTGGAGGGCGCAGCCTTGACAGGTCGCCTGGAAATTGGAGATAAGATACACCCATCAGGCCAGCAAAGTTAAGCCAGTTGGCTGAAATAGATGAATGGGGCACTAGGCTGGAGGAGATTGGGAGGGGAAGTCGATTTCACCCTCTGATATCAGTGCGACTTGCACCTTGATATCCGCCACTGTCTACGGGGGGAAAATGACGTGGTTGCTAACCCGTGTGAACATGCCTACCGTGGAGTCATAACTTCCTGGGGGTGAGTCCGGTCCAGGCAAACGTCACACCCCCGTATGAATCTGACTAGACTGGAGGTCTTCTGGAGGCTGGATGGTGCCTTATTTGTACTTGTTAAATTCACCACATTGCTTACGTGCTTCCTGTTGTCATTCTCATTCACCTGCTAATGAAAAGTTTCCCAAAAACATATAGGAGTCGGGGAAGTAGTGGGTTTGTTGAAAGAAAGGTTCTTCCAGGACCTCATGGGTGCCCAGTGTTCATTGCAGGCGTCATATTTATGTAATATCAGGCAATAGCAACATCAATCTTGGCAGGTTCTTGCTTAGCCAGCCAGAGGTCGTCACAGATCTGCAAGCTTCCTTGCCAAAGCTGACGTACAGCAACAGACAATGATCCCCAGATGTGATGTATCTGAGTTTGTAGGGTTATGTATGCCAGATTGATATCCATCTCCCATGCTGGAGATAGGGCTTGAAGAGGGAGGGGCCGCTACTGCTGACTTGTGCCATAAGGATTGCTGTAACCAATCACAGAATGCAATTCTGTCTCCCCACAAACTCACTGGCTTGCCATCTGAAGCAACAGCCCTCTGAAAAAAGTAAGAAGAGGTTGCTTCTGATTGGACCCCCATGCATGTGATGCACATGCATCACTCACTATACACTCCCACCCCCTGGTGCTGAGCTCACGTGTCTGACATGCAAGTTCTCCTTCCCCATCTTGACTAGCCACAAAATCGGGTCCCCTCTCTACCTCTGCTGCCTCGAGCTTCTGAAGGCCAGGCTGCGGTTATGAATAATGCAGCGCATTGTGCGGCAGCCAGCCTCCCTGCTGCATGGCCGCATCCCTGCGACTTCACGTTGCTTACTTTCCCCTCACATGTTCGCCTTGGAGGCTGAGCGGGCGGCTTGCTGAGTCACTCCACGCGCGCTGCTCTGACTGCTGCCCATATATAGGCAGGCAGGAAGCGCATCGCAGGGACCGGCGCGGGGCCGAGGAGGCAGCGCGTGCAGGAGGGAGAGCAAAAGAGAGAGGCAGATGGCCCCTCTATCTTGTCATAGCCTTCCTTAAGGGGAAGCACTGTCTGTAGGGCCGCTCTTATTCCTCAACGGCTTTTCTTAGTAACTGGCTCAGAGATCCCCTGTGCCCGGTGTCTGATTGTGACGTCACGGCGCGGCAGTCACCGCCAGTGAGGGGAAGGTGTGAAGCGGCTTATATTTACCATCTCCTGCTCATCCATGCAGCCCACACGCCAGGCAACATTGCATTGCTTTCGTGCTGCACATGGAGCCGTATATCTGGAGCGGATCCCGGTCCCCGTCCCGGGGGCGGTGCTTACATGAATGGTGATTCTTTCCACCCGGCTGTCTGTGGTGGGACGCGGCGTCCACTTCGTGCTCCGACACGAGTCCCGGTACTGCAGGCGATCTGCGGACTTTGGAAACTAGTTAATGTAACCTGAGTCCATTACCTGGGTGCTTCCACTGCCTTTCAGAAAAATCAAAATCCCTCACTGTCAATAAATATCTGATGAGAGTTCTCATCATCCGTCAGTCTGTTCGTGAGCTTGATGCCTAGCACTGGAGGCCTAGAGCACAAATCGTTTAAAGGTTAATTAGAATTGGGCATGAAACTGTTTACATACCTTTTATCACGCTTCATTGAAATATATCATTAATAAATCAGGAAAACAAGTGGACTGCAGGTCAAGGGTTGAGTTTCAGCCATGGGAAGGAGACCGCAGGTGTGAGTTTGATCTCCCACGTAGACACAGGACTCATCAATAGACAGACTCGAACTTATGTAGATTTATCTTTCCGGAACATTCTATTCTCCAAGGACAGGCTGTGGGGATATTTCTTGGTTTTAGCTAAGTAGTGTGTGTGCAGTTAGCACATGATGGGATTACCGCTGATTAGACCCATGACACAGATGCTAAGGGCTGAATGTGCTAAGTTTGATGATCATTGTGAATGATTTGGGGCGAGACATTTACACAAGGTAATGACAGGAACGGAGGCGTGACCTCACTGCGCGGCGTGATGTCACCGTAGACGCTTCTGCGTGATGCGGAATCCATGTACATACATTCGCCGTTGACTCAGTATTAGTAAAAGGAGCGTGACCACGGGTCTGTTCCGCAGATTATGATCATGAATCATGGGGGGTGGGAAGGCAGCGATAGGACACAGAGATTGGACGCGGTGTGATGCGCTCTCGGAAATAACAGCGGATGGCTGAGTATACCTCGTACCTCAATGGGTATGTTACGGTACATTGGTGAATGACAGCAAGCTGGCTTGTGAGAAAGGAAGCCACTTTGAAATGCAGAAAATGTGAATGTTCCAGGTACGGGAAATACAGCAAAAGACACCCCCCTCCCCCCCCCACACACACACGGACTGCAGAATGTTCCGGGAATGTTCTACAATACTTGATTGCGTAAACAACGGCCCTTTCTAGATAAGAGTGAGACAGACCACTGATCCCCATTTAGGTTTGCCCTTAGTCATCGTGACTCCCACCTAAACTCGCACTATCAGGCTGTCAGGGCAAATATTCAGTGGGGCAGCACCGTCACACCGTCTGCGATGCCGGCATCGCCCCCCCCCCGGGTGCGGCTAATCGCCCATCCAGCGGCAGCAGAGCGAGGCTGTTCCTTTCAGCGTACGTCTATAAACCTTCAAACAGATATTTAATACACGGCTACAGAGCGGCTTTCCCAGGCAGCAGAGAGCACAGCGCAGTGAACGTCCTGCACAGGTTTTTACATGGCACAGGTTTTACACACTCAGACACGCTAGTGCACCAATGCATGCACCTGCACGAGACAGAGCAGAGCCACCACAGATGGGGATAATATGCAAACTTCACACACATCGAGCAGGGGGGGGGGCAATTCGGACCACGAGGTTCAAAGCCAGCTTGCTGAATGAATGTGTCAAAGGATTAAATTAACACCGTGTACACTGGCCATCACTATGGAAAAATATTCTGCCTATGGAAAAAGATTCCTTCACAGACCATATAAAACTAAAGGGGGTTTGAACTTCTGGTTCTGGCTTGGAACCTGCCGGGTGCTGCCCCCACGAGAATTCATCTTGCTGTACGGTGTGTGCTGACGTGGATCCTCCCTCCTCAGTACTATTGGATTACGCATCGATGGCTTGGAACATCAAAATACCATAAATAATTAAGTAATTAAAACCCAGTTAATGACCTGTTTAATTTAATGGGGTGATCACCATTTTTTTTTCAGTTCACGCTAATATGTCACGGTTCAGAACTTGCTGGTAATGCTGGTGAATATTTAATGATAAGTATTTTCCTTTCGAAGAACGGATGTCGGTTTTCAGATATGTCAATGGTTTTTTTTTTTTTCAGTTAACCCTGAATCCTGTCGTGCAAAGTGGTCTGACGTGTTCACGTTAGCACCGGAAGTGCACGTCATTTCACCATAGACCGGTATGTTCCGGAGTCGGCTGGGTTAGACCGGAGCTCATGACCCGTGCACCTGCACCTCAGACGGACTTCCCAAACATGCATGGAATGCCTGGATTAAAAAAAAAAAAATCTGAGTGCTTTCTGAACAACAGATGCAAGCATCAAAACGCAGAACAAAAAAGGAAAGAAACAGTGAGATATAAAAAAAAAAATGTAATGACACGAAGCGGGAGTTCCGGGACATACGCCATGGCAACCCCGTGCGTCACTGGCGTCACCAAGCACTTCCACGGAGGTAGGAGGTGGGAAGGGGGGCTGGGGGGAGGCTTGATTCATGAAAACTCAGTTCAAGTTCTTTCTGTCCTGTGGCGCAAGAATGGATTTGCCGCCACTTCCTAAGTTGTGCCGCAAATCCCACCACTGAACTGTCACATTTAACGTAAGTCCTTCACCTCAAATCGATAAACAAGCGGATCTAATGTCCACCTGTTCAAGCTTCCCGAATGCCCCACTGCCTACAGACTCCTGAGAGCTCCACACCGTCTCCCCAACTGTAGGGTTCTCTGGGGTTTGCTGTCTACCTTTGCAGGTTCAGACTCTACAGGTTGCTGGTTCGAATTCCACAGTCACCTGTCGCTGACCCCTGTTTCTCACAAATGTGTTTCTCACTTGTTTATGTCTGCTACATAAATTTAAATGTAAAATTAATCTGCCTCATTTACATATATACGGGACACATGGTTAACCAGATTTTGGTGGGTTGGTGGATAAATTTAATGAAGAGTGGTTTAGTTGGGTGATGTTAGACATAGAGGACGACCTCTAAAACCTGCCAAACCCGCAACTGCCCCCTGAATTCTGGGGGGGGGGGGGCGGCGGAAACCACGCTGGTCCTAAACCCACCCTCCCGCATAGTTGTGATGGAATAACGGATGCCCAGGGTTTGACTCTCATGCCAGGCAAACATTACATCCTGGAATCAGAAGTCAGTAAATGAAAAGATACAGTAACTCTATCAAAAACCGGAAACAGGCACACGGTCCCCCGCTGAACAGATTCCTAACAAGCAGCTCCTGAGAGGAGATGAGAAGAAACTGCACACCCCCCCCCCCCCCCGCTCCACTGGGATGGCCAGTGACCCTGTTCTCAGGTCCCTGGATGGATGGCTGGGTCAGTCGAAGGTGCTTAATATCAGGACGTGAGGACAGGCGCCGGCGGAAACAGGCTGTCATCGCAGGCGTCCTGTCAGGTGTCCTGTTTCATCGCCTCCCAATCCGTACCACTCGCTGGCTTTTAAACAGCATCTCGCTTAACGTGTCTGTTTATGAGCATCTGCTGCTTAAAGGCTATTTCCTGCCACAGGTTGTCGCCACATTAATACTGAGAGGCAGCACTAGTGCACCTCTTAACAAACAAAACATTAAAGCTAATATTCGGGAACAGAAATACACCGGCTTACAGCAATATGAGTTTCTGAGTGTTGGTGGTCAGTGTCGGCAGGAGAGCAGTACTGACAGGCCGGGTGGTGTCGTCATGGCGGTGTCATGGCGGCTCGGTCTACAGCACTGCAGCCTCATGGCCCTGGGGTTCTGGACGGGAGTCCTGCTCTGGCTAAAAGCTGACAGCCTCCCATCTAACTTTGTTAACTTGATATGGTGTTTGGCTCCAGGTTCCCTGTGACCTTTCCCTGGGGTGTTTTTGGTTGGCCCGTCATTAAATGTCACGCTACTCACTTAGCCTACGATTTCACCCTCTAGCATTCGCTGCTGACGACTCCCTGCTCTATGCGAGGGTGATGGCGTTTCCACAGCACCTGTTGCCTTTCTATCCACGAGTCTCCACGTCGTCACAGTTGACGCGACGGTCACCCACGAGCGTGGCCGTGTGCCATGTTGGCCACCAGAGTGGGTGATTCTGCAAGCTTTTCACACGATGAAGTTCTGGAAGACTGCTGACTTCAGACATGAATCCAGAATGAATGGGAATAGAATTTCCACATAATCACAGTATCCCTTGAGTAAATGAACAACACTCAAGTTAAGTCAAGTGGACTCTACTGTCATGCGATGCTTATACAGGTATGAAGTGGCACAGAATAACTCCCCCCAGGACTCCAGTGCAACATACAAACAGCTAGTGACAAGAGGGGGGGGGGATTTCACAGTACTTACAGTGCGAAAACACAGGACAGTATGAAACAGGGGGGCTGGACACAAGGGATTATATATGTAGTTCTATGTGTATGTAAATAACAAATACAGATCATAATATTTTCCGCTTTTCTGAGTTTCTGCATTGCAAATTCTTCAAACTCAATGCTTCTCAGTTTTGAACAGAAGTTTCCTTATAGTCCTGGATTGAAGAATTTGGAAGTATTACAAAGCACGTTGAATTTTGGTTGAGACATCCGCTTCGAAGCCACGCTGAGAATATATTTTAAGATGATTTTGTTGTTACAATTTCCCATTTTTATCCATGGTGAATGTGGGGTGTCAGGAACGCCAACTTGGAAAATGAAAAAAATGAAGACTTTGTTTCTCTTTTTTTAAATAGGAGTAGAACATCGCACTTAACACACCAGCCCCCTGCACATGTGAGGTCCCGTTTTCAGGCGTGAAAGTTATAAATTTACCATTCAAGTCACCGAAAACAGATCTGAGACGGGATAAACAGAAATGGCTCACATGCTATCACCTTTACTGCTGACGTCGCCTGGCTGGGGGCTGCTGATATGCTTCTGTGATTCTGGGGATATTGCAGGCAAAAGTGGTGCGTGAATGGATCAGATTTAATTTTTATTCAGTGGGGAATACAATATGATCCAGCTCGAACCGGAAATTGAGGACTGCCTCTTTGTGTTTTAACTAAAGAGTCTCAGACCCATCATAATCAGGGATTATGCTGGTATTTGTTAGCCATCCAGCCCTTCCAGAGTTACTTTATCGAGTGTAGTAACTGTTTATGGCCAACTGGGGGTCCCCGAAACTCAGGAGCCCCCAGTAAATGCTACCGCTGAGTACATTCATCACTTCCCTGGCTTCAGTGTTCTGCATATCCCATGAATACAGTGAAAATGTAAATCTAACCACTCATCCAGCAGTCAGCCCTGGGGGTTCTCTATAGGGAGCACAGGGCCCAAGGCAGGGAATATTCGAGATGGGGTGTCAGTCTATTACAGGTGTAAGCCCATGGTGCAACACTCTGAGCCGCCGCACCCTAAAACATAAAGAGTACAGTGACAGCAAAATCACTCCACTGACCCTGGGAGGCATAGAAAGTTCTGGAGTAATACAGCACAATGCACCGATCGATGTCTTCCAAACGGTCTACAAAAGCAGAAGTTCTGAAGTGCACCCAATTCATTCTCAGAGGCTGCTTTGAACCCTTCACAAAGCCGGCCGTGATGGCAATACCTCACATGATTGAAGGGGAATATTGACCTCATTTCCTAGAGCAGATAGTCTCGCTGGGAGCAAAAATGTAGACTATCTGCCAGAGAGCTGGGAGAGAGTAGCAACATGGGGCAGCTTGTGGATTGTATGGGAAAACACAGTTCTGGAGAATTCATTCCAAAATTCTGGAAGTTTTCCTCCTTACTCAAGCACTATTATTGTGGCCTTTTAATTGTAAAATTATAACAGAATGCTAAATAAATCATCAGATAAGTGTCACCGCAGCAGAAAGGGCGAGAACGTCTCCTTTGACGGCGCCTGGGTGTGAACCATCACCTCGAAGGGAGCGTGAAGGATCAGATGGTGACGATGACGACGCAGCAGGGTGAGGGATTTAATTAGCACCTCCTTCTCATTCTCCTTCGTCTCCTTTCCCGGCCATGAGCCAGGCTGACGCGCTGGGCGTGCGGTGTCCTCCCTGGAAGAAGTCCAATGTGCCGACGAGTGCCCGGCCCAGGCCTGCAGGGCGGAGGCGGGCTCCCCGGGCCCCCCTGGAGGGCCCGGTGGGCGGCAGTCTCAGATTTGCGGCCCCGCCCCCACCATGTTCAGCCCCCGATGGCTGGTACCAGGGCTTGCATCGGTGCCACTCGCAATGAGTCTGTCGTGCGTCCTTCCTGGCCACTGCTGAGGAGTTTATGAATGAGCCGTTGCCTCGCCCGTCCCCACGGCAACAATTCATCAATGGTCGCTATTGGAGACGGAGTCTGGAGCCACGTCTGGACTCCAGGGAGGGCGGGGCTGGGGCCCTGTGGTCTCAATGAGGGTCACCTTCCTCTTTAAACCGTACTGATCATCCTTTTACTGAGCCCTGGATGGCTGCACACACAGCAGTGCTGGCAGACACACCTACTGTGTGGAGACCCGGGTTCGGATTCGAGCGGGGCTCGCATCTCAGCCTTCCGTCTTCCTGTTCTGGCAGTTCCCCTCTCTGCTGATCTCACCAGCCCTCCTCTGACCCTCTTCGCCCTTACAGCCGCTCTCATCCTTCAGCCAGATCATTCCCAGGCGATTTCCTCAGAGAGGCTGACTTTTAGCTGTCTCCATGAGGAGACCCCATGGTCTGCAAGCTGGCGCTGCCTGAAACAAGCCGCTGAACCACATCCATCCGGTCATCAGACTCCCTCTCCACCTTCAAAAAGCGCCTCAAGACACTCAGAACACGTCCACCAGCCTAATATCCCTCCACGTCACCTGACTGTTCATAATATCGCACTTTGTGATGAGTGAATAGTTGTCCTATCAGGTTCTTGCTCTGTTAGAAGATGTAGAATAGTTGTCCTATCAGGTTCTTGCTCTGTTAGAAGATGTTGAATAGTTGTCCTATAAGGTTCTTGCCCTGTTAGAAGATGTTGAATAGTTGTCCTATCAGGTTCTTGCTCTGTTAGAAGATGTTGAATAGTTG
>JAODUD010000046.1:3888021-3911616 GCA_026784285.1 Stomatorhinus walkeri | reverse complement strand
CCCCCCCCCCCTGACAGAATGGAGACAAATTAACTCTTTTGTCGTCATCTGATTATCTGGTCCTATGAGATTTCCAAGACCCCAAATGTGTAAACAGAGAGTGAGTGGCAGCACGTAAGCACAACGCTGAAGGAGGTTGAGCGATGATTGGATGTTATGTCCATGAGTGACGCTTCAAGGAGCCAATCAGAAGGGACAATTCTGGGGCTAGCGGAACGTAGATCATCCTTTAATTTTCAACATGGTCTGTCACATGAATAGGACTGTCGCGAGGCAGCAGGATCAGACACTCAGTAAACTAAGAATATCTAAAAAAACAAGCTGAGCCTGTCCGGGGCTGAAGTGCACACTAACCCCATCACGGGTTAGAGAAATCATTTCCCCCATCAGTAGTCAGCAGTAATAGCAGTGCGTCCGTAAGAATATACTGGTAACAGCTGTGCTATATTAGGTACAAACTGTTAGAACAAGACCAGACATGCTGTTTGGCTTCATGAACAGGACAGCACAGGATCAACACAGCTAAGTCAATAAGTACACTAACACGGGAGAAAACACATGCTAGCTTAGAGCACATCAGTGCGCTGCGTGAGCTCCAATCAGCATCCCCGAGGGACGAGGCACACTCCCGTCCGTCTGGCAGATGCCCGCTGGCACCTTGGGCTCTGATCCCGGGATTTTGGGGACAGCCTGGATCCCGCCTGCAGCTCCTCCTGCCCCCAAAAAATACATTTATGAAGATTTTCATATTCAAAACTAAGGAAACATTATTACTGTAAATTGACCAAATTAATAATAATGAAACAGGGGCATGTCCTTGATCGCTATTACAGTTGTGAAGAAAAGGGTTGTTAATACTCACGGCTGTGTAGAAGCCATAGATAACTGTACAGCATGTAGAGCCCTGCTCTGCTATGAGTGAGTACAACACCATAGCATACCGGTTATGTAAGTGTGGAGGGAGGGGGGAGAAGTTTTGGATCGCCCCAAGCTGAGGAAATGTCATGTGACTGTACCATGTGACTCCCAGGTCCGGCCATTTTACCTCAGAGTAAGATGTTTAACCAAGATCACACGAGTCACACAAGTTGGCACCATTATTATGAAATAGCTCATCTGAGAAACACAATTTCACAAGTTACAGAGTATGATTAATGTCCCGGCGGGCGGTGGGGGGCGGTNNNGGTATTATATAGCTCACGGATCCATGAGCTTAAGCAGGAGTTGCTGTGTATCCACATTCCATATTAAAGTACCATTTCAGTGGTGTCTGTTTACATCCTGTTGATTTGAGGTGAGGGGGGGGTTACACTGGAGGCACATTACCAGGCAGTGATGACCCAAAGTGCTGTTTATAAAGCGAAAAATAAGCCCTGCTAGCATCTCATCCTTTTATTCTGCTCGATGCGGACGGAGGGACGTACGCTCAATCTGCTCGCTCGCTTCTCCACGCTCAGCTTCTCCCCTGACTTTCAGACTCCCACTTAGCCTGTTTTATTTATTCAGATTCACGGAAACAACGCGGCCGAGTCATCAGCACCGTCACCTTCATTACCAAGAGGGAAAATAGCTTTTTCAAAGCAGGCTGCTTATAGACCACTTCATCTGCAGTTTGTTTCTATTTTTTTGTCTTTTAGCGTTTAACGGCTGTCACTAAGAATAAGCAGATTACGTTATTTCTGCAGGAAAATTGAGTGCAGAGTAGCTCTAGCAATGGAGGAACTATTTCGGGTTGACTGGGAGAGTTTAATGGCCGTTTAAAAAATAAATTAGGAGCATTTCGTTAAAATTGATGTTTCCTTGTAGATCCCGACGCCTCTCCTCTGGTTTCGTAATATTGTAGTATTTTGTGTCATGCTAAAAGTGGGAAAGGCTTGGTGAGGCCAAACATGTGCTGATCAGCGGTGCGTAGCGGGGCTGTCAGCGACTCCAACGTGAAGCGGAAGGTTGTGGGATCGCTGCTTTACAGTAAATGAAGGAACTGAACCTGAGCAAGAAAACTGCGCCGTGAAATTTTTCAAGCTGTGTATTGCTTGAATATTTGGTATTATATTCATGATACATTTATTTGTCAGATACTCTTACCTAAAATTACAGATTATCACTTTATTAATCCCTGTGGAGAAGTTGTTTTATGTTTGAACTGAACTGGGTTGAAACTGATGACCTGATTACAGACACACAGGCTTAGCCCCCTGAGCCACAGGCTGCCCACTGGTATGTTTTTGGGAATGCATGGTTAACCAGTCCTGGGAGCAATTGGGCGTTAGGGGTCTCGATTAGGGCCCTGTTGTGAAATCACTCGTGAGCCTGAACTGATGATTGTTGGATCCTAACCCACGCAGCCACACAACGCCACGCACCCCCTGCGAAAGGGAATGGATTCATGACAAATGAGTGAATTATTCTGTTGCTGAATGACATTTATTGAGGTCAGTAAAAGGTAGGAGGGGAGTTTAAAGGTTTGAAATCTGACCTTAAAAAATTCTTTCTCAATTTTCTTGTGCCATTTACGAGTATTCCGTTTTATCCATCTCAGACTAAACTGTAGGTATATAATAGCTGACAGTGCAGGTGTATGTTTGCTGTGAGTCCCAGACCCTGTTCCTGTGAGTTGTTCTCACTGATGCAGAAATACCCGTGAGGCAGCACCATTCCCGCCAAAAATGCTCCGGGCTGCATTGGCCCTGTTTCCTGTCCCTCCGCTGGACCCTTGTTACCTGTCCCTCCGCTGGACCCTTGTTTCCTGTCCCTCCGCTGGACCCTTGTTACCTGTCACTGATGCATAAGCTACTTCATAATCTCTTCCAATGCCCCCACGTCCCCTTTCCTCTCCTGACCAGAGTGGTCCTCACATCAGTAGTCCTAAATTTCACTTTAAATTTACCCTGGATGGAGCACTTCCGTCTCCTCCTTCAGAGAAGATGGGGGTGGGGAGGGGGGGCACGGAACCCACCTGGACCCCAGCGGGTTTCAATCGATCACTCATCTGGCTCATTTCACAGAATAACACACTCTGTACCAAAGCATTGATATTTATAGGAGAAACAACTAATTACTGGCCTCCCAACCTGTAACCAGGAAAAGTGATTGGAAGATGGATGGATGGGTGTAAACACCACACTCTCCTTTTATATTTTAATGCTGGAAGATGCCAGCTAGTTTCATCATATTTAGACTCCAGGGGGAATCCATGCCATAGACGTACAGGTGGCTCTTGATTTACATAAATCCGGTTTAAGTAAGTCCAAGATATGTAGAGATTATGGCAGCAGTAACAGTCAAATGCAACATACACCTATCAGTAAATGTATGCATTACCTTTTAATGTATTGGAGTTCTTCACTATGTATCATTATTGTAGTATATTTTTGGCATGTGTGTTTTTTTGATATGAGGTATTGAATCCATTGAATGCTTCTGAATTTAATGACTGACGTAAAATTTGCGTAAGGATTTGTAGTATGAGAAGTGAGTTGAGAACTGCCTGTATATTACACACGTATACGTTGGATGTGGGTGTCCATCTATCATTTCTTTGCCTTGGAGAATGTTTGACCCATGATTCATAATCTGTTGAGCACATCAAATAAACAAACAAAGAAAGGACTACATGAATAAATCGTTCAGTGCTGGAGCACTTTCCATTGCATGTCACTGTACTGTATATAATGAAGTGCCCCCCCCATCAATCGTTTATTTGAAGGTCTGCACACTAAAGCTACATCACTGGAATCTGTTGATCTATTCCACCCATTATCCTCTGAATTAGGACAAATATCCTCCTTCCACTGATTACCGCCATTACTTTATGTCTGTGGACGCTTGCAATGCATTATGGGTAATCTATCCCTGCCTTGCTTTGATGCGCGCGTGGGTTTGTAAAGCGGACGGCCCATCGATGGGTTTGAAGGTTATGATTGGATACGCTCCTGCTCACCTGAGCTGTACAAGCCCCACCCAAGGTCAGCGAGGTGGGTGCTAATCCAGCCCCCCCCCCCCCCCAGCTTGTAGAGGATACAGGCAGTTCTCAGCTGATGTAAGTAATCCAGTGCACAAACGTACACATCAGTCAGATTTACCCCTGCCTGCCATTCATGAAACCTTACAGCAAAAAACACTCAATCCCATAATATACTAGTAATACATACTAAAGAACACAAACTGAGCGCTGGCTGTAAGTGAAAGATCCTCCTGCTGTTGCACTCAGTCTCCTGCCTCGTTCCTTCCTGCCTTCTAACATGGTCCAATCTCCTTTTACTACAACCTGAGAAATCTGGCCAGGAGGCTCATTTCATGCCCAGATTTGAAACACAAAATCGACTGTTTTATCACACCTTGATATCCAGCAATGGATGCATGGTACTGATTGTGATCATTAGGCCTAGAACGGTCTTTTCTGTAAAGCGAGTAGAAAGGCTTTCCTTTACATTTTTGGTTCTTACAGTTCATGCATAGGTAACCCCCCCCCCCCAGCCATCAGCTCTAATTACACCCATGTTAGAATTAGGTGACCAGCGGTCATTGTTGACATGCCACAATGAAATGTGTCCTCTGCATTTAACCCATAAGCGACATCGTGACATAGCAGGGACAGCCAATTCAGCGCCCGGGGAGTAGTACCTTGCTCAGGGTACCTCAGTGGTGCCGTGCTGGTCGGGGATTCAAACCTGCAATCTTTCAATTACAAGTGAGCTTCCTTAACCATTAAGACACCACTGCTCACATCCATATCAAGTCTCACTGATCAGACTGTGAAAGACTCACTTTTTGATACCTGGGGTATGGATTATGGGAAGGGAAGACGTTTTTATAGTCCCTCCAGACTGCAAGTGGTGACTGCGATGTAATCACACGTGCATACAGATTATGCCATGACACCGTCAGTTTCTTTGCTCTACCCTTCTACATCATCCAGTGAATGTGACCCGTCAGATCATCGTAAACTATTCTACCCAAATATTGATTCTTTTTTTGGTTAATTTCTGGTCCTTCAACTCACTGACTCAGTGTTAGAGTAATTTCACAATGGGCGTATCATGTTTGATTAGATAAATGATTAAAAGAATGATTATAAATGTCCCAAATTCCAGGGTGTTTCAGTTCAGCATCACACACCCTAATTAACGGTTGGCTACGGCAGGATGTTCTGCTTTTTAATGAATCGATATTTAGTAGCAATGTAAATGGAAGGAGTTCGTTTCACACATGATTTAAACTTTGAGTCCAGACTCTTGGAATGGAAAACGGATTCTGGGGATTCTTTGCATTTGATCTGAAGTAGAACTTTTACAAATCTAATACCATCCTACAAGGTCTGAATGCTCTCAGTCTACAAGACAGTTGTATCAGGTTTTTGCTCTGTTAGAATTAGTTCTATAGCTCTTGCTCCAGTACTACTTACACCTGTACGTACATGGACATTCACCGGAAGCCCGGCCTAGCCGCACTTACGCCTAGTCGACTGCTTGACTGCAGCACGTATTATTGTGCTGTTTTCCTCACTTGTACATTGGTTTGGACAAAAGCGTCTGACAAATGAAATGAGTGTGATTGTGAATGAACCGTGAAGTTCCCCGGACTTTCCAAGCTACCTGGGCCAGTGGGTTGATTGGCGTTCTGTATTATGCAAGGACAAAGGCATCTGCTGTCATTTTCTGCTCCAGCAACAGCTAATGGAGTCACAAAGACACGGGCTGCAAGGCTACACCGTCTCTGTGTGAGTGATCTGCGGGCGCGGGCGGAGGATTCGAGGCTTCTGGTCCAGATTAATAAACCCATATCAGATACAATTTCAGTTTACAAATGAAAAGCACTCAAGAAATACAGTCATTAGAATCTACATGACAAAAATGACCATAAAGCACAATTTAAAATGATTGACCTCTCTATAAAATATAGGCCTCCACCCCAGGTTATTGCTCATAAACAATAGCTTTGTCCCACGTGACCACAACGGTTGATATGTAAAAGAACAATAGGGGGCTGAAATCAAATAGCTCTTTCATTTTAAAAACTTTACATAGTTATTAGATAAATAACGGCTCAGTCCACCCATCTTCCATAGCACTTACACCAAATTTTGGGTCTCTGTGATGCTCATCCAGGGGCCCTGGAAATGACGGCGGCCTCACACATTCTGAACATAGAAGCACCATTTCAACAACAATTCTGCCGAGGTATGACAGAAAAGGGAAAATATACAGACCGCATTTGCATAAATAAAAACCATATGACGTACACTAAGGCAGTCCAAGCTTCCGAGGCAACATTGTTCACCTTTATCAGGAGTGTCTCCTGAACCTGTGAGATTACAGGCATGAAAAGGGTAAGGTGTTCTTTGATCTGTGTTTTGTCATTTCTGACTTTCTGAATTTTCGACTGATTTGTCTGCCTTAAAAAAACCACATAAACCAAGTTTATACACGAATCGTAGATGTACTGACGTGCAACTGCTGTTCAATGGCTGGGTTATTTAAAAAAAGGCCCCTTTAAGATTTCCACTATCAGTATCATCTCTGCTGAATTTCTAGCTCCAGATTAATATGCGATCCATACCCGAGTGATGTAGGAACGTGACCAGAAATGGAATTTGTCACCTATTAGGCTTCCGAGAGGCTGACTCTTCTAGTTATTTGTGACAGTGTCTGGATATGTCTGGCTCAAATAAGCTCCGTTGCATAGACACTATGAATAAATGAACAAAAAAGGTACGACACTGAAAAATGTCTGCTTAGTTTTCCCTCATTACTGGCTAATAAGCAGACGTCCGGGCAAAAGAACGGAAGATTTTTTTTTTCTGAAAAATACTTTTCTGTGTAAAACTCTTACAGAAAACAGATTGAACTCTTTTCAGGAAAGATGTTTGGGACATCTATAATTGATCAGAGGCCATGCTTTATATTTATTTGTACATTTATTTTTTATCTGTATAGGTCGGAGGTTTATGTAGAAGAATGGTAGGTGTCGTGCCTTTGCCTTGGTAAGAGTACACGCGATCAGGAGTCTTCAAGGCGAGGATGAAGAGCTCTCTGTGCTGCCGCGTGCGCTCGTGTCACTACGAGACGTTGGCACGTGCAAAGCTGTTTCAGTGAATCCCGCAACGCTGGTTTTGTCCACCTTGAAAGAGACCCATCCTTTTTCCTCAGGGGATTCATTCATCCAAAAAAAACAAAAATCTCGAGGAGGCCGGGACTCCGTGCTGATCTCCCAGTCATGAGGAGGCCGGGACTCAGTGCTGATCTCCCAGTCATGAGGAGGCCGGGACTCAGTGCTGATCTCCCAGTCATGAGGAGGTCGGGACTCAGTGCTGATCTCCCAGTCATGAGGAGGCCGGGACTCAGTGCTGATCTCCCAGTCATGAGGAGGTTGGGACTCAGTGCGGATCTCCCAGTCATGAGGAGGCTGGGACTCAGTGCTGATCTCCCAGTCATGTGTCTCCGGCCGGTTTAATTATTTGGACACAGGCTTGCAGATTCCTGGCTGATCAAACTCAGTGGCTTTTCTCATACAGAAAGCAAAGTGAAGACAGGATGCTCGTTGCTATACCTGAAAGACTACCTGATGTCATTCACTTCCGCCTGTAGAGATAATACAAACATCCATCCATATCTTGTTATATCATATACCATTTCCCAGATGTGTATGAAGCTGTTTCTAGCTGTTCATGGCTGCTTGGGCATGATCAATGGCTCCATTATTGACGTTTTCATGTAGTCTTTGGCTTATGACACCTTAGAAAACCCTTGTACTTGGAATGGGCAGCAGTATATTAGCTTAACAGCAATATCATCACATGATCTAGTGGTCTTCAGGTGCTTGTGTGTTTAGTTTAATATTCTATAATTTAGTGAGGGTTCAGTGGGTCAATATGAAGGTACTATGACTCAAAATTCAATGCTTCAATTCCTCGAGTTCCTTGTTTACTGAGGCGCAATCATCACAAATCCAGCGTGAAACACCAACGTCTCCTGCCCCCTTTTGGGTCAGTGGTTTAAAATGGACGGGCGGGAGTTAGCTGACCAATCGGCACGTGGCTCGCCATGTGACTGGTGGCAGAGCGTGTCCTGAAGCGACGGGGTCAAAGTTGACCCTAAATGTTGTTCTGGTTATAATCCTGAAGCCAATCGCACACAGCCCAGGGCCATACCAGGAGCATCCTGGATGGTCTGCCAGTCTGTCAAAGGACATGAGTACAGGGCAGTGAACCAGTGCAGCCCATAGAGCCCTTGTAACCCATGAAAACATTTCAAACTCGGCCCCCTAAATCAGACTAATCCGATAATGTTCCAAAAATTTTAGGGACACTTTGGTTTGAAAACTTCCTTTTATACTTGAGTATTTTCAACTGACCTCCATCTTTTCGCCTTGTATGTCAGACAGTCATTCAAATCAGCTGGATTCTTATAAACTCCTTGTTCAGTCATCAGCAAGCTGTTATGTCACCACTAATCTTTTGGCCTGGTAGATTATTGGGATTTTGGGGAATTCCTAAGGTAAAAGATCATTTCTCAAGAGTAGAATAAATATTTGTCTGAGTGTTTCTTGTTTTCTGTCTCTGAGAAGAAACTAGACTGCAGAATCCTTCTGAACAAACAAGCACATCATTTTTGGCAGGGAAGTAGGAAACACAAAAACCACGATGGCTAGTGGCCTGGAACAAGTAGATCTGGGTCCAGCATGAAGGATCTTCTGGGCTGTTTTGAGCCCCCCTGGAGAAATATCTACCATAAGGCACTAGAAGAGTTTTAAAATGAGTTGAAAATTTTCAGTTGCAAGACTTTCGACTGATAAACATGATAGATCTGAGTCAGAATTCATTATTCAATCTTGGCTTTGCCTTGGGCTTCAGACTTAGTTGTAAAAATGTAAGAATTGTGTCTACTGACGGGTCAGAGGGAGGTCAGGCAAGAAGAAAGCTGCTGCTTACATCTTACTGGCAAGGTAGGCAGCAAAACGTCGGCCTGTGAGTCTGCTGTGGCGCTTCACTCACATGTGAACAAACAAGAGAGATGCAGAGCCCGCTGGGGGCTTTCAATTGAAGTAAGGAAAGTGCACATATCTTTGCTTTTATTTTGTATGCAGATTTTGCTTTTGTCTCGAATTTCAATGGGAGATGAGTCATGGGCTTCGAAGGGGGGGGTGGGAGTTTGAAACTTTCTGAGTGAAGGGTCAACTGCTGTTGGAGCCTCCATACCTTCCCTGCAGGTACAGAACTGATGACCTTCCCACAGAGGGGCAGTGGCACTGGAGCTTGGGGGTACTTTCAAGCACAAGATGCTGGATTCAGACAGGCAGATGCTGTGAGTGGGACCTCACCCTGCCTCTACTGCCCCCAGGGGATGAGGAGTCTCTCCATCTGGGCCTCACTGCCCCTGCTCACCTCCGCCAAGGTGGAGGTCTGGAGGCAGGAGGGGCAGATGAGATGACATACCCCCAGACTTCAGAACCTCAGCCTGCACAATCCGGGTCGTGGACAATCAGGGAATTCCACCATGGTAAGAGTGACCTAACCAGAGTCCAACCCACAACCAGTCCCATGTGGACACTGTGTTGCAATTTACATTAAAGCTTCTTTAACCATTCCTAAGAGCCCCACCCCTGACCATTCTATGCAGTTGATATATCCCACAATGCATTTCTTCAAATTCAAGTGTTTCACTGGGCGCCAAGATGTAATGGTTAAGGTTCACTGGAGTTTAGCAAATTCAATTTGGTCCTCTTTCCTTCCAATCTGTTGATACAATTTCAGGTTTCCCCAGAGAAAACAATATTGATGTGGTACGCCCTCAGTCCCCCGTCTCTCCCACACGGTAGGTTCTCACTCTGCTGAATTCCCCATCTCACATGTGCTGTGAAATCTGTGCAATCTGAGAATCAATAAGCTACGTGTTTTTTTTTCCGGAAACATCGTGTCATTGAAGTAGTCAAACGTACAGTGTGTCCAGCACTTTCAGAGAAGCGCGTTTCCTAGTTTAATTGATTGTGTCTGAAACATTCATTCTTGCCTCCCATTATGCACCAAGCAGACAGATCAGTTAACCTTGGGTGCTGCTAATATGTTGCATTTAAATTAAAAACAGCTCAATTTTCCACCATTAATGAAAAATGCTTTCTAGCTAAATCATGTTCATAGTACTGGAGTTATTTATTTTTCAGTAGCCTGGATGTTTTGATTGCAGCCAAAAACATCAAACGGTGATGAAGAGGCGAACAGCCATAGCAACGGGCTACACTGCATCGTCAGGATGACATGTAAATGAAAGCATTTTACCGTTTTTGCTGATGCTGTTAGCATAAAGCATTTTCTGACATAAACTGCCCTCTGAGTCTATCATCGTTAGCTTCAGTGCATGATGCAGTTATGTAACACTACTGCAGGTGCACCTTCGCTGTCGCCGAGCAATAAGGCTCCCTGGGGAATGCCAGGTTGCCGTGGCAGCTGCAGCGGCGGAGATTCCACGACCAAGGCAGGATGGAGTGATGTCAAAGAGCACAGATTGAAAACAAGCTGAAAAAGAAGGCAGTGCATGAACAGAACATCTTAAAAAGGAACACTAAGGAAATTAATATAAATGAAAAACATATGAATGATAGAACAATAAAACTAATAAGCATGGTATTTGTAGAGGGGGTTATGATATAGATGTCTATAGTCACGGAGGACAGGAACGTGGCGTCATTCAGGCTGGCAGGAGTTCAGCCATTTAGGCCATAGCTGCTGGACTTCCTAGTGCCCTAAAAACGCAGGTGCTGAAGGGGTTGCAGGCTGTAAGCTGTGAGCGTTCAGCCATGAGCACTGGCCTCTCACGTGTTCCTGCCACTTCAAGCCTGCCAGGTGGCACAGTCGCCGCCTCAAGCCTGAGATCACGGGGCCCCGTCGGCCGGGACACCTTCCGTGCTCCTGTATCACATTCTGGGCCGTCGCCTCGCTGGGGACATGCGGGGCGAGCGCAGTGAGAGAATCGTTTTTTCGATAAGCAGCAAGGTGGGCAGGATGAAAAGCTGCCCTCTGCCCTCCCCGGACGAAGGCGGGGAGGTTACTGGTCAATTTCTGGTACACATAAACCTTCCAAAAACAGCGATTTGCTTTTTCTGGGGCAGCGGGAAGGAACAGGGTGCATACAGGGCATCCATAATGGTGGGCCTTGTATCCTGCAGTGGAAAAAACATATCTGGGTCTTACGCGGGGAAGTTTGAGTTGAACCCCCCCGCTGGGGCATTGAAATGCCTGCCCTCCAAAACCCATCTTCCTGGGCTGAAGGGAAGAGTCGTTTGGAGGGCAGGGTTAATTAAGGCATGAAGAAACCATTAAATAGGAGTTTATCCTCATGCGTGGTCAAACGTTACCTGCCAGCAGTAAAGGTAGATGGGAGGGACACCTGTACCCTGATTCGCTAATCCAGAAGCTGCAGGGCGGCGTCTGGACGCACCTAGTGTGGTAAGTAATCGGCAATTAAGGTGGAAGGCATTAGCAGGAAGTCTTCAAGCTGGTGGTCCAGTCGGGGGTGATATCTGACCCAAGCGGAAACAGGGAAACGGGCAGCAGGTGCTGTGTGCTGATTTTTCAATGTTCCGCATTACAGCTCGGTGCTGGAACACGCTGCCGTGACGTCGACCCGGGAGGATTTATGGCCGCCTGCACTCGCGTGCGCCATCCCTGGACTCCAGGCGGAAAGGGCTTATCAGCAGAGCCCTCACCGGAAGTGATAAGTGTGCACTTGTGTGCCGCTGGATGCCCCGGCTCATTACAGCCGCTCGCTCTCTCCGAGGCCGGCCATGCACAGTGCTGTCGGGAGCATAATATCTGCTCCATTGCATCTCATCAGCGGGCCGGGAAACCTCCGAAATGACACGGAACGTACTTTGACAGAAAGCTGGGCCAAGCCTGTCAGCCTGGAGAGCGGCTTTGGGAACAGCGCTACGTCGGTCTTTGATCCATTTCTCGATTGATAATTACTCATCTCTCCTAATGAGATGGTCACTACTACGAGCTGTGCCGACAGCTGGTGGTCCAGACCACCCGGCTGGGTGGGAATTGTTGGAAAGTGTGATGTCACTGATGAGGGCAGAAGCGCAAGCCCCCCCACTAGCGCTACCCACTGAGAAAGCTTAAATTATTTTATTTTCCCAGTTGACTTGACTTCCTGTTTTACCGGGATGCCTTGGGTCAGATGCTGTTCTCATGCCGGCTGCAGTAGCCGTCGGCCAGGCCAACGGGGATAATGGAGGGAGGAGTGTGTCCTCCCCATCCGAGGCGGACACCAGCTGTATTTACCTAAACTTGCCGGCTGGTCCTGTCTCCCGGCAGCCCTGGCACAGCGTGTTCCAATGTTTTTGTCTTGCACACTGAACATCCTCAGGACGTTAAGCCAGATACAAATACAAATACACTGCCAACCAACTGTCTGGTACTTGAAATCTCTTTGGCTTCAGAGACAAACTTCCTGTAAATGTGAGTCGACATGGGTTTTTTAATTTAATGCTGGATATTTAATGTAAAGTATTTGAAATGTACCCTGTTTGGTACTGATTAGCCCTTGAGTTACATATAAATGGATGATAAGAGTGAGGTCATCGTACAGTACGAACCGCTATATCGGCCACCGTGCCCAGATGGGGGATGGAAATGAGCTTAATTTCCCCAAAAGCTGCTTCAAAGCTTCACATTTTTCAAACCAGAAATGACTGTGATAATCAGCCTCCTGGAAATCGCTGCCGCTCAACTTCCGCCATTTTCCCTAAATGCGAGAGCGTTAGCAGTAACTTCACAGGAGATGTACGTGTATCTTGTGCTTCTGCGGAAATAATTTGCGGTGCCACGCTACATGGAAACTTTAGCTTTTGATTCTAACTGTTAGGTCACATGACATTAGTCCTGGGTAGAAGATCATTCTGGAAGAGAACTAGTGGGGCAACCAGTCAGTAAATACTTTTCCAGCAATAACATTTTATAGTTGTCAATATACAGGTCTGGAAAAAATTAAGAGACCACTCTGTCTTTTTAAACAAATTGGCATTTTTAAATCCTGGTTTAATCCTGACTGCTGAAGGATGGCTACTCTGCCAGGCAGGGCTGCTTATTCAAGAACAAGGTGAAGCGGGAGAGACTGGCAATGACTAACAAGCAGCCAGGTAGAGGGCAGAAGCGACTGTCTAATGCCAGAGACGACCGCCAGCTTATCCGGCACCTTCTCATGAATCCTACGACGACATCAAGTGAAATTCAGAAAGAATGGGAAACGTTAAGTGCAGGTGTGAAGTGCACTGATAGGACGTGCTTTGTATCAGGGTCCTGAAGACTCATAAAGCGGGGAAGAGGCTCTTCATTAATGAGAAAAGGGGAGGAACCAGGCTGGAGTTTGCAAAAAAAAAACGTGCATTTCACACAGTATACCCGTAAGTGAAACCGAAAATTGTGGTCTCGTAGTTTTTTTATTTTATTAATTCTTTATTTGTATTTATATTGCTCTGGATATGTTGGAAATAAATGGCCTCTGCTTTGGCTCACAGATGATGAAATTCGTTGAGACAGATTAGCACAAGTACAAACAGATTCGGAAAGAGCTCAGCAGGTCCTACGGGGAGCGGGCAAGGCCAACGGTGATGCTAAACGGTGCAGCATCAGCGCGAGTGAGACCCTGCCTCTAGCATTTGTTTGAGTGTCAAGCGTGTCAGATTATTAGAACAACGCAAATCCAGAAGATTCTGACCACTATGACACAGAAGGAGAGAGAGCCACCAGCTTCTCAGGCGCAGATTAAACTTCCGCTCAGAGAGAGAATGTTTTATTTGCGATAAAAGTCACTTGTCAAATTACATGTCAAAGTGACCATGTGACCACATGCTCTTCTCCGGCGCCAAAAGAGTTTCAGGAAATCCAGGCTGGAATCCGGAGCAAAGTGATATATAATTTCGCATTTTGTCATATGCCTTTTTGTCAAATGTGACATTAAAAAAACACAATTCAACGCTGGTGGGGGATGACTGTGTCTATGATTTTATCTCCTCACCCAATCCTGTGAGACCCTTTAGTAAATCTGCCCTTTTAATCTAAAGGGAGACCCGCAGGAAGCAGAAGAGCAGCACTCAGCTGATGCGGAGGGTGATGTCGTCTACGGCACCATGTTATTTTCATAATAACAACTGTGAAGAGCTAAAACGGTGAAGCGTGACACGTCATCATGGGAAAAGGCCCATCGGAACAGCCCCACATCTCCAGGTAGAGCGTGAATGCTCAAGTGATGATTGGCAGTGGAAAGTCACACTTCTATAGCCATCCATTCTCACGCCTCCGAGTTATTTTCAGCAAATCAAGCACCTTTCCTGAACAGCGGAGATCCTCCTACAGTGTGAACCGGGGCTTCATTTTGTCTCCACTTTCAGGACCCTAGAGGTCTGCCAACAGAGCAGCCATTGGGTGAACAGGAAGTCACGAGGGTCACTTCCTGTTACTTTATACCTCACAACTGGACTTGAAATCACTTTACCGACCTTCAGTGATGTCACATATATGTTAATGCCAGAAGGTTAAGGTTGTTACTTTCATGTCTATAAAGCACTTAACCTACTATCAGGGGAACTACACCATGTAAGTACAAAATTTACAGATTATATGTATCGCAGAAATTTTTAGCTAAAAATAGAGCGAGGGATAATCAGTCTCAGTCTCCTCATGGCAATACATAAATTAGATTTTAGTTAGCAGCTACTGTTAAATTGATACTGTTGGCATCAGATAAAGGGTTAGATTTATATGGTTCTTCCAAAAAAGAAAAATATGTAAGAATGACGCACAGGAAACGGAATATGGACCATAGGCCTGGGCTGCAGTTTTTCCCTAATAACAGCAATAAGTTCAGTGATGTGCAGCAGAATTACGCCATTCAAAAATTAATGAGCGTTATTGTCATCATTACCTTGCCTCCGAGTCCGCAAACAAGACGACAGCAGAAGGAAGGCTTTCATTGAAGACTTTGAAATTCACTAGTTTGGGAACAATCAGCGTGACAGAACGTGATGGGACACGTTGAAGACAGCGACATTTTCAGGGGAAGAAAACAGCACCAGTTGTGTCATGAAAAGTGAAGAGACGGGATTTGTGTGGCTAGAGGCAGTAAAAGTGGAGTTGTGATTCATAGCCCAGTGGCTAAATTTGAGTCCAACATCCAGGCATATTATTCTGGTGCGTCAATAGCACTTTGCAATATTCACTTATTTTGTTCACTCGTGAGTTACGTTAAGTATTTCATTTTTCCATCCAACTCGTTTTTTCCTGCTGCTATCCAGTCCAGGTGACACCTCAGTACCTCTCCAGTTCCAATCCCTAACATGCCTCACGCCATTGGCTCTCAGTCGGTTTCTGCGCCTGTACCAGTACATGCTCCCCAACCTGATCTCACCAAATCCAGTGCAGGGTCATAGTGAGTGGGATTCAAACCCACAACCCCAGATATGTGAGACCACCATGCTATTGTTGGTTTGGCTCAATCTTCGTGTGATTCGTCATTGTGGCCATTTCTTGTTTATCTTTAAGAAGGACATTGTTGCCTTAGAAAAGGTGCAACGTAGGGCTATGAGAGTGATTCCTGGTCTCAGAGGAGTGTCTTATGAGGAGAGGTTAGCTGAGCTGAATCTGTTTAGCCTCAAGCAAAGGAGACTAAGGGGGGACATGATCCAAGTATATAAGATTCTAACGAGTCTGGATGCTGTTCAGCCAAAATTTCAATATTAGTTTAAATACTAGCACTCATGGCCATAAGTGGAAATTTGAGGAAGCACTTCTTTACACCGCGTGTAGTCAGAGTATGGAATAGTCTTCCTGTTAGTGTAGCAGAAGCTAAAACCCTGGGTTCCTTTAAATCAGAGCTAGATAAGATTTTAACAACTCTGAGCTATTAGGTAATCTCCCCAAAGGAGCTTGATGGGCCGAATGGCCCCCTTCTCGTTTGTAAATTTCTTATGTTCTTATGTTTATCTTAGAATCTTTGTCTCATTCAGGTAAATGTACTTTGTTCTGAAGTTAGTCCTCTCCTTTGTGTTCATCGGCATTCAAACCAGACATCACTCTACTAGTGTGTGTGTGTAAACTATCCAGCAAGCAAATAACTTCAGAATAAAATGTAAAACATCTCGCTCTACCTACTCAGGCAATCCATACCATCGGTTTGTCAACAATGGAATACAACTGAAATAATAAAGATTTTTATTTTGAAAAAAATAAAGATTTTTTTATTTTTTGTTTTTTATTGTTTGTTTCAGAGCAGCCTGATATTGCCTTCTTTTTGGGGGGGCTCCGGTGCGGCATGGCTACAAATGAACTCCATTCGATTGGCCACACAAACACCTGTTTACACAACTGAAAGCATAAAGTAGTGCTGAAACAGCCACCAGGGTTCTATAATAAAAAGAATGGGGGGTATTCCACAAAGAGGGATTTCTCTGTTAGCTGGGTTAACTTAAGCTAGACATCATTATTGTCCAATCAGAGTTTAGGTAGGGAGCATTCCTATTGGACAACCATGACTTCAAGCTTAAGTTAACCCCGCTAACTGAAACAAACTGTTTTGTGGAACACCCTCCTGATTATTAATCTACAGGTAGATCAGGCCATGAACTTTATGGCTGCATGATCAGAGGAGTGTGGAAATTAGTGTCAAGCGCAGTGAAAGGTGGTGAGAGATCCCCACAGGCAGTTACAGCCATCTCTGTACATCCTGCGGAGAGAAGGCACTCATGTAATGACCTTTCTGCATCAACCAGATGCTTTATGCAAAGTGTTGCATATATTTAACATAGAACAAGAAATTTTGATGGGTATATTTTGCATACACATACAATTAGTCAGAGAGAGAGAGCTTTAAATCGGCAGATCCGACAATTTTTATGCCAAGCAGCCAAATTTATGTATATTTATTTATGTGTGCATACAATGGCTGACAAATGCTCAGTCGTGTGATTAATTAAAAGTTTTCACTATATAATTAAATTTCAAGTACGTGAATACAAATGAGATTTTTAAAGAGCATATCTCAGGCACATTACGGGGAAATCCTTCTATTTAGCCAACAGACACTTTTCCTGTCAAGGTCACGGTCACCTTCATGTATATATAATCCTCGAAAAAAATAAAAGACGATATCATAATATATGTTCAGCTGATTGGCAACACTACACTCTGAAGGTGGGGCTAAAACATATCCACACCTGGCAACATTTCAAAATAAAAGCAGGTTTTTAACAGCTGATTAGCCATAAGCACATTCAGTAGTCTGATTTTTGCTTGCGAGCGGAGATCGTTAAGGTACCCACTATGTATTGTGGAAACTATTCGATATTAACAAAAAGACTATTATATAAAAGTTATATCACAAAACAGAGATACGGCCCCTTTAAGAAAGTCAGATTCAAAGCAGCGCAAACTACCCGAAACCCCAAAGAATCAGTAAAGTAAGCA
Organism: Stomatorhinus walkeri; assembly: GCA_026784285.1. NCBI lineage: Eukaryota > Metazoa > Chordata > Actinopteri > Osteoglossiformes > Mormyridae > Stomatorhinus > Stomatorhinus walkeri. The sequence goes on along the minus strand of JAODUD010000046.1, from coordinate 3,894,161 downwards.
GCCTGGCAGATCACCCTCCACGTAAAGACACCAAAAGCACATCTCCAGCGCTCTCAGATCTCCAACAGCTACCTGGCTGACCCAATTTAAACCCTAACGAGGTAATCATTTCAATCACGGTCACCTGGGTTTGATTACTCGAGGTGTGTAGATACGGGGTTGGTGGTCATTATCCTTGGAGCCTCAGAAACACAACCCTCACTGCGGTTCTACCGTTCAGCTGTTCCCAGTATGTAAACATTTTCACCACAGTGCCCATGTTCTTTCTGGCCTTAAACCGGCATCATGGTAGCTACAGAACTATTCTAATTAGTAGCCTGAGACTTTCTAACAGAGGGAAATGCATTCGCTTTGTTTATCCAGAGTGACATAGACTTTTGAGAATGCAGACTTAGTCATTAACACTGTTTGCTTTCCTTGAGTTCAGCAGATGATTTCATATCTTAGCATTACAGGCAGGAGTACCTGGGGGTTAAGGGCCTCACTCAAGGTCCCCAATCACTCTGCACACCCCAGGATTCGAACTGACAATATTCTAGTCACAGACAAAGAGTTTTAGCCCATTGAGTTACACACTGCCCATCCAATGCCTCTATGTTGTAGTGATGACACTGAACCCATATGACGTCAATTATGGAATAATGACACGTAAAAGTAGGAAGTTCCAATAAACTCTCGATGAAGCCCTTTAACCACAAAACTGTGTTTATGTTTTTATGTTTCCAAGACCGTTTGTAGTTCTCACCCGAGCTGGCGGTGCCCACATTGTCATGATTCATGCCATTGTTTGCAGTTTATCTTCCAAGAATACTCTGATTGATTAATAACACTTTCCCTGAATGACAAATGACTCAAAAGAGCCTATTTCAAGATTGTGATCGCTGTACTTTTTTTGTGAATGGTTGGTGTATAGTGGTATTTCTAAAGCGCTAATAATATCCTACTTAAACAATAGTTTGTTGAATGACGCACACGAGGTTGTGATAATGATATATCTTTAGTTTCTGGTACAACATTCCAAAGGAAAACATTGTTTGACTTCACACCCTCTGTCTCGGAGAATGTTTCTTTAGTTTATTTATGTTTCCAAATTAGCCACAAGAATTATTGCTAGCCAAAACTTTTTAGAAAAGAATGGAGGAGTGGAATATATTAAGAATATAAATTTAGATCCAAAATCCTGCATTCTAAATTAGGCTCCACTGTTTTCTTTGGGTGGGTTTATCTGAGTAATTTCATATCCTGGCATGTAAAAAAACACTTTATACTGCTACTTTAAATATGTGGGTTTATCATTAGGCTGCAGAGGTGAATGCAGGATTATCCGAACTATGATAAGCACAGTATATGCTTAAATGCCGGCGGTGGGGCACGCCCTGCCAATCAAATGCCTCATTGAAAGAAGAGCCTTGCGTTTGACCAATGGAATGTGTGTTAATAAATAAGTGAGAGAATCTGAGAACGTTAGTTTTGTGATAAGCCGGAAGATTTATGCTCAGTCAAAGCTGGTCCATCTTACGGTGACTGTGAGGGAGGGGCCTAATTACGGTTAGAAACCGCACTGGGGACAATAGCTTGTTTGTCACCACTTGAACCACGCATTTGCACTGGCCCCCTGTAGACCACAAACAATTACTACACTGGGGGGCAAGCATCCCTGAAGTGACTTTTTGAGTAAGGCTTCAAAATCAACAAATCCGGCCCGGGTGGGGGTGGGAGGGCGATGCTAGCAGGAGGATAGTGCAGAGAGCTGGGGACAGAAGATGTTGGGGACACGTGTACATCTTTGTGCTTTGGGGCCATGGTGTCCCACTTCGAAATGTACCAGGATGGAAGAGGCATTAGGAGAATGACTTTCGAAAACAGAGGAAGGTGGGCTTTACAGAAGTAAGGTGGCTTTCAGTCTCACGGCCAGTCGAACCTGCGCGAGGCTGATGATGAGATTCCCCACACCTGGTCTCTCCTTTCTGGCTGACATTTCCAGCGCCAGGGAAGCGGACCCAGCCACATGTGACATGCAGCACTCATACAGGCAGGGGGGTCACCTTTTGTTGTTTGTCACAGCATACCGAAGGTTACATAAGGTTACATAATGGGGGGCGGGGGGCTTGGGGGGGCTACCCTGGAGCTAGGAAATATGACGACTCTTCTGCTGTCTTTAAATTATAGAGGATGGGAGATTTCAGTCTCGGGAGAGGATGTGCTGCTATTGTGGCTGGTTCTGGTAGAGTCCTTTCAAGCGACATCGAGGCGACCCTGCGTCTCGTGTCTGAAAGCAGAGCCATCAGTCTCCCCAGCCTTGAAGGCAGGTACACGGCGTCCCAGCGGCTGCTGTGGCTGATACTCCAGTTCTTGGAGGTCCTTGATCCCGCCTCCCATCTTGAGGTCAGGGATCTGCGAGGCTTTATAAGTCGAGAAGGCAGGACGTTTGGCCCATGTCGGTGCATCTGCTGCTTCCGAGCCCTGATATGCACGACCTTCAGCCCTGATATGCACGACCTTCAGCCCTGATATGCACGACCTTCAGCCCTGTTCTACTCATACGGCCCTGGATTCTGCCTGTGGTGGGGTGCCGATCCGACTCCCGCTCACGCATGTGTGTGGCGGCTCTGCGGCGTCATGAGTCAGGTGGACATCATGGGTTTCTCACAAAGGGCGCTGGCTGCATGTGACTTGGGAACAGATTCTTGTATGTGTGTGTGTGTCTGTTTGTCTATCTGTGTGTCTGTGTCTGTCTGTCTACCTGTGTGTGTCTGTCTGTCTGTGTGTGTCTGTCTGTCTATCTGTGTGTGTCTGTCTGTCTATCTGTGTGTGTCTGTCTGTCTGTATGTGTGTGTCTGTCTGTGTGTGTGTGTCTGTCTGTCTATCTGTGTGTGTCTGTCTGTCTGTCTATCTGTGTGTCTGTCTGTCTGTGTCTGTCTGTCTGTCTGTCTACCTGTGTGTGTCTGTCTGTCTGTGTGTGTCTTTCTGTCTATCTGTGTGTCTGTCTGTGTGTCTGTCTGTGTGTCTGTCTGTCTATCTGTGTGTGTATGTCTGTCTGTCTGTCTATCTGTGTGTGTGTCTGTCTATCTGTGTGTGTCTGTGTCTGTCTGTGTGTGTCTGTCTGTCTATCTGTGTGTGTGTTTGTCTGTCTGTCTGTGTGTGTCTGTCTGTCTGTCTATCTGTGTGTGTCTGTCTGTCTGTTTGTCTGTCTGTCTGTGTGTGTCTGTGTCTGTCTGTCCATCTGTGTGTGTCTGTCTGTCTGTTTGTCTGTGTGTCTGTGTGTGTGTCTGTCTGTCTATCTGTGTCCATCTGTGTCTTTCTGTATGTTTGCCCCAAAGGTTCCAGTAAGCCCAAAGTTTTGAAGTCAGTAACTCAAGAACATAAAAAAGTGACCCCCCCCCAACACCATCAACATACTGCTTTGTCATGATTTTTTCACTAATTTGTAACAGTCCTTAAAGCACAGCCATTAAAATCTTGACTGAGGCACATTTTACTGTTCAATATGTATAACTCCGGATCTTACAGTGGGGAGGGAATCCACGGAAACCTGACTTCCTTAATCATCCCCTGGTTATGCCTGTTTTATAATATAAGGTCTGAATAGCACATGAGTATGGCGGGAAACCATTAAGCTCTGAAGGAACTGGCCCACGTAGCTAATTGTGCTTGAATGTTCTTAGAGTACAAATGCTTCATGTATATACCGCAGCATGCAGAAGGTCTTCCAGAATCATTAAACAGCAAGAAAACTCATTAAGCTTAATGGACTATCAGAAAACATTTTACTGGCAAGTCAAATAACAAGTAAATGCTTTTGTAGTTTAAAAGCTACAAGATAAAGACTTGGTTATGTGTTCTTGCACTTTTATGTTTGAGGAGAGATGTGTGATTTCAGCCCTCATAACAAATATTAATTACTAGCGGAAATACGGTGAGCCACTTTATGATTTCCGACTCATGGAGTCTCAGGTGAAATGACTGGGGGATTGATCACTTTTCTTTTTTCACATGTCAGAAGGACCCAGCCTTCAGCCTTGCTGTCACAGTACTTTGGAAAAGTGCTAATTTGGCCTCACAATGAATTCCTTCTGAGAGTCGAGTGCATCAAACAGGTTCTCGTACCTACAATCACCTAGGAACCCCTGCGAGTGAGTGTGCATTTATTTTTTGAGCTGAAATCTTTTTTTCTTATAAAGTTCGCTCACATTCCCCTGCAGTTTACCCTCCAGGCACTAGGTGGCCATCTAGTTAGTTTTGGCACTGATAAAACCTGCCAGCGATGTGAATTAATCCATGGATGATGTTATCAGTAATCTTTCCCTTACTCTCTTTTCCTCAGAGTATTCATTTATGCAAGCAAGAACTCAGAAACAGCCCCCTGGCCCAGCGATGGTGCTGGAAAGTGGCGGGAGGGAAGTCAGAGTGGTGGTGTTATTGTGGTTGGGTGAGGGGGGGCTGTAATGCACAGGTCAGGTGTGGGCGTCCACAAGTCCCCCCGGGAACAAATAGAGCGCTGCACATGCATAATTGTGGCTGCCTCGCTGGCAGGCACACAAAAGATGCCTCGTATGACTCCCCACCATCACCTAGGGATTTGACACGGCTGACTCAAGAGGACAAACCCCCCCACCCCCACACCCCACCCATTTTGCGTCAGTGTGGAGACCCTGGGCATTCTGAAGAGCCCTCCCTCCTTTGGGACGTGTTAAACCTCCGTGCTTCAAAGTAAGTGTTTCTGTCATGACGTGCCCAGTTGTAGTGCTGGTGGGGGGGGGGGGGTCGAGGTCCTGGACGCTGATTCAGGACTTTGACGTCAAAAATGATACAGGTCCCACAAATGCTCACAAAAGTGTCGTTCTCTCATTAAGCTAAAGCTCATAAAGGAAGGATGTAATTAATCGTGACACACAACATGGCATCCATGGGCCCCGGGGCCTCGTCTCTAGGGGCCCGACAAGGCAGCCAGTGATTACACCGACCAAAAACATCCGAATGTGACAAAAATATTTGTCACGAATAAAATCAGTTTCAGTCCTCTATGAACCACAGAAACCGATGGGAGTTTATAAACATGGTGGAGACTAAACAAGGCCGTCAATGATGATTAACAACTTTGAGGCAGGATGGGAGATGTACAGAATAAGTGATGTACAGTACTCGTCACAGTAACGGCAGATAGGTTTTTACTCCACGCCATAAATATGTGTCACCAGAGTGAGTCGACAGTCACATGACCAGCTCTACCCACTTCTCAAACACTTACTTAATAAGCAGACCCGATCCTCCTATTTCTACCATGTGCTACCAAGAAGGGCATCTGGGAGTGGGGGGGGAGAGATGACCTGCAGTACATTGCAATCATTTTGCATCATCCAAAAACCTGCATAGATGACATTCTCCCATAAAACTACTGACTATGAAAACCAAAACACTGATGTCTGGCCTTTCCTCATGTCTAGTTTCTTAGTAACATTCTCAGGCGCCCCCCAGGTCACGATGGGGTTGCGTTCCGATTAACTTATCGTAAGGTGACAAAATATTGTAAGGCAAAAATGCCTTTTAAACATGCTTAGAAGACTTATGTTACCCTAAAATTGGGCAAAATCATCAACACAAAACCGATTTTATAATTTTATAATTTTTTATAATAAAAAGCACCTGATGCAACTTATTGTATAATGAACTGAAAATGAAAAACAGAACGGATTTGGAATACCTAAGGAAAAGTCAAAATATCGTAACACAGACCACTGTAACCCAGAGAGTGTGTATATTTATTTAGCAATGGAGGGGCAGCCAGGCATCCCGTACACAGTGTGCACATCCTTCTGGGATAGTCACTGTAACACTGCACTGGAGGATGGATGGATGGATGGATGGATGGTTAATTCGGTGCAATGATGTCATTGGTATTTAGGAAGCCTTTGCACCTTTAAGGAGCTTCATCGCGGCCTTGTGGTGGGCTGTTATGGAGCGAGACGAGGGGAAGTGTACAGTGTTAGAAGTAATGAAGTCTCTGTCAGCCGGCTGAGGCAGTTTCTCACCCTCTTCGAATCAGCTGGCAGTTTCTGGTTAATTAAGCATCTAATTCCAGAAATGCTGCCGCTTGACATGGTGGAATTTCTATTTCTTCAGGAGGGATGATTTGGTCGTTG
>JAODUD010000046.1:3847735-3860360 GCA_026784285.1 Stomatorhinus walkeri | reverse complement strand
ACCAGGACATGCAGATAGAAGATGGATGGATAGATGGATGTATGGATAGTGCATTTTAGCATGCAGTGCATGCATTGATTTTTGTACAGAAATTAAAGATTTAAAGCCTTCTTCTGGAGCTTTCCGTCATCCGTCTTATGGCTTTCCAGCTCAGTGGCATCCCAAGATATATCAGTCTCAGGTGATTTGTTTATCCATCACGCCACCAGAACTCACCTCACAGCTAAATAACAAATTAGTGCATTTTCTTTTAATCACGAGATTCTGAAAAAGTGAACTTCCCTTTTCTCTGCGAGGATCGTTGCCATGGGGACAGTGGCGAGTGCCCGTGTCTTTCTGTGACTGGGCAGATCTGCTTGTGCGTAAGAAATCAGCCAGGAACGTTTATATAAATTGAATTAGAAACTCCCCTCTCTGACGCACGGCGAAGCAGGCGGGCAGCTCGGGTTAAAGAGAGCTGTCAGTGTAGGAATGTGTCCTTATTAGGACAGCTGGAGCTGGTCAACAGAGTTGAGTAGTTCAGGTCCAGAGAGTAAAATTCCAGACCAGGATTTTGTTCCAACCAACCAGTTGAGTATCTGTGACTGTGACTCTTTATGCTCAGCTGGTTGGTTTGAACAAAATCTTGGTCTGGTCTTTTACTCTCTGGACCTGAATCACCCAACCATTGGCAAAGCTGGGTTAAATTGATGACCCCCCGGCCCCCACACACCCTAATCCTCATTTTGTGTTAGAGGAGAAATACATTTAATGGCAGAAAGGCTTGTGATGATCATTTTATCCTCATTCCTGCAATGGGTTGGAACCCCATCCTAAGTTTTCCCTGCCCTGCAAACCCCCATCCCCACCCCCCCCCACCTCCCGCACCACAACCCTAAATAGGACAAGCAAAATGGATGGATGGATTGATGGATAGATGTGTGGATTGTTACCTTATTCAACATTAAGAGCAAAAGCACGATGCACAGACAGCCATGCATATAGTGCAAGGACAGTAATGCAGTGCAAACACATTTTATAAGCACACAGAACACAAATGAATGAAATATTCCACGAAAAAAAAACTGAATGGCGTACTAATTATTTGTATCACATTGATTTAGTGGATAGGAGTGCAGGTCCCTGTTCAAGGGGCCAGTGGTGAAATCACCCTGAAGCAGTGTCCGTCCCGTTTGAGGCACAGTGAGCCACACGCTGCCTCCAGTCATGCCCCTTATTTCAGTTAGTCAATAGGAGAATGGTGATGGAGACCTCGGTGAGCCGTCAGCTTCACCCGTTGCAGCTGAAGGGGTGACAGGCTGCATGCACTGGGCCGCCCTTGTATGCAGCTTACGTAAGACGTGCTGCAGTTGCGTAAATACAGCCATCATCATCATTTTATGCTACCCTTTTGTATCTCACCTCTAATACAAAAATATGGGAAAATTATCATAGCTACTTATTATTTGCCAAGAATTCTTTGTTTGAACTTTTTAATGCTTTTAGCTTGTGGTATTAAAACTGTGTTGACCTCGACTGATTATTAAGTATGTTTTTCTGCTTTTATCAAGCATTTTAATAAGAGGATTTAAAGCACTGGGTTCGTTTTTAAAACTGTTAAAATATTTTATGGAAAAAAGGGTAATTTATTCAAAACGTCAAGCCAGGAAATTGTAATGCACTGGCCAGACCCCTTTACCCCCCTAAGGGGTATGTCTGCTCCCACTTACCCCGTAAGCAGCTAACTCAGGCCGTTAAGCTAATGTGGAGCGTAATTAATGAGCGAGCGTCGCTGTGTCCCTCTAACACATTGTGTCATTCTTTGGCGATGAGGAGCTTTTGCAAGTTAAATGTCAGGAGTGTCGTAGCAGGAAACATATATGTAGAGTTACTGCTTATGGAAGGGTTATACTAAACTTCTAAACTGATGGTGAAAATGTGTTGGACTAAAATGGACACATGCAATATTCTGCTCAGTTTACTCTCGTAGGGACATCTGAACATTTGCCCCATTTCTTGCATTCTGTCGTGATTGATGCCTGCCTGCTTGCTGTCGACACTTTGCATTTCAGAAAATGGCTACGGGCACCTTTGTGCTAAGAGTAATTCTCTCAGGATAACAGCATTTAATGAGATGAGAAATGAATAGTAGCAATCTCAGTCTCAGCCGTCTCAGTCTCAGCCGTCTCAGTCTCAGTCTCAGCAGTCTCAGCCATCTCAGTCTCAGCCGTCTCAGTTGTCTCAGTCTCAGCAGTCTCAGTCTCAGCAGTCTCAGCCGTCTCAGTCTCAGCCGTCTCAGTCTCAGCAGTCTCAGTCGTCTCAGTCTCAGCTGTCTCAGTTGTCTCAGTTGTCTCAGTCTCAGCAGTCTCAGCCGTCTCAGTCTCAGCCGTCTCAGTCTCAGCCGTCTCAGTCTCAGCTGTCTCAGTCTCAGCAGTCTCAGCCGTCTCAATCTCAGCAGTCTCAGCCATCTCAGTCTTAGCAGTCTCAGTCTCAGCAGTCTCAGTCTCAGCCGTCTCAGTCTCAGCAGTCTGAGTCCCACGAGTGGGCACCCCCCAAATCCCCCCAACCCCCTCCCCAACCAGAGTCCGGCAGAAATTTTCCCAATGCACTACGGATGGTTGTTCTGAAGGATGCTGGCTTTCAGGTGCATGCTGGGAAGGCTGCATGCCTTCTGGGAGTGGAACTCTAACTAACCTGCTTTTTGTGGGAAGTTGAGAATGCTGGGACGAATCCACCATTGTGGTGCATGCTGGCAGGATTCTGCCGCTGCAGTGCATTCTGGGGAGAGTTTGTCATTAAGTTACTTGCTGCGAAGAGCCCACCATTTGGTGCAGCTGGTGTAGTTTTAGATAGATACAATACTTTTCATGACTAAAACTTTATTCTAAGTAAAAAGATCCATTATACAATCAGCATAGACATTTTGAGCTATTTGCACATGCAGCTCAAAAGGCCTTGTATGCAGTGAATAACACTCAGACTGGAATGTGTAAAAGGCTCGGAAGTCCTAGGGCTTCTGGGTCCGGGTTTGGCAGGTGGTGGCGGCTGAGTGACAGGAAGGTGCCACCTTGTCCCTCAGGAGTCATCGGAGGATGTATCACTTCTGCTTCAAGTCATATTACTAAGTGTCAACTTCTGAAGTTTCTGCGACAGGGGAGAGTTTAAGTCATATAATTAGGCCTAGAAGATTTCAGAGAGCCATCGGTGTTATACAAATAAATGTTCAATGAATGCCTAAGTGTAAATATTTCAACAGTTTTTAATATTAAAATAATATTAAGATTAGCATGACTTTATAAAGGAGTACATATAAGGGCAAGCCTAGCATCGTCCTGGTTGCGGTGTGCGGTTTGACAAACTGCAGCTTGAGGACTCGGGATATGAGGTTGTACCTGAGCGACGCCCAAATGCAGCTTTAGGATGGGGGTGTCCGTCCTCCCCACTGGATACGAATAACCGTGAAGAGATAAACCCGCCTGAGCTGAATGGACTGGCGATAAACTGTGCTGGCTTCATGTTCTGTATACCCTGCTGTCCTTGATACATTTTCACTGCTCTAGTGCTGCACTGTAACAAGCCGCTGTATTTTAAAAAGCGATTCCTGCTTGTTCCTGCACAGGATATGGCTGAAGGACGCAGCGGGTGAGTAAGGGCCGCTCAGCAAGGCAGCAGCTGGACCCAGGGACCTCTGAGATCATGCGATTGGTACCGCTGTGAACGCTATATCCTGTTCTGGTTTATTATCATATTCGTTCTCCTGGTTTTGGCCCTCTATCCTTCACTATCCTATGTGCCTCCTGACCAGTCAATGACACCGAACCCGCAAGACCTTAAATAAAGCTTCCGTTTCCATGACCATATCTGGGGGGCCAGCAGACAGCTGAAAAAGGTGACAGAAGAGCAGCCGGACTTCACCTGCGACCATGCTAATATTTGGAGCATTAAACTTATACGGTCGGTATGTTCTGGAAGGGTGGGCGGTGCATTGACCTTTGACCCCAGAGGCTTTTCCCCCCATAGTCACTGTATTCAGAAAGAGGATTTATAATAAGAAAAAAACAGAAGTGAAGACCGTCAGCGGTGACATCATAACGAGGACAGAGGGATGAGGCTCATGCGAGGCCTGTGGTGCGAAACGGGGGTGTTTCTTTCTGCTCATCCACTTCCCTTGACATGAGGATCGGCGTCTCCGGTGCCCCGGTCAGTATGTCCAGATAAAACTGAATTCCCAGTCGATGACTTTCCAACATGCCTCTTTGTTGTGGCCCCGTGAGTCACTGTGACGGTAAGGACTCCTACACAAGAAGCGCTGGTGCAAACATGTCCGTGTGCACAGACAGAACTCTCACACAGGAACGGGGCCGTCCGTTCTTTGTACTCACGCATGCAGGCTGGTAGCTAGGTCATGTGATCACGGGCAAGGCGAACTCAGCACTGGGGAGGGGGGGGGGCGACGTGGGATGATGTGGGATGGTGGTTAAAAAACAGAGCTTGTGTCCAGATGGTGATGTGTTCTAATTCTGTTCTCGTGAGGAAGACTGCCGCAGTGAATAACAAGTCTGAACTTGAGTCATTTCATCTGTGTACGTGGAAGGTTGTCTGTCCTTGCAGGAATCCCGAGACTTTTATTTTGTCGCGGGGGGCAAATGTCCGAGTGGCATGGGGACTGAATGTGTCTCCAACTCCAGGCTTTATGACAAAAGCGATATAAAAAAAGTGACGGGTTCACACAGACACTCACACACATCGACAAGATGGGTGAATTAAAAGAGAGACAAATAAATTTTGAAAAAGTCATAAAAAAAGAGGACCATGCCCCCAAATTTAATTCTCCATCTGGGTCTGCAACAACACACACACACCAAACATCATACAAAGCAGCCCCTACAGGCCACAGTCAGTAGGGCGACAGTAACACCCAGTACCAGCTACAGGATAAGAGCTCAAGTGCAGTTACATGCCTGACAGACTGTACCTGGTTTCTTAAGTAATGTTATAACAGGCGTCTAATTAGCATGTCTGCAAGCACATACACCTCCAAAACCATCATTCCCACCCCTATTATTTAATAGTGTTATTTTAAGAAGACGGCGTCGACACATTCTGCATTAACGCAACAAGCCGATTAACATATCTCACTGTCAGAGGGCAGTGAGACCGGTGTCCTTTTTAACGTGAGCATGCGCTCACGCGGCTACAGCCTTTGAATTTCCTCACACGTAGCAGATCCCTGTTACTGCCGAATCACAGCTCGGTTAAACTCAAACTGTTTCTTAATTTTCTGTGCCCTCATTTTCTCTCTCTTGTATTTATCTTTAATTCCTTGTTGTTGTATATATACTACAACCCCTCTAGTTTTACTGCCTGGTTTTTTGATTGTTCCACGTTAGATAGTTTGTATTTTTTCCCCTTGTAAAACCTTTTGAAGTATATTTCTTGATTGATGATTTTCAAAATGGATGGATGGATGTTTGATTGATTTGATTGACTGGTTGATTAACTTCCTGATTGATTGACTGGTTAATTGACTGACTGATTGATTCCTGTCACAAAAGTAGAACATTTTCTTGTACTTAAAGGTTTTTTTCAGACTTACCGCTGGGTTTCAGTCAAAACCTGGTAAAACCTCTAAGAGACGACGATATTTCTCACACCTTTTAATGTCTCCCCCGGGGTGGTGGGGTTACCAGGTGTTTATTGTTAGCTTCTGATCGGCACTTTGGGGGACATCCCTGCATTTAATGTGACAGCCAGGGGAGAGCCGGGGAAAAAAATCAAAAATCGGAAGTCACAAATGAGCTAATCATCAATTAGAGGTAAAGGTTAAACTGCAGCGAGCTATTCTGAGCGTCTGACACCGACGGTGGATGACGAGCGAGCCTGGGCACTGATAACCTCATTTGCGAAGACTGCAGTGGACGGCAGCGTGAATATGAATGAGCCTCGGATCTTTTATTAATCTGTGTCAGACAAGGAGGGACATGTCACTCAGCATGGTTCTGGGACACTAAGAACCAAGCTGAACTCCCAAAAACACCAAGACAACTCCCCTGGAAAGTCTCGGTCCACAGGAAGCTTGGTGAGTCACTGCATGCTTTATCACGATTATGACCTGGACGGAGGCCCCAACCAGGCTTTCGCATACAATCAGTGATCCAGACCAGAATTTTGAATTCAACGCAACATCAATATTTAAAAAAAAAAACAACAACAACAGTTACCAGAGTTACCCTGGATAAAATAACTGATTGCTGTTGCACTAATATCAAGTTGTGGTATCCAAGTATTCTCACATACAAACAACAGCAAACATCCCTAATACCAAGGCAGTCCAAAGTCAGCCGAGAGATATAATCTGACCCAGCGTGTCCTCCTGGTTGGACACGCCTGAAACACCTCCCCCAACCTCCATCCAGGAGGCATCCAGTGACTCAGCTTTGGACCCCTCCCAGAGATTCAAACTCCCCAACGTATCTGTAGAGCCCAAGACACGCTGCGTTCCCGTTTCCTGTGTCTGTGAGCTCATCATTTTGTTCAGTACACAAGGGTCATGACCATTTGTGTGGGTAGAAACATCCATTAACCTGTAGGTTTATCCATCCATCCATTTTCTAAACCCACATATCCGTGACCGATGCCTATCCCACAAGCCATGGGCACAAGACATAGGTAGGTTTAGTATTAGTTAATAGCTTAAAAAGTCCATTCCCTGATCTGACTTCAGTTGAAAAATACTATGTATTTAATATACAGTAATATATGCAGCACGTCTAACAAAAGTTGCGGGATATGATGAGCTATAGGCTGAAAATACGAAACATATATATTAAAATTGAGTACTCTAAGTTACACTGAGTAAATCTGGCGAAACAGAGGTGAATCAGATCTGCCTGATGTAGATTCGGCGACTATGCTTTTACAGTGTTTTACTACTGACTGGAGGCTGCTGTTCTGGAGACAAAACGTGATTGAAACATAAGAGACGTCAGTCTGGGTGAACAGGCTCGATGCTGGACGGTTTCGTAGGTACAAAAGCAGTCGTAGCCAGTCCAAGGATGTCGCCATCTTTCACACGTAAGGCGGGAAGAGAAAGTTCCGTCTTTATGGTTTTGCACCCTTGCACATGCGCAGCAGGATCTGAGGAACAGGGGTAGCAAAGGTCAAAGGTCAAACTCATGTGCTTGGGGCAGAGTGGGGGGTAGCGGGGAAGCCAACGGCATGCTGGGAAACATGCACATCATGGAGGAATCAAGAATAGTCATCAAAGGGCTCTTCTTTCTGTCCCTGTTGTGTCTCTTAACTCCAGATGGACGGATGTCTGATGTTCTCCTCCTAACTCCAGCATATATCAGGAAAATCACATTAGATCATCAGGTTAGACCAAGAAAGATCATTAGAGCATCAACTATAGTTATTTTCGCCCTGGATTATACCCCCCGGCACCTAACCCGACACCCCAACTCCCAGCAAACAGGAAGTCTCTCTTCAGCAGACACTCTTGACAGGCTTTTATTGAAGCACAAAAATAGGCTTATGTGTGCAGAATGGAATAGGTGCCTTTCAGAGAGGAAAATGAAATGAACTGAATTAGCCATTACTGAGCTACTAATGCAGGCTCCCAGTGCCTGGGCCAGTGTGAAGGTTGGCATACATCACCTTGGAAACGCATTGTGTGGGGAGAAGCGTGTGACCTCAAAATGACACATTAGTGACTGATTCTGATCATTACTAAGAGCGGTTTCTTTCAGCTAGCTAATGTCACTTAATGTAATGTGTAAGTCATACTATTTTCCGGTCATACCCCCAATACATGGATGCAGTACCACCAGAAAAAAGGTGACAATCAGGAGTCTTGCATGCTCCTTATTTGCTGCCCCTGCCCCGTGAACTCACCTGATCTCCTTTTGTACACAAGACTTCCACAGTCACCACCCTTCTTACAAAGTAATAACGATTACTTGGATCTCTATCGCCACCCGATGGTGGAAAGTTGTAAAGACACCGTGGCGGCTATCTCACATGAGCAGCATTGCTCCGAGAAGTAATGGTTCTTTTGTTTCTTTGATGTTTTAGACTTCAAGCAGTGAATTAACTAAGTCTGTGTGTATGTGTTGAGTTTCCAAGGACGCTTAGTCTTTTGTTATCGTTCTTGCTATTCATCACCGTATATGGGAGGGAGACGTCAAGCATGGTGATTGCATTGTTTTTTTAGGGAAAAACGTAATTTCCCCACTACACTAAACGTCGCTCCTCCTCACAAACTCCGTTCGTAAATCAACGTTTTGTACGATGCATTAAACTACAATCCCCCGCATTCAAATATCTTTTGCAGAAGTGACCTCCTAATGTTCTGTCAGGATTAATAAGCGCCTACTATTTTATTACAGTTCCAGTTGCACCCGATACCTCTGGCCAGTAGGCGGCGGTACGCATTAAACGCAGACATAGGGCAAGAAAACATCCGAGTAAGAATCAGGCCACAGAAGCCGGAAGTAGGCCGTCGGGATTGTTTATCAGTCCACCATCTTTTATGCGATTCTATTCATCTGTTTTCTTTTCACTGCGCTTTGTTGCAGCTTCTTTTATCTGTCAAGGCTGGGATGATGGAAGGGTGTGACAAATTTCAGGACTTAGGAATGCGCGTCCAGGAGCTGGAAAAACGCGTGTACGGGGAAAGGGGGGGGCGAAATAAGAGCTTGAAGGTGAGCCGAGAGCAGGACAGCAGCATCCGCTGGTCCCTTCGGCATCTGGACATCGCTCACTTATCTGAGATCTCTCCGTGTTCTTTAAAAGAAAAGACTTCGACTACGGTTTTCCGTGTCACGCTGAAGTATTTTGTGTTTCTTATTGGCATAAATAATTATCCCCAAAGTGCAGATTTGCAAGCGAGTGTGTTTTGTGATCTTATTTCCATCCATCCATTTTCTTTACCCACTTATCCTATGCAGTTTGTCTGTCATTTTACTGTGTGTTGGTTGCCATGTTCGTCTGTTTATCAGGGGTTATTTATTTCTCGATCATGCCGGAGACGTTTTTAGGAATAAGTGGGTGACGGGTGTGGCCACATCAATCATCCGATATATTAATAAAAAATGTGTTGCTTTGTGCGCCTGAATCTTGAAATGATTGGATGTTTTTAAGGTATTTCAGGTGGCACACATCTGTGTCAGACTGAGTCACAAAAAATAACGTTTCCACCGTTCGTGGATGTGAATCCCAGCTCCGGCAGCGGAGAAACGTAAAACAGCACATTTGAGAGCATTTTATCATCCAGATGAATAGTATAAATTATTAGACTTTAGCGTTACATATTTTAGCGTTTTTCCTGCTCGCTGGTTCACTAATTACAGTATGTCCGATGCAGGGAAACACAGGGCGTCTTGTGTCATCTATTATGTAATCGAAGGAAATATTAATTAATATTTTTCTTTTTTTTTTATCCATTAGCTTGCTGATTCGGTTACAAAGATCCAGACAGGGCTTGCGAACACGGCCAACAAGAGGGAGCGAGTCAAAATTTTGCACAAAAAGAGTTAAGTTTTTTCTTTGCTGCAGATTTGCTCTAGCACGTCAAAATCTGTAACAAGTCAAATAAGTTTCCATTAATCTCTTTTTCCAGTTGAAGACCTCATGAGGTATTTGGACCCACAATTCACTGACAGCATTGCAGTCCCTGACTCAGTGAAGCTAGAATTCATCTTAGCTGGTGAGTAATGATGCTGTAACGCATAGTTATGTTTAATTTACTAGATGAGAATGTCACTGATTTCTACTTCCGGTAATTAGTCAGTGTTTTTAACCGTCATGCCACCTGCTGCAACTAAGAGGGCCATATGGTGCCACCAGAGAACTTTAAAATCTATCCTAGTTATGCTATGAAACTCTCATTTTGACATTAGGTACTATATGGAAGTAGCCACAGAAAGCATCTTGAATGGGAGCTAGATCGGCTGGAGTAAGAGCAGCTGACTCTGTCCCATTTACCCCACTTAGTCCACACTTACACACTACGACACTTGATGTGCACGTTCATGCATTTAGCGCAAGTATTCAGTGGTGTCCAGGTCCTCATTAGCCAAGTGCCCCTTATCCACACTGGTAAATACCACATGGCAGTGATCTTTGGCTGAGGATATAGACCATAATGCACTGCTTCGGTGAAAACTAATGTTGATGTCAAACACAAAAAAGTCTGTAGTCCAACATGCCTCCAGATAAGTTTCAGTGTAAGTGAACAAAGTTGTATAATGACTTTTTACATAGCCTAGGCTACAGTGAAGGAGATATCAAGTGTGTCTCATTGGTTTCCAGAAATCCCTGCTTCTTACATACTCTTCTGCACTTTGCACCTTACATCAATATGTGTAGTATCTCATTACACTTGTCCTTAAGTGTGCCGATTGGGACAAAGTCATTGTTTATCATTTTTGTCATACTCCTGCTCACCCAGAGGAACAGTTCCTGCTGTCACAGGCTGCACTGTTGGAGCAGGTCAGCAATCTGCAGCCCCTTCTGGACAGCAGCCACATTAAAGGTGAGCTCCGAGTTCAGGGCAGACCCTGTGTATCTATATGTGTCAGTCACTGCTGTTTGGCTGACTGTCCAATTCACTTACCGCTCCACAGCTGTGCCGGAGCATGCCACCAGACTGCAGCGGCTCTCCCAGATCCACATCAGGCAGCAGGTAGGGCTGCTCACCTACCCACTTGCATGTGTAGTTTTTGGTTGCAGGGGAATTTCTCCGTGGGTCATGTTCCTAGGACCCCAAGACAGTAATGTGTCTGTGTGCCTGTGTGTGCTTGACAGGACCAGAGTGAGGCGCTTTCCGAGGAGGTGAAGAAGCAGTTTGAGGATTACAACAAGACGGTATCCTTTCTCAATCTCAGCAGACTGCAGTAATGAATTTCGCAGTCCAGTGTACCACCTTCACGTTCGCCTAAGGGATAAAACAGATTACTGAGGCCTTGTCCGAGCAGTGAGTGTTAAAAAATCTCTCTCTTTCTATGCATTTTAGGTCACCAAAAATGTAATGTTTGTAAAATTCCTTCCTCAGGGTACAGATTTTCAGAAGCTCCATTTTCAGTGTGGTCATGTAGACAGGGAAAGCGGCGTTTGTGGTTTGTAACATCAGATTGTGCACCGTTGTCCACTTTGACATCAGAGTTTTTGCCGTTCACTGTTTGTCAGCCTAGACGGCCTGGTAATGAGGCTTCTGATAGGCCAAAATGGCTTTACGGTTAGAGTTACATCATCCCCTGTTGGTTTGGTATGCTCTTGACAGCGCGTTTTAGCGTTTTCACGTGGACGGAGATTTTTTTTCATAACAGAGGATGAAAAACACCATTTTTAAAATAACCATGTATGTATGGACAAGGCCTGAATGTCATGAAAATGCTTACTGGCGATGGCTCAAACTATATAATTTTTCAAAACCTGAAAAAAACTTTACAGTGGGGATAGAAATGTGACACTGGATTTATGCCACATCAAGGTTTCCCAGCAACAAAACTGTTTCCCAATCCGGTCCTCGGGGACCCAGAGTCGGTCCACGTTTTTGTTCCCTCTGAGCTCTCTGCCAGTCAGTCCACATTTTTTGCTCGGGGGAACTGGGAGGAAGCAAAAACCTGCACTGTCTGTGGGTCCCGGAGAACACTGCCTAGCATTGCTAAAGGGCTGATTTTAGCACAGTTCTTCCTTAACCCAGTTCAGATGTTCCTGCTCTCCAAGCAGTTCACCCAGTGGGACGAGTCGTTACGGCAGCTAGAAGGCGCCAAGCAGGTGAAGCCAGTGGACTAGCGCCCGGTTGACCACCCGCCACCTCAGCCTCTGTCACCAACTGCCCTTTAGACCCCACTAATGCAAATCGCTGCGGCAAATAATACAAATCTGGCAAATAGATCTCTGCAGTCAGTATGGTTTTTGTGCAGTTTGAGTAAGACAGTGTGTTTCTTCTGATGAGCAAATATGACGTTATTTAAAATGGGCTTAACTTTAAAATACTGGCAGCACCTGCTTTTCCTTAAGATTGTAGATAATAATGCACTACAGGTATCAAATCTGTTTACCCCCTGCACCTATTCATTAAAGTGTGAAGGTGCTCGTTGAGGCTTGTGATGTCATATTGTATTCCTGTAATTCCATTTTGTGCTAAGAAATCTCCATTTCAGAGTCACATTGTTGAAGCAGCTCTGTAATATACAGGTTCCTTACATTTTTGAGAGAAAAAAAAAATTGCATTATTTAAAGTATTTTGGATTTTGCTTATTTAGCTGACAAATAGCAGTAGCAATCTGAACGCCGGAGACGTTTTTACAACAGCTTAGTGCTTCTGCTCATATCTGTTCAAAGTAAATGTTGTATCGACACAAAATAATCCAAAAAATACAAACATAAATAAATAGTACAAATCTACCGAATGATATCCCTTGTGTATTCATTGCCTAAGTTTCCCAGTAAAATATGTTGGTGTGTGAAGCTCATGAAATAGAACTTTTAAATATTCCTCTCTGATTATCCCAAAATACATGTGCGTCTGTTATTCATAAAGAAAAATGAAAATGTTCAACGCTGTTAAGAACATAAGAACATAAGAACTATACAAACGAGAGGAGGCCATTCGGCCCATCAAGCTCGCTTGGGAAGAACT
>JAODUD010000046.1:3809300-3820016 GCA_026784285.1 Stomatorhinus walkeri | reverse complement strand
CATTTCGAGCCTCCCCCTACCCCGGCCCCCTGGGCCAAGATCAGATTTAAAAAAAAGAACGAGGAGTGGGTGCAGTTGGGTTCTCACCGTTGCGCTCAAGCATGTGCGGGTCGGAGTGTTTCTTGCCTACGTCCGCAATGGAGCGCACCAGCGGGATGCGATTACTCAGTTTCTTCTCGTTCTGGTGGTGGTGACGCTTCAGCAGGGCCTCCCGTACCTTCTCACGCAGCGCCTTGTCCAGCTGCTTCGACGCCACCATGGTGTCGGTCACCATATCTATGGGATACGTTAGCGAGTCAGCAGGTTAGCGAGCTCTTCGACAGCCCGGTAACCCCTGTGGTATATCCCTGCTGCGGCACCCGCACTGAAGACCCACGGGTGTCTCCGATTCGCTCGCACGCGCTCACGGGCACCTGCGATCTCCTCGATGTCGTTGGCTCGCATGTCGAGCATGATGGTACCGTTGAGGATGCAGCTGCGCAGCTCGAACAGGCTGTGCAGGGATAACGTGGCCACGTAGGGCTTGCTCCAGCGCTCGCCGCCCTCTTCCACGTCTTCCTCGAACTTCAGCCACCTGCGAGTCCAGAGGGGCTCACTTCAGACCAGACACCCACACTGGTAACACACAGAGAGCACAAACACAGGAAACACACAGGCAACAGACACACACACCGAAAACACACACAGGTATCACTCGCATGTTTGTACTCATATCTTTATGGGGACTGTCCATTCATTTTGATGGGCAAAATCCTATGACGACCTTGATCGCTACACAGCCCGAAACGTAACCATAAGTAACCAAACTAAGTCGAAGGCATTTGACATTTTTTTGATTGCAGTCACAGATTTTTATAAAATTGAGTTTCCTCGTGGTGACTGAAAATAATACTCCCCACAGCAGCAAAATAACAGGTGTTTATCACATTGTGTGAACATATATACATGTATACATAACACACACACACAGGCCACACACACAGGGCACACACACAGATAACACACATAGGTGACACACCCACAGGCAACATGCACAGGACACACAGCAGCAAATGATCTGTTCAGCCATAAATAACAATGTTAAAAATCCGTGATCTCAGCGCACTTCCCAGATTTGGATGCATAATTTTGTTATAATGACAGTGTTGTGAATTCACCAGCTGGTCACGATGACGATCACGATGACGATCATGATGATGATGATGACGATGATGATGATGTCAGTCTCGGATCAAGTCACCCCACCCAATCCTACACGGCTGTGCCACCATCTCTCAAACCGAAGCGTGATGGAATTAAACCAGCTGAACCGGTGACCAGTGGTTTTTGGTCAAACCCCCAACCCTAGCACGTTTATACCATATCCCCCCCCCCCCCCCATCACCCTCTGACCCTCTGACCTGGCCGTCTCCTTCCACTCGCCCTTGTGTCCATCTCGAAAGGTCAGCTCGTCCAGTTCGGTGAAGAGTTCATGGGAAATGTGCTCTTCATCCTCATCCCCTGTGCCCAGGATGAACTGGACCCTCTGGGAGGGGGTGTCTGTGGAAGTGGTCACGATCACATGGTCAAACGTGTGTGGTCACATGGTCAAACGTGTGCGGTCAGCCATCTCTGTATGGACTTTTTGGTCTGGTTCACTTTTTCCAAAAGAAAACAATTGTCAACACATGTTTCCTGAAACCATTGCATCCCTGAACTCCACTCACTTCAAGGATGCTATAAACAAAACAGGAAATTCTCAATCACTTACACCAAACTGCAACCTCTCTAATTGTTTATAACCCCCAGTTTCTTCGATTTAATTGCTTGTAACCATTACACGATGGGATCATAGCAACTATATATCGCAATTAGCTTTAATACACATCTGAGAGTTTTGAAGCCGCTGCAGTTTTCTACAGCATCTCAGAGCAGGTAGCTAATAGTGATTGTGGCCAAGGCTGGTGGTTTCTATGGTGATGGACAAGCAACGGCCCAGGATCTCAGATGAAACACGTGCAGAGCTTGTGGGCAGAAGCACTGTGAGGCTTGCAAGGCAGCTGTGCATGATGCTTGACTCAACCTCGGCATTACAGCTGAACACACTGATGGATGGTTCGCAGTAGATGACGTTCAGTGCTGTCCCAGAAAAGAAAAGGTGTGACGCATGTGAACATTTGAGTGCAGATGGCACAGAAATCATTTTGCAAGGTATTTAATTTTTGGGGCTTTATTTTATTTGTCTGAAGTCTAACTAATATTTTAAATGTGGTGTTTCGATAATCTATATTTATTGCTTTATGATTTTGTTTAGCAGTAATCTTGAGAGGTTTTGCCTGAAGAGCTGAAATAATGTCATTAATCATCCACATCTGTGTTGGGTTCTACAAAACGTTCTTTTCATAACCCAGTTCAGAAGGTTGGTGTTGAGTGTGTTCCTGATTTTGTCATTTTTTCATTCTGGAAATACGTATTGTGCTAAGAATCTTGAAAATCATCCATTCTTTCAATAACGTTTGAAAGAAATATGACAAAGCTATTAAACAAGCTCTAGAAATGCTATACACATTCAAACTATCACTGTCGTGACTTTTATTGTAGTTTTTACCATTAAAAACTCAGAAGAACTGAAAAGAATCTATATGAAGGCAAATATATTTTACATAACTGCCAGAATTTATTACAAAAATGATTTGATTAGCTAGCATAAACCTTTAGCAGCATGCATTAGCATAAATTGCTTAGCATGTCAACGTAGCACGTGCTAGCATAAACTTTTAGCAGCATGCATTAGGGTAAATTGCTTGGCATGTCAATGAGGCACGTGTTAGCATAAACCTTTAGTAGCATGCATAAGCGTAAATTGCTTAGCATGTCAATGTAGCATGTATTAGCATAAACCTTTAGTAGCATGCATAAGCGTAAATTGCTTAGCATGTCAATGTAGCATGTATTAGCATAAACCTTTAGTAGCATGCATAAGCGTAAATTGCTTAGCATGTCAATGTAGCATGTATTAGCATAAACATTTAGTAGCATGCATAAGCGTAAATTGCTTAGCATGTCAATGTGGCACGTGTTAGCATGAAGTTGTACAATGATCCACTAGCTGCTTGGAAGCAGTCATGCTAACTCAGTGCTACCACAGCAGGTGTGGCATAACAACAGAGGGCTCAAATGAACACAAGCCGCTCTCCATGGTGTGTGCGAAGTACGAGTGGCGCTGTAGTAATACCGTAGGTGGCTGGCTCCGTGGTGTCATCATGAGCGAAAGCCTGACCCTGTTCCCTCTTCCCATGTGGGTGCCTGTGGCTTCGGTGGTGACGCCTGTGCCGGCCCTCTCTTCCCAGTGGGACATGGACACCAACATACACCGCGCGGTGGCCTGTAGGGGGCAGACATAGCGAGGACCTGCAATGACCACTCGTCCCTTTGACTGAGTCTGAAACTTAAGGGGTTTCAGTGAGAGCATCTCTGGCCTGGAGAGTGAATGGAACCAACAGCACCATACCAGGCCAAAGACCAAACAGCAAGCAACAGGATCGTTCAGCATATTTCCCCTTTTCTGGTTTAGAAAATCATATGGCAGAAAAGCTTCAAAGATATGGACAAATGAGGGGAGATGGGAGGGGATTACAGATCATCTATCAGGGTTACTGAGTATGAAACAAAGCAAAACGGGGCAATTTATACATATTGAGGAGAATGACAGGATCGTGATTTTACTCTATATAAATAACTCTGGTCACGTGACTCTCTTCAGACAGACAGAGCCCATGTCTCCCCCCCCCCCTTCCATTTCTCAAAATAAAAAAAATCCCATATTTCGAGAAGCCAGAAAGTGACTCCTGTAGTGCTTCAGCAATCACGGTCAGTGTGACATTTTGTGAGTGGGGTAGGGGGTTGTGGATAAGGGCGTATGCATTTTATCCCCTGGCTGCTTCATAAATGCACTGCATAACCTTCAGTTCTCCAGCTGCCAGCTGGGAGAGAATTTCATGCTTCACAGTAAGAGTCCCGGGTCAGAATCAGAACCTCAGGAGTGTTTCTGACCCAGGAATCTATGGTAATACGTTACTTAAGGCCATGTTTTTTTGTCATTTATAAACACATTCATAATGCATTATAATGCATTTGTAAAGCATTATAAACAGATCTATAAGTATTTATAAAAAGGCATAACACATTACAGCCATGTTTATTATACATTACTACTGCCTTATGAAGCTCTTATCTATTGTGCACCATGGATTCCTTTATAATGCATTATAAATCTATTTCTATAGTGCTTTACACATGATAGCTTCATAAGGCAGTCATAATGTATAATACACATGGCTATAGTGTGTTATGCTTTTTGCTAAATATTTATAGCCATGTTTATAATGCTTTACGGATGCGTTATTATCTGTTATGAATGTTTGTATAGATTACTAAAAAATATGGCCTTAAGTAAAGTGTTACTGAGTACCTACACTAAGTTGGACTTGGGTTGACTTACTCTCTAGCTCATCTTCCTCAAAGTTGGTGTGCGTGGCGAAGCTGGTCTTCCCGAGGTCCACGACGGCCTCATCTTCAGAGCCCTGAAGGGGAACGCGCCGGTAGGTTCTTGGAGTCTGGAATCGATCGCATCCCTGCAATAAAGATGGCTGCCGGACAATGACAGCAAGCTCAGGTGGACGACGTGGGGAGGGGGGGATTCCTGCGCGTAACCCAACACCGTGGCCCCCGAGCTGCTCGCTCCCATTACACATCCCACTTATTCGATCTGACTCGATTTGTGCCCGACAGTTTGGTCTGGTGTCCCGATGTTATGGCATCTCCCCACACACGCTGGGTGTAGTGTTACATCAAGGACAAAAGCAACTGTCCAGGAGTGGATCACAACATGTCATAGAGTTTAAAGTGGGAGAACAATAGCAGCACAAAGAAACAAAGGTGGGGGAGGGGTGGCTTCACCCCCCAGGTATTCTTCTTCTCTATTATAAATACGTCACCGTTTGCTTTGCACACATACGAAGCAAAGTCCAGGGTAGCAACAGCAGGCCCTATGGCCAAGATGACCTGGTCTCTGGCACTCTCTGCTACGCCTACAAGTTCATAACTTCACCTGAAGCAGCAGGTGGCGTACCTTTTAGGTGGCTGTTTAACGTCCCAGGGAGGGTCTGCTGTTGTACCCTTGGGCCTCATGCTTACCTGATTCCCCTGGTAAATTAGGTGGTTATGCAAACGCACTGTAAGGTACTGTAAATAAAACTGTCAGCTAATCAGCCAATTACTGCCATGCTTAATACCATTAATTTTAATCCACAGGTAGAGGGCGCTATGCAACAGTGAGAACTCCCCATGTGATCTCACAGACTACCATGCTAAATCCGGATTGTCTTTGTCTGCCGAGATGGAGTTTGGCTATTTACACTTACTGATACAAGCATCTTAAATTAGGTAGCTTAGTCTGCCCAAAACAGTGCCACTTCCACAGTTTGTTTAGAAGAGGCCGGCCACTGCTGCCTTGCAGGAGATTTACGCTCATCAACGCAGCCACATCCACTGCAGGGCTATCCTCAGTAGTTACAGTCAACCAATCTTCATCCAATTCACAATCATTCCATCCGTTGAAGTTTCTCAACACAATGCGTAATTGACAGTCAGGTTTCTGGGAAATGTTTGTTCCAGTAAAATTCAATGGTTATCGCCATAACCCTAATGTAAAACCTCACGCAAATATGATGAAATATACTGCCCAGCCAAAAAAAGTCTCCATTTGAATTTTTCGTTGGACCTCCTTTAGCTCTGATTATGGCGCACATTTGTCATGCCATTGTTTCCACAGGCTTATGCAACATCTCACCTTTTATGTTCATCCAGATTTACATGAATTTCTCACCGAGAACCTGTGTCGACAAGCGATCTCACTCCATAAAGCCTCCTTCAGCTCATCCCATACACCTTCAATGAGGTTAAGGTCACAACTCCGTCATACATGAAAGCGACTCCTCATGCCCCCTGAACCACGCTTTGACAGTTCGAACCCAACGAATCTTGCCATCCTTGCCCTGGAATATGCCCATGCCAAAAGGGAACAGAAAACTCCACTGATGAAGGATGGAGGAGTAACCTGGCCAGTAGATTCAGCTACTCAGCTGACTTTAATTTACTGCTGCATAACGTCGCTGGGCTGTAATAATGATCCAGTCATTGGCTTGGCTTATTTACCGATATAAATTAAAATGGCGACCCTTTTTTTTTTGGCCGGGCGGCGTACATGCATACAGACACCTAAAAACATTCAAACGCACACAATTCAGAGACAGGATTCAGATGTACACATTAAAAAGGGTGAGTTCCAGAGTCATTCACGGCCCAGACACACTGCAGTCTGCCCCAGTAGTCAGAAAATTAGAACAAAACTGTCTTCACCCCCTAGTTGATATCACAGACCCAATGCCATGTTCCTGGGTGCCAGAGGGGGTCACGTTCTTACCCTTGTACTGGAGGGCCTATTTTAGTCAACGCAGAGGTGCTATAATTGAGTCGGGGATGGCATTTTAGCTAAAATTACACACAGTGCTATCTTTCGAGATCAATCTCCCCACCCCCAACCAAAACTTAATTTGCGACCACGGATGACTTCCTGGTATACAGATGAGTCATCGTCATTAGGCAAAGCAGAGCTCTGAGAAGGTTTTTCAATGTCCATATTTCTGCAAGTGATACAAAATGTGAATATATGTGTGAGGTAGATACAGAGATGATTGGGTAGCATTCTTCGGGATGCTGCTGGTTTTCTTTGCTCAGTAAATCTCAAGGCGTTTCCCTCACACATGTTCACACACCTTGAAGAGCTTTGAAAGCCCACAAGCCCCTGTAACATAAGGCAGGGGACACGATGGCCTGGGATTCAGGTCCCTTGCAGGGCACATGATCACACACTATGTGTAATTCATGGGTACCGATCCAAGGAGGTCAACTGCTCCATTAAAAAACATCCTTCTGCATAAATAAATATTTAAAAGGCTACCAAGTAAACAAAACATAACAACTGCTTTTTTTTTGGGACGTTGACCTGCGTTGTTGCCTGAGGGATTGTGGGTAAGCCAGCAGTGTCAGTGCCTTCCTCCCCTCCGGATGCCCATATTGTCCATCACCAGCTGTTTGTCGCGGTGGTGACCTCACTGTCCTATGAAAGGTCAGCCTAAGCTTGCACATGGTCAGCCAGCCTCAGCTCCAGCCTTCCAGAGTGGCTCCCAACCAACCCGAGGAGGGGGTGTGGCAGCTGTTCCAGAATCCTATCGCATTTTCAGAATCGCATTTCCCAGAATCCCTTGCATTCCGATTCTTGCCGTTCCCTGACAGTGACGGTACTGCGGCTCCCGCCCGATTGGCCCGTTTTGTTCTTCGCGTCACTTGAGAGAGTGACGGAGAGTAACGTGTTTGTTAGAAATATTAAGAAATTGTTTTATTGTCATTTATGTTTTGTTTCCCTAGATGTGTAAAAGATCCGCATACAAGCCATTTGAAATGTATGTGTGCTTAAACATGTTTATCTTTTCTGATAAAATAACCGTAGAGCTCTAGCTAAGCTATGTTAGAAGAAGATACGGAACCACCCTGCCTAGCCCAACCAGGTTCCTTATCTGTGTGCAAATAAAGGAGCTGCAGGGGAAGGACCCCTTCGAAGTCGGCCGAGTCAAACCCAGGGATCTGTCCCTGTAACCTGACTGGGCTTCCCTCGCAGCGAGAAAAGGAAGCACTAGTGTCTCTCAGTTCTGTTCTGTGTGGGGACAGGTTGTGGGGATCGGCTGGAATCGGCGAGAGGGTTTCTGCAAAATAGGAGAAACCCAACAATGTTCCTCAGAGCTGCGGGTGGATGCCTGACGTCATTAAATCACGGCGTCGCGTTTCCAGCCTGCTGAACATGCATCTCTTCCCAAAGACACACAGGGCCGGCGGCCGCTGAGCCACAGCGTCACTCCGCCGCCCATGACGTGACTCAGATTCACGCCGTTATGCTGGGCATTCGGGACCTCGCTTACGCAACCGAGCAGCTGCTCCACGAGAACCTCAGACGTGAGACTGGCCGGTCTCCCCTCTCCTGTGACGCTCTCTGCCGAGTGCCTCACTGTGTTTACATAATTACAGCATAGAAACAAGCGTGAAGGACCTGGCCAGCTTCAGAAATGGAGTTACACTGTCAAAATGGGGACAGCGTAATTAGATTAGGTCTATTTCCTGACGAGAGACAATACAGAACCGCTTTCCACACTGGTTCTTAATCATCAGAGAGATCAGTTCCTGTTTAAACTCTCCATCTGCCCCCCCCTCCCCCCCGGCAAATGGAGTGAGAAGCCCTAGAACGTGTGCGTGTGCATGCTCACGTCCCGGGACACACTTTAACACGTGAAGTCCAAACCTGGATGCCGTCAGACTCCTCCCCTCATAAACCTTAAAGGCACTCAGCCCCCCCTCCATAAAGATTAATTATGCACCAACTTATGACCCTCCTACTTTTATGATCTCGACCACCCTGCACACTCAACTGTGTTTGACAAGCTGTGGCTGTATATTCTAGGAATAAAACGTTTCCTTTGACATTTGAGCCAATGGCACGTTTAAAAATGCGAACTGTCACTCCCTCTCATCTGTATGTATCCGTCGGTATCTTTTGGGGATCCTGTGGGCCATTTCTGCTGAATTACATTTATTTGATTAGCAGTTAGTTGCTTTTATCCTGTTAAAAGGTCGCGTCCCTCGTGTGTTTGGAGGTTAAGTGCCTTGATCATGGGCCATTTGATCTGAACCAGCAAACCAGCGATCAGGGGTACAGAGGTCTGAGCCGCGGAATCACATGCTTCCACGAAGTAACACATGCTAAAGTAAATATGTCACCTCCTCTGGCATGTAGCCAACTCTGGCCTCAAAATAGTGCCCACTGTGTATCTCTGTTCCAGAAAGGAGGGAAGGTCAACCTTAATGTCAACACCGGGACCTAGCTCAGGACAGAACCCTGTCCCGCATGGGGGGTAGAGTACTATGTTACTATGGGACAAGAAGCGCAAAGGGGTGTATGGACCTTATGTTTAGCCAGGTCCCTCAACCAATAAGTCAGTCCTCCAGGAGAGAGGAGACTGGAGAACTATGGAATGCAGGAGTCATTTTCAGAACAGTCAGAATCGAGCCCCTTCCCAGCTCGACTGTTTTCCCAAGTCGCTCACAATGTTTCGTCGCGCCTCAGAACACGTCAACACCACTGTGGCACCTGCTTGGCAAAATCAGGTCCGCTTGCTCTGATAATGAATCCAACCATCAGCGGGAGACAAAGAGAAGCACGTCAGAGAGAGTCGGCCTGGCGCGTATGACTATCAAAGATAATAACTCCACCAGAATCAAAACAGAAGATCGCTTACATTTATATAATAGAGGCATTAACGTGATCGCTGATACTGTTTACAAAACGACACGGGTCAGATGTATGGTGTTGGTTCATCGGGTCAAACGCTGGTCAGCACTCAGGCAACAGCCAAAGACGGGGACTCGGAGCAGGAAGGGAACGGCAGCTTTGAAGAGCTCAGCTTTGGACAAAGCAGCGGACGTGACAGCACGACTCAAAATTAGTCAGGCAAGGGATAGGGAAGATCCGTCTCTCCGGCTTCAGGCTGTCAGCGTGATGGAGAGCCCCCCCTCTGGGGAAGGTGCTGGTAATTATCTGAGACGGTGACCCGCGGGAAGAGGCCACCGCTGGCTCCGTGCCGGACGACTTCTAGAGATGGAGGAAGCATTTGCCTTCTTACTGTTATGGAGCCAAAATCAGACGATGACTGCATGGGAAAATGGCCAAGAGAGAGGCCATTGGGGGGCGCTATATGTCATTAGCTATCGGCCACTAGATACAGGATGATGCCGTAAAAGATGATGACTTGATTGGGTGGGAAATAACTGTTGCTTTCTTTGTCTCCTGGTATGTCTCATACCGACCATCAAGCCAACGCAAGTGTAACCCATAATGCATTGCTTCCTTCAAGGCCTGACAGAGTAATATCAGGGGCGGACCAGCAACCAGTAGCTGCTGACTGGAATCAGTGAGGAACATCACAAGGTGCTTTGTCAATTCACGGATTCTCAGAGCATGCGAAACCACGGACAGTGCATACAGGCTGAGGGTTATTGGTAAGTGGAAGGTGCCGACACCCCATGATGTGGCACATGGTGCAGGTCACTCTGGGCCAGAGAGGGCCTCGTGCCAGGAGGCCAGTCCCATTCCATGGGCAGAACCAGGCCAGCAGCACCAACACGTTCCCACATTCCTCTCTCACCCCAGGAACATCTCACCCCACTGGGAGCTGCAGATGCCAGCAGAGCAGGCCAGCATCATCATGTGAACAGTCACACGCACACGCATAGCTCATGCCTGCATGCACCGCAATCACATATACACACACATACACACACCAAGTTTGTGCACATCACAATCATACAGAGCACGCACCCACAAACATGCCTCTCATGTAAATATAACAGGCATCATACTAGATGTAGCCCAAACAGGTGCTCTCATGCACTCACCACCCCTCATGTGTTTACACGCCATGCCCGCACACGCCGCAAATATATGTCTCCCCCTCGTCCACCCTTCTACACCCCCATCCTATTCTCTCTGCCCCCCTTTCCCTCCAGGAGCTGCTAAGACTGTTTCCTTTCCAGGACACATTGCTGAGGATCATCTGCAGCCCCCCCCCC
>JAODUD010000046.1:3786433-3801350 GCA_026784285.1 Stomatorhinus walkeri | reverse complement strand
CCCCCCCCCCCCCCCCCCCCCCCCCCCCCCCCCCCCCCCCCCCCCCCCCCCCCCCCCCCCCCCCCCCCCCCCCAGGTATGGATAAGAAACCCTGGGATCTGTGGGCTGGTCAGCCAAAGTGCCACAGCATTGATTTGCCCAAGGGATCCTTACACATAGGCGCATATCGCACGCACTTGCCAACAATCTCACCCCCCCCAGGCACTTCGGAGGCGAAGCATTCCCAGCTCACGCCTTTCCCCATGGGGCTTACAGAGGCGCGGGGGCAGGAAGATAGATATGGCACTTTTACAGCCCTTCCACTCTGAGTCTTCCAAACAGACGGGCAAGACCACCCATGACCCCCCCACCTCCAGAGACAGCAACCACCCCCACTTCCACCATGGCCAGGCCGGTGCTGTGTAAAATCGAGTCACCCATCCAGCAGAGCACTTTCTGGACCATGCTATGATGTCTGGTGGAACACACAGTCCAGGCCTTGCAGAATCCCGACCTCCCGGCCCCCTTTGTTCGCCAGTTCCCCCACACAGACCCCAGCCAGTGTGACTCACAGATCTGTCAGGTGTTCTTGCGACGACCACGTGATGGTTCCCTTGAAATGAAGCGTCTAACATAACCTGACTAAACAGGGAACTGGCATTTCACAGTCCTGCTCCGAAGACATAAGGACCTGCTGTGTCACAAAAAAAAAACTTCAGATGTGAAATTTCTGATTGAAGCCGACAAAAAAACAGTCGGGGATCTAATCTTCGTATCCCCTGTTCTCCATACGTGAATCTTTGCATGCCTGAATCTTAGAAGGACCCAGCAGAGTCTAGCACAAACAGCAATTGATTGCTGCCATTTTTGCATCGACGGTTGCAAGGGGCCCAATGTCAGTCGACTGTAGAGCTGTAACTTCATTGTCATGACGAATCGCAAGGCCGCTTCCACTCTCGTTCAGATGAACATTCATGGAATTAGCTGCAGTGCTCACAGTGACATGGAGAAAGCTGCGTTCACGGGCATGCAATGCCATGACCAGTGTCACTCACGTTTGCTTCTGTGCAGGGGGGCATCACAGTCGACACACCAGTGTAGAGTGGTGCAAACATCAGCATGGTACCTGACAGGTTTTTATGGGCTGGGCGTACTGCAGCATTGCCTTACACGTTAAGCAGGTTTGCAGGACTGCAATTAATCTAAGACTTCCATATTATGTTGTAGACCACAATGCCCCATCAAAAAAACATCGGAATACCTGCTTCATCTTGAGCAGAAAAATAAAATCACGGCTGCATAGCTGCGCATCTGCGCGACCCTCCCCACGTGGGCGACACCTCGCGCTTGCTCGCGCACGTCAGTCAGCTGTCTCGTGTTCTGCTCGGCTTGTAAGACGCCGCACGCGAACACGGTGCGTTTTTAGCACGGCTCCCAGCATCCACAGATCCCCGGATTGTCGTTTGCCTGGGGGGCGCCGGAGCTCCGCCTCATTAGAGGGTGTTAATTGGAGGACGTCAGATACTTAGATCGTAGTCGCCACGCGTGACAGCGGAGTTAACCGGAATAAAACTGTTTGGGGGTTTTAATTGATTCAAATGGGAGAAGAGTGCCCTAAAAATGGAGGAACTCAAGCTGACGTCTGTGCCCTCCTCTGTTTCTCACTCTTTATATTAGGTACTTCGGTAATTTCACCCTGCTCTCCCTGACCTGCTGTCGTACACTAAATCACACCGTGCAAATAAACTGCTCAAAACAGCAACCATTAGAAAACGCACCAGTGCACACAAAGCTTGGAACACATTCGCAGAGGCGCTTATAGTATTTTTTAAAGTTACGCAACCAGAGTTGCGCCATTCGGACTTACTTCGCCCTCACTAAGCAAATTTAAGATCAGCGTTTAACGGAGTTCGTGTTGCCATCCTGCACCTCATCACACGTCTCAGGTGACGCATGGCTGCGCATTTGCCGCTCATCAATCAATGCACGTGAATAAAACTGTTTAAACCACAATAACGTTTTTTTCCTGTAAACCCGGTGTGCGGAATACGGGGCGTCCGACACCCCCGATTAAGCCATGAGACCCCCTCAAAGCTTCAAAAGCAAAATTTTAAGGGGGTCTCAAGTTCGGTATTGCGCAACAATAGGGAGATGGGACCCCCCCCCCCCCGAATATTGACGGGTATTTCGCACACTATGCAAACCAATATGATCTTCAGCGTTTCTTGGCTCCTACATTAATTACCTATATGAATATACGCAAAATGATTCTGTGCTATTTTACTTTTCTTTACGAAAAATCTATAATAAAAAGAATATCTGCATAATACGTCGTTTGTTATTCTCTTACAAATTAATTAATGAGTTTAAGTAAGGCCATTTTGTCGAATACGTCCATGTCGTATAACCTTCAAAAATAATTATTTTTCGCTATTAATGTGTGAGTGTGCAGGACTCTCACTGCAATACAATAGTACAGTAATAGATTACTATTCGTATGTACGTAGTCTATAATAATTAGCAAAATTTCATGCAAACACATAAAGCAAAACAGAAAGAATAAGACATCTTAAAAATAAAATATTTAGATAACTGTATACAGTACTGACTGCTCATTGCTTATTAAATTAATGCAATAAATAAATCAGTAAATAATAGTTAAAATGCACAATGCAACCACTTCAAACAGATAAAATGTTGGAAATCTGTAAGTTGTGAAATTAAAAATGCTCGACGCAGCTTTCTTTTCTTTTCTTTTCTTTTTTACTTTTATAGCCCGCTTTTGCATGTTTGTTTTCGCAGCGGCTGGTTTTTACGAGTGGTTTGCTGGTCTCAGGCTGAGAGACGCTGCAGTGAAGAAAATTACCGAAGTTTCGACTGCGACTACTGGCCCCCGCGCGCAAGCGCCGCTCGCTCCGCTCAAAACACCTTCCGTCCTGCCAGCAGCGAGCACAGCGATGCACAAGCAAACTTGTTTCTAAATGCACCTGTTGGGGGGGCTTTCACGTAAAAAAGAAGTTTGCCACGAGCGGTTATCGGAATCTTCCTTAAAACCCGCTACCCAACTTTAAAAAATGCATTCAGTGCGTTCGTCAAATAAAATAAATATTTTAAGATTGGCTGCACTCACTTTTCCTGAAAATATTTCCAACGTTATACTTACAGATTTACACACCGCAGCAAATGTAAGTGTGTTGCCACTTGTTTGTTACTTTTACAACTAATTTAAAATGCTGTAGGCTATTAAAAACAAGTAGGCTCCAGGGCGTCTTGTAGTCTACTTTTATTCAATCTACATAAACGTTACATTAAACTGTATTAAATGCATCTTTTATAGTTTGTGTCAAATCTTAATTAAACCCCTAATTTTGCTTCAAATTCTAACAAGAAATACGAGCTTAATGTAATCCAGTCTATATACGAGAGTGTTTTGACACCATTTAGGCGCAACACAAAAGGTTTAATTAGCAGCAGAGCCAATGATTGTGTGATAATGCACGTTTCCTTTGTAAAAAAAAATTCAACTAGAAGACAGTCGTGTCACTTTTCTTCGTTTTCTTAAGGTCACATGTAGGTGATCCGCAAAGTCTAAGCCCATAACGTTTTAATTAGAAAGTGTCATTCCTATTTTCACATGAATTCATGTTTTAAAAATCGTTTTGCGAGGTTTTCGAGACATTTCATGTGAGAATTCAGTCTATTTGCATACTGCCCTATTGTAGATAGTCTGGTAATTGCTTGCATCAGAATAAAAATGCTAGAACAAAAATATTTCAAAAAAATTCCCGCTCTTCGACATTAGTCTTTCCGAATTTTATCTGAACAACCGGATATATTGCTGTAATTCTGGTCAAATATCGGATATGTGCCTAAAAATAATACCACGTAAATTTGAATAAATGCAATAAAAATCATTTGGAATCAGCGTACATTTTACTTACCAACTGCTGTCTATACTCAAATTATACACCAATTGTCGCTAAAATATTACTTGAGGCAAATATTCCTTCGTGGACTAATTTAGGAAATTTATCAACGCTTGTGCCGATTCGTGCCCTTCATCAGCGGCGTATAACATAATGGGCTTCGGGCAATTGATTACCTCCATTTTATATTTTTCACAACGGCGTCCAAAGATTTACAGATATCGAATACTGCAGCCATCGGATATTCTGGCTAAACTACAATAAGATTTAAAACGTATTACTTCGCAGTTTCCATTACGGTAATCACGCCCATTAATAAATTTGCGTATTTAAGTACCGTATAGAAATATTAAGCAGCAAAAGGCTCTTTTTGAAAAGCGTGGGGAGGATTTTTTTTTATTATTTTTACTAATTTATAACACTTCCATGTACACATTTTTGTACAAGATACTTCACATTCTATAGTGGACAAATACTGTACAGCAAAGAATCTTTAATAAATAAATGACAGTTTGTACAAAAAAACAAACAAAAAATGGTAGCATGCTTAAAGGAAAAAATATATTAAAAAGCAAAACAAAACCCTTAGTCATTTGTTCACACCTGGCGGGGAGGGGGGTTAATTTCTGCAACTTGCTCTGAGCAGTAAAAGCTTTGGCACGATACAAAAAAAAAAATAGTCGAGTACATCTTTAAAAGGCGGCATTTAGAAACAGAAACACAATGGGATTGAGCACGTTTGTAAAAGGGACGGTTTAAGAGCTAGTGTAGAAGGCATAGTAACCCACACCTTTGGGGTTGTCCTTGTTATACTCGTCGGAGGTCACGTCCTCGCATTTGATCGTCGGCGAGTTCTCTGTGCTCGAATTGCTGGGCGACATCCTCCTCCGCTTGCACACCATGGAGTAGACGCCCGAATCCACAGAATCCAGCGATTTCAGGGAGTGGGGGGTGTCCAGCCACGTGGAGGTGCCACTGCCACTGCTGCTACTCTCCTCCCGGGCTTTGTCCTTGCCAGAGAGTGGATCTTCGGAGAAGCTAGGGGGGCTGGGTCGGGGTGACCAAGGCAGGCTGGTGGCCACCTTGCGCTGGTAAGGGCCCCTAGAGCCCCAACCGGCAGCCATGGAGGCAAACGTGGGATCCGGGTAATAGCCGAGGGCGTGAGATGTCTGGAGCGGCAGCGGTTTGATGCCGTACGGCAGCAGGCCTCCCGCTGAATAGTCCCCCTCGTACGGGAGGTCCAGCTTACCGGCGCCGCCCTGCTGGACAGGGCCCACGAACCAGCGCTGTGTGGCGGCCGCTGCTCCGTCCTCGGCCTGCGGCGACAGGAGGCCGTTGGTCTGCGGAACGGCTCGCTCGCCATTATAGAAGCGGTTCTGGGGCAGGTTGTTGACAAACTGGTCTTGGAAGAAGGGTTGCATGGCGTACCGGGCTCCCGGTACAATCTGGTGGGAGCGGGGCGAGTCGGTGGGTGACGGGGTCAGCCTATCGGTCTCTGGAGCTGTGTACATCCTGAGGAGAGGAGCAGGCATGGCTCACTGACAACAATGCCTGCAATATCACCTGGCTGTGTGTCTGTGACACTCACGCATGTGCGTATTAAATACAACAAAATGTACTTACGAGTCGTAATTGTCTCTGAAGCCTTTAGCAAAAGGGTTGTGATCAATTTTCAGCTGTGTGATCTGCAAAATTGAGAGCAAAAAAAAAAAAATGCTTAGACAACCACATGCCAGAAGTCACCATAGACAAGCACCTAAATGCTGAACGTCTTATCTTTTGAAAAGTATATGTGTCCTGTCCGCTTACATCAGTGTTCTGATAGGCTGTGACAGCGATGAACTGGTTTTCCGGGAAGGTGAAAGTCTGGGTTTTTGCCTCGTTGTTTATGTCCTCCACCCCGTCCTCGCTGACCTCGACAATGTGCAGTCTGGGCTGATATTTATGTAGAGACTGGAGGACGATCATCTGCAACAAAATCAAACATAAGATACGTCGATGTCGAGCACTACGGTAGATGACGGCGTGACAGTTTGAGGCTTTCCGCGCGCTACCGCTTTCCTCACCTGCGTGTTGTTGTTATTTGCGCCTTTGTTGTTAGTCAGTTTCAATTTGCCGAATGAGATTTCTTGCCGCATCCAGTGCGCTCCGGTGTTTGGGGATTCCGGGTGGACGTACATTTTATTGCCTTTAGGAGGGGGGGGGGGGAAAGTATCTATCTTTATTTCATCATAAATTGCGGCAGGATATTTTCAATTTTTGAGAATATCAGGAAAATATGCTGAAGGCAAAAGTTAATCAACCAAACGATTAGTCTACCACAAATGAGACAATTCTGAAACTGGCGTTTAAACAGTCGCATTATTATGTCTGTATTTTCGTCGAGCAGATCGAAAATAAAACCTACACTATTTCCGTTTACAGCTGAAGGAATCGTTATAAAATGTCTTTGAGAATTTCAATTAGTCTAATTTAAACGATGCTAAATTTACGAGAAATTACGATTTAACTTAGAGTAGATAAATCAAAGAACATTTTGCTCGAAATGGTAGATTTTCAGTTAAAATATAAATTTATTTCCCTATAATTAAATTAAACACGCTACTTAAATTTTAAATGATATTTATATACCAAGAAGAATATAGGATGCTTGCAAAAGATAAGTTGAATTATAAAAACGTGGACTATCAAAGCTTAATGATGTTGCCAACGATAAAGTATCTTTGAAAATTACATAATTC
Source organism: Stomatorhinus walkeri (assembly GCA_026784285.1). Classification (NCBI taxonomy): domain Eukaryota; kingdom Metazoa; phylum Chordata; class Actinopteri; order Osteoglossiformes; family Mormyridae; genus Stomatorhinus; species Stomatorhinus walkeri. The sequence goes on along the minus strand of JAODUD010000046.1, from coordinate 3,794,704 downwards.
AATCTGACATAGTTTGCACGATTTCCTATTCGTGATTGTGTTAAAAGACAGAACTTACGAATGACGTAGCATTAAGAAGGCTTCGGGAAACTCACCCGTTTAAGATATTACTTTGGTTCTTTTATTTGTGCAGGTTTTACATGGACTCCGCAGACTCTTTAATTATAAGCTATCGTTTTCAAACAAATATGACCACGAAAATTTTGCATAGACCAATGACTGTATTATCTGTAGCATTTTAATTATGATTTTTTTGCTGATTATTTCGATTCCATCACTAGGCTGGCGAAACTGATATTTTGTAGTTGTCATCGGGGCAAAAAAAAAAACGCAACATTCAAAATCGACGAGTCCGAATGTCCCACGTTTACCATCTTTGTCTATTTCCTGCAGTACTCTCAGTTCACGGGACGGCAACTTACGATGACCAATAATTTCTTGCGTCTCGTGCAAGTTCATTATATATCTTTCTGAGGTACCACTTTACAATAAGGCTCCCTTTTGCCACTTGTAAATGGTAGTAACTCATCAATAAAATAAAACTATTATAACTTGTTTAAAATACTCTATTAATAATTTACAAAATGTTACAACCTAATTAATAGCCAGCTTATAAACCATTCATCTGAGTAGTCCTATTGTGAAGTGGTACCCTTTCTGATACATGTGCGTATTCGTACCTTGCATGTTGTTATCGGCCTTTCCACACGTCACCCATTTGCCGCCCTGGAAGCGCCAGTGATTCGGGTCGGCCAGCACGATCTCCACAAACACGTTGTAATGTGCAGAAGGGTTCAGTCCGGTGATGTTGAAGCTCAGAAACGGGAACATGCGTCTGTCGACGGCAACAAACACGTCAGTTTAGTAAAACACCGCTTGGGATTTCTTATGCAACCAGGAACTCTAAATAATTGAGTATCACTGCGGCATTGTGGGAATTTCACGCTTAAATACAAATCATGAAAATGGTTCATATGTATAATTAAAATACTTCATAGAGCGTAAACTCTGTATTTGCACTTGTACGTGTCCTATTTAAAAATATGTGTCGATTAATTGTCATGACATTGCGTTCCCATATTCACATTTAGGAGGCAAAGCAACCTAATTTTTAAATGTTATTTTTATGGCTTGTCGGATTACCAAATTATTGGATGTGATTATGTATATGTAACATGAGAACTAATTGTACACTAATAAACCAACACGTCTTATTTAACAAATTTATACGGATTTACGTCTTGCAATGCGCACATGCAAATACAAAAACGCATTTTTGGTCTAGTTCCGCAGCAGAAAAAAAAACAATGTGGTTTGCGTACCTGCCCTGCTTGGTGATGATCATCTCGGTCTGATGCCGGTGAAACTTGAGCCACAACGGCCGATTGCAGAGGTAGACTTGCGCTCGAGCTCCGGCTCCAGCCGCCGGAATAGGCACTGATGCGATCCCCGAACTTGTACCCGGGTAAGAGGGATAAAGACAACCGGGACCTTGCCCGAACTGGTATCCGGCGCCGAACTGGCTTCGCGAGGCGCAAACAGCAGAGGTGAAGCCCGTCGGTGGCAGCACAGATCCATAGTGAAGCGATGTGGAGTACCGAGATCCATTTGACCCTGGATAAACTGTTCCAGTCTGAGCAGCGTAGGGGAAGAGAGAACACGGATTCGCTACATCAGAGGCGGGCTGAGAGGAGGAGAGGAAATACCTGTCAGAACCAAGTTCATCTATATTGTAACGGCGCCCGTTGGACAGGTCATCTTCACCGATGACCGCAGAGCTTTTTCTTCCGTCCGTAGCGGTTTTAGTCCCAGTGAACGTGTCACTTTCTCCTTCGTTCAGCATGTCGTTAACCCCGCTGCTTAAGTACTTTTTGGGACCGTTCCCGGGATGAGATTCCGTCCGAGAAACCTCCTGAAATTCTAAAGGGCCCGATCCCGGACTACTGCTGTTGTTGTTATTACTTTCTGATGACAGACTGTAAAACGGCTTGGGTAAATTGATAGCGGAGCTGGGTAAAACGGGGTCTCCTAACTGCATAGTTTGATTTAAAAATATTTTTTTTAAAAATTCAGATGCCGCAGTTAGAAAACTTCCAGAAAACTACGAAAACGAGAAGGATACCGCTAGTCTGGGTATCTCTCCGCCGTGTGTGAGCGTCCTTGATGCGGCCGAAGGCTGATCCTCTCAGCCACACCTCCCGGTTTCCAGGGCTGCTGCTCTCTGCAAGTGATAAAAATGTTTCGGTGCCCTTATATACGATCATCTTATTCACACTCCCAATGTGCCGCGAACTTCGGGGGAGGGGCTTTTCGGTAGCCATGGCATTACCTCTTCAGCTTTCTGTGCCTATTGGCTGAACGTGTCGACAATAATTTAATTGGATGTTAACAAGTTCCTCTGTTGAACAGACTAATATTTAAAAAAATTTTTTAGGAATGCTTAAAAATGAACTATTCTTTTAATTTCAGATAAATAAATAAACATGTAATTTACATAGCAAATAATGGTAATAGGCCTACATTGAAATAATTTAAGCACATAAAAAAACTATCAATAATAACTATTTACAATATAATTTTTCGAGAAAACTGAGTGACAGAAAATTAAGCAGACCAGAATTAAACACTCGCCGTGTCAGCATTAGTCCTTAATTTCTCCCGCCGCACTTTCACGGGCGAATACGCAATGAGACCGTGTCTAATTTTTAAACATTTTGAGGCAAGCGGTTGCCGCTGAAATGGTGTCTATTTGCACCATCCGCGTTGGTTTCAGTAGCGAGTCTCCACCGCATTAGCGGCAAACTGGTTTCCCATTAGCGGCCCGTTACTGGGTCTTTATCTTAGACACGTGCGCCGGGCGCCGAGGTTGCCCCGCTTGGCTCGCTAATTAACCGAGGAATGTGCTCAGTTATTTAGCAAGCTCCTCTTTGTCTTATCCGAGTTAAAAAAAAAAGTTGCTGTCAACTATAACAGAAAAATACGCCCGAAGCGCTCATTTTAATTAAATTAGCCACATATACACGTAAAATAAACACATTTACTCGGGAATAAAATTGCGACAACAGAGAAAATGGTATTAAATAGGTCATAGAATTTACCTCTAATTTACCAGAAAGAAATCTACATGGATAATGCCAATGAGATTATTTTATATAATTTACTGACAATTAATTTTGCATTTTTGAACTAAAGACGACTCACGGACGGCTGCTTTATTTACGGCAAAGACACGAGCTGATTGAATATGACGAAGGGCGTGAGTAATTCGCTTTGAAAACCTGCTGCCTGCGGGCTTTCACTTTTCTTACCTCACAAAAGGTGTCTTAAGTGCTGTTTTGTTGAAGTTTTCCATTGGGCCTTATTTGACTGTGCAGCGCAATATCCAAACGGAGTGATGCACGCATCTGTTCTTTCAAATTCACAAAAAAAATAATGAGAGAGATGGGTTCATACATGCAATTAAGTATTAATAAAAAGAACATTTATTTAAGACTGGTGTACCATAAAAACCAGGCATGGCATTATACTAAGGTCCGCGAGCAATTAGAATTAAAACTGTGTGTGTGCGTGTGTGTAGGTGTGTGTGTATGTGTGTGTGTGTGGGTGCGTGAGATATCCACGACAGTAATCATAATTGTGGAATTGTGTTAAAATGTCGTTTTGGAAAAATCTTGTAGCATAGCTGTATTGATCAAGAGTTGAACGCATTAGAATTCAATAGGTCAACTATACCTTATTGAACTTGAAGTAGTCACCAACTAGTTTTATTGTTAATAACCTATGTGATTCGGTGCTCTTATCCGGATCACCTGCTAGTTGTACGAGAGGAGACCCGCGGATTTAAATCCCCTTGGAGCGCCGCTCTCCAAGCGGACGGAAAACTGCCAATTATTTTTCCGTCTGATGGAGCCGGTGATATAGCAAGAAGAGACAGCTCTGTTAGGAGACACAACATTATTAAAACTGCTAATATACACGCACGCCGGTGATACAGAGCTACTGCATGCATCATTTTTATGTGTCGGGTCAGGACAAGACAACAAAATGCTCAGGGCGCCACTATGAGTCAAGGAACGCGATGGGCGCCGGCATTTTAGCCCCTGCAGAACGAAGCAGGTCACCTGTTTTCCACGAACTAGCAAGTTTATAAATTTATAGTTGTGGGTTGTCCCTGTTCACATATCGAAAAAAAAGTGTCAAGTTCGAAAACAATATAGTAAAACCACGCGTTAAATGCTTTAAGCACCAAGTATTATACGGTTGATGTGTTATAAAAAGGAAAAACATATAAATTGTTTTAATTGTATGCGAGTTTTGAATAGTATCGTTCTTAGCGTGAATAAATAACGGGATAATAGCAAACATCAGTTCTGAGCGAAGTAAAACGGGCGTCCCTGTCATTTTGCTGCGTGATATTCAGAGATAAAGAGGGTGAAATAGAAAAAAATCTTCTAATTAAAACTGTATTTCATGCTGCGTGTTTGAACATGGACTGTTTAGCATTTATCTCGGCACGATTACAACAGTGTTTAATATCTTTAATACATTTTATATGCCTAATATAGAATTATATTGTCCAAAATATCTTTGTAAAATTTGCAAATAAACGGATTTTATGTAATACATCTACACAAATCACGTTAATGTCCTGCACTTTCTAGGGAGATCAGTTTTGCGTTTTTTCCAGCCACTGTTTAAAATATAATTTCTCTTTCTTGCGTCACGTGTATATCGCCTACTGCATAAAAGCGACAATACAGTCTAAGCAATAGGCGCAGTGAGTCATTGAAGCCGTTTAAAAGAAACGTTTGAAAAATATCTTAGACTTACAGTTTACGTGACAGGTGCTATGAAAGAGATATTTATTCACTTAACTGTTGCATGCTTCCCGGTGACTTGGAAACGCCCCACGCTGTGTTCAGAGAGGGGCCTCGCCGAGTAAAATTCGATAATGCTATTACAGTCATTTGTCTTGTCTCCCGTCATTGAGTTGTCCCTTCACGTGCCTTTACATATTGTACTAAGCGGCGCAGCAATTAAGGAAGTTGCCTTACGAAAAAAAATGCGGCCGGCCTTATGTTCCGGGACGGGCCTTAGATTTTCAGGCTCTCGCCTCGCAAGTTATAACTTCTAAGTTCTTAAGTGAAATATAATTGTTGTTTATACTGAGAAATAAATTAATAAATAGGAGAGACATCTGCTTTGTAGTAGTTATTACAATATAAAAACCTTGGCAAAAATTATAGATCAATTACAGAACAGGCTTACTGTTAATGGATCAAAGAGCAGTGACAATCCAGTTGTTTCTGATCTACCTCAGTTTAGTAACTGGACACCATGTTGCGCTGTGGCATCTAAGCTCCGCCCACCGCTGAGAACACCAGCCCGTGGAGTCCTCGCCTCATCAGTGACTGACAGGGTGACAAGCAGAGTATAAGGGCTGTATTCTGTCTAGTTCCTTGACCACTCATTTTCACCCAGAGTAACTGTTATGCCCTTTTCATACCAGCGTTGTTCATGAATGCAACAGACAGGCCCTTCCTCAGGGTCTCACACTGCAAATCCAAGAGCCTCAAGTCAGTCTTTAACCCCCCCCCCCCCATATCATACCTGAGCAAAGGAGGGGGAAAGAAGCAAGGAGGAACCTTACACAGCTGCTGCTACTCATTCTACTCTCTAAATTGCTTTTTCAGTCTCCCCCAATCTGCGAAGACAATGCCATGTCCAGCAGAGAGATTTGAAATAAGTAACAAGCTACAATCTGCTTCTGCGGGCTGTGTAAACCTCACACAAGCCACACTTGCATCCTAACAGACCGAAAAACCAGGAGATCAACGCCGGACTGGCGAGACAGCGCAGGAGGTTCGTTGCACGTGGTTTGTGCGCGTTGCGGAGCGAGCTGTGCGTGTGCAGTTTACCTCAGGAATCTGTGGTAAACTGGCCTAGGAAAGACAGTGAAATGCTGGATGACAGCGCACAAATGCAGCGAGATTGTCTGCTGGCGTTAAGAGGAAATAAACGTCTGGTAATGTGACAGCTGGGGGGCAGGGCGAAGGGCCACATGTCATTGGCTGGGGGCCTCTCCCCTCCCTGGGACCCTTTTGTCTGAGCAATTTTCTGTCCCTGAAGGAAAGGCTGATGCAAGGCTACACTGTTTTCCAGAAACTGATTTTTTTTTCTTCTTTTCTTAACCCTCTTCCCCACCCGTTAACAAATATCCCTTAAACCCTTTGCATGTGTGTGTGTGTGTGTGTGTGGGGGGGGGGGTTATGACATTTCTATGGGGTGGGGCCTTGACACTAGTAAGAGAATGGGGGTTTAAAAAAACAGGATCACTCAAAATCAATACTTTGCTTTTAGACTGGTTGGGGTGAATCCGCCAGGAACGGTCTAATGTTCTTTCTTTAAATCTCAGAGGATTTGGTGAAAGTGACAGGACAGCTTGACTGCACCCCGGAATGAGACCTTTCACATCAGATAAGGAAACCCGGCTCAGGCAGCGACACGACGCCCCCAGACGCGGGAGACTGATTTTGTGCAGCGCGGTATTACCGCAGCGCCCATTCATAAGCAGGCGTCCCAGAGTACTTTGGAGTGTAATCTAGGGAGGCTTGAGTTAAATTATCATGTTCAAAAAAGCAAACAATTTAACGGGTAAAACCTTCTGTTCAGAAAGCTTTTATCGCTGGCAGGAATGCATACATATTTTCAGTGTGTTAAACGATTTTAGTACATTACAGTAAAAAAAAACCGGAAAATATAAATAACAACACGATAAAGCAACTGTAGCTGCTTCAGGAAACATCAATGGAACAGATGACACTTCCAGACTTCAGCCTCCCCATTTATTCAGCTACTCAGGGGGTAGGGTGTTCTAGATCCGTCCACTCTGAGCAGGGAGCTGAGACCTCATCCAAAGGAAAGTTGCACATGTAATAACGAGACCAGTGATCAGGCACAGCAAAGCCGCCAGTCAGGCCCACAAATATTACAAGTATATGACGAGAGTATTTACAACAGTGCAAGGTGATCGATTGAATCAATTTAATATTCAAGGTCAATGTTGGGATCTATTCGGTTTCAGCCCAACGCGAACGGTAATGAAAATCAACAGATACAACAAATAATGTGCATTTAACACCCGAAAGACCGGAAATCCGTGTCTGTGGTTTTATACCAAAAATAATGCAGGAAGGACGGGAAATAGCGCACTAGCGTCTGTTATTATTGATAACATGAGATACTGAAAAGGGGATATTGGAAAGGGTGACTTGTAGCATAAAATTATGAATTTCTAGTTATCGAAAAATGCAGTTAAGAAATATTAAACTGTCGTGCATGACACATAAAGTAATATTTTTGCAGAAGCATAAGTGAAATATTTTAGGAAACCGCAAAAATCAGTGCACTTGTTTTGCATTTAAAATAATCTTTCGAGTTATTTCTGATATATTTTAGGGTAGGGGGACAAAATTGATACTTACCAAAAAAAAAAAGAATCTCCAATACTCTATGCCAGCGTTTCATATAATATAATCATGTAATTGAGATTTTTGATTATAAGAGAAAATCCTCAAATGGCTTCACATCAGGTCGCAACGAAACGGTGGTAAAGCGGTGGCATTTAAAAACGGGATTAGACTATTAATTTCACAGACGCAAACAAAACCGGGGAGCTGCACAGAGACCGGCCTTTGGCGAGATGTCACTTCCCGCTCCTAAACAGGCACGAGATGCGACAGTAAAATTTCATTGCGCCCCAAGCAGCGATGTTTTACGGCGCGCTACTGCACTCCCCCCTTAAACAGCCAAAGCTACCAAAACTGGCGGGGTGATTGCAGGGGCAAACGCGTACGACGCTGTTCTGCATCTGCCTTTAAGGTCACTTAGAAAGCCTTAAAATTTTAACTTGTTGCGGTTACTTAGCGGATAGGGTCTAAGTGAGCGTCGCTTCACAGGAAAATGTCTTAACCTAACCGTTTTATAGAGGCCGCTGTTATATGATGTTTAAACTAGTGTTTATTAACTTTTTACTGCAGTGAAAATACAACTGACAAAGCGTCCTTTCAACCATTTTATAGACAGCGGCACGATAAGGATGTCTGTAGTAGCCTATAACATACATGACAGCTATATGTGTACACACACGCACACACCTACACACACACACACACACACACATACATGCATACATACATGCATGTAGGGTAAACATATCCTTATGGGGACCGCTCATTCATTTCTATAGGGAAAATGCTAATGCTAACTATG
>JAODUD010000046.1:3746604-3758280 GCA_026784285.1 Stomatorhinus walkeri | reverse complement strand
GGGGGAGAGAGATAGAGAGAGCGAGACGGGTGAGCAGCTTGATGCCTGAGATGCGGCAGGTGCCCTCTCGGCTGTGCCGGCCGTCCTCGGGTACTGGGCCGCTCTGCTGCCAGAGAATCGGACCCAGTTTTGGCGGCGGGCACAGCGGTCGGCACGTTGGTCGGGGTGGGCGTGGTCCTCCCACCCGGCCAGGAAGTGGAGCTGAGCCACATCTCCACCAGTGGTTCTAGGCAGAGCTGACCGTGCCGTGACTCTGGTTCCCTCGCAGGGTCAGGTAGACCACTATGGAGACAGTGTGGTCACCGTGTCACCGTACACACATAGGCACATGCAACAACACAGAGCACATGTCACACCCCAAACTACACACAGAAAAACATTACAGCAAAGGCAATGCTAGTTTTTAAGTCATTCAGAAATGTCACTAATTCATGCATGCTCTGGGGGTGATTAAGGCATTGAAAAATGTATTACATAATTCCTCAGAACCAGTATTTTGTGACCATTCTACAAGCTATTAAAAAATTTGCAACAGGACACAACAGGACTGCAGGTTAGTTGCATAAATGAGAAAACAGGGTATTGTCACTAGCTCTCTGTCCTGGCATCTGAAGACTATGACCTGCTGCAGGATGGTGCTTATATGACTCAAGTTTCTTTTTTTGTAACTGAATTTTCTTTAATCATAGGCCTACATAATCATATATTCTTCTGCGCTCTATGAACTGTGTAGGATATTTATCATTCACTTTCTTCCGATTAGATTAACCCTTCCTCAATGTAAATAGCTGGATCAAACAGAGCAAACCAGGTTAAGTACCTCACCCAGGGTTTATCAGTTGTTCCCTAGTAACAAACCTAAAAGCAACTTTAATACGCTTTTCGACTAAAAGCTAAAAACTTGAATGGATTGCTGTAATTATCATGCATACCTCCATAAACTTAATAAGATCGACTCAGGTTGTGGGCAGTTTTACCCAGAAGCTAAAATCCTCACCTTGTGTACAAGTTAAAAGATGCATCAAATCGTGTCGTGTATTTGAGTAAGCTAGGATTTGCCAGTCACTTTCTGCTACATCAGTATACGGTATCCCCAGCATTAGCATTGATATACTTCCATTGGGTTTATTTTTTCATTATAAAAAAGCAATGAATTTATAAGGAGATTTCAGGTGATGTCATGTTAACTGTCCCTGTAAAATGAAAGGAAAACAGAGTGAAGAGTTTGCTTCCTATTGCGTGCCTTTAGCTGCATGCTGGTCATAGGTAAGTGCTATTATGTCCTTTGACAGTACAGTATGTTGTCATCCCTCCAGAGGGGCAGAATGAATAGGGTTGGAACAGTCACCTTTTGACCAACTGACAAGGTCTACTAACCCAGGGCCATGGAGAGTTTAAGACTCAGTTGCCACTGGCTGCATCTCCACATTGTATTACAGGCATTATTGTTGTACACTTTCCTCTAACAATAATTTAGTGAGAAGCCTCAAAGTGTCCACCTTTGTCTTGGGCAAGTGCTGACTTCTAACATGGATGCCAGGCAAACTCAACTTCAGCCCAGGGATGGAAATCTCAGAATCTCATAATATCTCATAGTACCAGGCTGTAGGAGACTGTCAGATATTCATTGATATTCGTCTTGGGTATTTAATAAAAGCTGGCAAAGCACCAACAACAGCACATCCCTTCACATCCTACCTTGGGGCTTCCTTGCGGAGAAGCGAGCTTCCTTGCGGAGAAGCACTGAGGAGGTCATCTTTCGATTTCCACTGGGCACGGGAACAACTACCACCCCCCCCCAAAATTCTGCAAGAGCAGTGTCCCTCCAGAGACGCATGAGATCAGGATTCTCACACACCTCGCCATGTTCTGCCTGAGGGCCTCTCACAGGTTCGATTTCTTACCCTTAAATCTGGAGCTGAAAATGAGAAACTCTAAATTAGATACGCAGTCGTGCTCGAGCCTGACCACATCTTTCACACCTTACGCTCCCCGGGACCTGCGCGTGCTTAGACGTTGCTGTGGACCCAGGAAGACCTCTCCACGTCTGTCTGAAAGTGTATCAAATCATGGCTTCCATGTTCTATGAAACACTACAAAATGTATATCATCTTTCTGTAATCATATTAGTAAATATGAATTTTAACCATTATAAAAAATGCATTTTTAAAATAAGCTTCCAGAATAGGCAGATTCAACATTTATGAGGAAAGTCGATGCTATTTAAATTTATCTTAAAACAGCATAAAGCAAAAATGTTTGTTATAATTTTCTTTTTGCCTTCAGTTACAGTGCCTCATAAATATGATGAAGCTTTCATCATTATTTATTCGTTGATTAATTCGATAAATATAACCATCAGAACAGACAATAAAAACGGAAATAATTTGAGTTAATTATTTGGTTTAAAATGTGAGTTAGTGTCGTTCATTGTTTGTTTGTTAAAACTCGCATTCCCATAAGCCATAGTTGCATTGGTCTCACGTGATCACGAATGAGGAAATCCTAAGCGTGGCTCGGTGACGTATGCGAGGTCGTCCGCTACCCAGGCGCAGAAATGTCCTTAGATATGAAGGCGTCGAAGGAAGGTAGCTACTAAGCTCTTCCGCTTCTCTGAACACGTCAAATTCTTACATAGTTCTTCTTGAACACAGATTGTACTTATGTTCGATAGCAGTAACTAACAGACAGGCATGCTTTTTTTTTATTGTTTTTATTGCGCTAGCGCTCCGCATCGAAGATATCTCACCGCACGTTGCTAAGTGAGACGGCGTCAGTATTAGCATTAAGCGCTCATAATTTCCCGTTTTAAAAATGTTTTGTGTGGCGCCTTTTGCGGGGAGGGCAGCCGCTCTCACTTTGCGACACTTGTTTACCAGGTCGCGTAAGATTGTCATTTATCGTCCCAAATGACGTCCCGTGTCCCGGTGCAGTTAGAATCACGCGCTCAGCTCGAGATGAACGTGGTGAGGATAAGAACCTGGATTCATAGCCTCCGTAAGGATGCAGGTTCGAGTCCCGGCAGGTCCTTATCTGCTGTACGCTGGAGTTAGGTGCTGCCCTTTAACACTTGTATCTGACCCCCTGATGCCTTTAAAGCAGCTTTTGGATGTTGTGATGATTAGTTATTAGAAATGAATGTCAGTGTAAAACCCGCCGATGGTCGGGAAAACATATTCGTGTTTCATTTTGGAGAAAATGTGTCCCAGAAAAGGTTTTTGACTTAGATCGTGCCAATGAACGACGTTTGCTACCTGTAATCCACCACGTGGGTTACGTTAGTGTAGATATTTAATTTGTTCCATCTGATCGAACAACATTTTGTGTAACAGCGGTTTGAAAAACTGGTTGATACTGCTTTGGAGTTGTTGGCATTTGTTGTAATGGGTAAAGTCTTAATGGTAAATTTAACTTTTTTTTTTTCTCTGTAGAACTTCATGGTGCTGGACATGGCTACAAAAAAACCCACACGGTTTAATGAACAGTATCTTCCTTTAAAGTAGCATCAATATAAAGAAATCTTGAAGAACTTTAAGAAGAACTTTAAGGCCCCCCTGAGCAGTATTTAGAAGTTAGCCTTTTCTGAAACTTAGTGTTCTTCTCACAGACGAGGTGGTAGATGGACATCTTACTAACTGAAATCTTGCCCAAACCGTTAAGTGTTTGACTGTCATCTTGGATCATGACGGCAGATTGCCAGCCTTTACTGCAGTAAAGCAGGCTGTTTCGCATCCCAGTATGATTTGTACACATTCCTTAAGTCTTTCTTCTGAGTGCAGCTAGCATTTTTTGCGGCGTTCCTTAGGAAGCAGAGGATGTTCTGATCTGATCCTCCAGGTGGCCAAGCACCTTTAATGGCTCAGACGGGTCTCAGGCTGTGCATATTGCTCCAGGGGCCAGCTGCCTTTTGCACACCGAGGAGTGGTGTCTGGGGACAGGAGTTTCTGTGAGACAGGAGGCTTGTCTGTGGCCAGTTATTGATGCTTGGATGGAAAAGTGCCCACTGGGGCTTTTAGGAGAGAAGCCCTGTCCCACAGATTAAAAGGGGAATTGGAGCGCACATCAGTCAACGGTTTAGACATACTGTCAGCCTTTGCTGTCTTTAGGGGGCTTAAGGTAGTGCCAAGAGAGAAGTATGAGGTGAGCTTTGGTGTTACCTTATTCCTGTCCTCCCCCAATTTGATAGTGTTTTTTTTTATACCTTGTCTAGAATGCAGTGACCCCTGATGGACTTTTCTTTCTGGTCCTTTAAAGCATTCGTCTCTTCTAGGCGAGCCAGCACTGCGTCACGTGGAACTGGACGTCCTCATTCCGAAGCTAATGAGAGAGAAGGCCAAGGAGCGCTGTGCAGATAAGGTGGAAGGTATGTGCACAGACACACACATGCAAAGCACCTGCCAGGTGTGACCTTTTTAACCGGTGTCTGGTCATGTGGCTGCAAAAAAGCCATTGGAGAAACAGCATCCCAGGTAACATTTAATCTCTTGCATGCAGTGAGTCAGGGTTTCTGAATGTATTTGGAAAAAATTATATCAGGATTGATGATTGATATGCAAGAGTAGACCTGACCAGTGTGCACCGAGTCCAGGATGACTTACTAATGCAGTAGATATTAGCAATATTTCCCTCTTTTTTAGTCTTTCTGCATCTTGCTTAAGGTCCCAGAGATGGTATATATAACCTGAGTTTGCAGTCTGTGAACATTTTACTTCCCATAAATTGAGCTGTGAGTTGCACAAATTGTGCATGGTTGAGCGCCTGCTATGTGGAGTATTGGTGGCAAGTTTTGGACCAAATGGGTGTGACTCCTGAGTTAAATGGTGGGGACGGTTTAAAAAAAAAAGTGATAAAACATATGAGTGAATTTGGCTTGCTTACGTTTTCTGATTTATCTACTTTCCTCAAGCTGAGGTAATATTTTTGACAATAAAAGTCGTTAAATATCCTAGCATTTGATTGACCATGGATATTATGTACTGTCATTAAATTATGCAACATGTTGTCAGAAACAAAATTGTAAAATACAGAAGTTATTTTGCTGCCTTTAATTCTGGTAAAACACAGGGCTGCACATCCTAACTTTCCGCTCACCGAAATCTGCAATAAGAAACACAATTTGACATGTTTGTGTAACACACTGCATAACTGCTTAATTAATAAAACTAAAAAATGAATGCATAAATAAGCAAATGAATAAAAGGCGGAGATGAAATGTTTAGAAATTGCAGGAAAGGTCACCCACTAGACCTACGTTTCAAATTCTCACTCTGAGCAGAGTTGTACCGCAATACAGCACCCCCATTGCATGCTGGGAGGGTTCACAGAAATAATTGTCATTAACACCTCAATCAGTGTGAGCCTCTGCCACTTTTTAATTAAACCAAACTAATGCAACGCAGGAAATAAATATTCAGCTACTGTTTCATTCCTCATTAGAATTTAAACCCAAAGCACCAGTTCTGAATATCGCCAGTCTTTTGCATCGGCGTGCAAAAACTCATAGCCTGTTATCGTGCACATTCTGTAGAGCAAACCAGGGAATGCTGCAGCACAAGTATTTGCCGATGAGCTTGTACACAACGGAAAAAGGCAGCTTTTTAAATTCATTTTTATTTTTACTTTTGAGAAATGTGGTTTCACAACTGTGTTCACGCCTTGGATGGTGCAGCCGATCTATCTGTGATAACAACCCATTCTTTCATTGAGTTGAAACGACTTAATTCCTCTTAGCTGCTAAAAAGTTGAGCACTGGCTCTTTGTGTTAGCAGGGTTAGCTTCTGTTTGAACATAACATCTCACTATCTGCATTGATTATCATATCATTTATTATTTAATGCCAGTTTGTGTTAAGTTTTTATTGATTTATTGCCTCTTTTAATGACAAACTATTTTGGAGTCATCAGTTATATTTTCAGATGTCCCCGATATTGAATTAAATAGCCGATCACCAAACATTTTTTTCTGAATGATCACAATGTGACATATAAACATAATTTCATAAAATTTCTGTATCGTTTTCCCACGTTTTTGCTTTTTGATTGCTGACGTGACTGCAACGTATTGCATGCCCAGGCATGCAAATGGCTGGATGTAAGTCAACCAAGCAAGCGAGAGGTGTCCAGGCCCGATGGCAGGAGAGAATCAGGGGAAGGTGTGCTGCGTTAAATCGCCATTGCTGAGGGTGACACGTGCGGCGGTGCCCATCGCCGGTCGTCACAAAGTCACATGACCGTACCTCGGCACCAAGCGACTAAACTGCCTCGACCCAGGTCGCTGCCGTTGGTCTAATTTGTTAGCGTTAATTAGCTGGTTTCATACGATCACACTTCGTGCTCTAGAGCAGGAGTATGCTCTTCGTGCTCCCAGCCTGGGGACCCAGAATAAACATGCCTGTCTACTAGGTTCGCCTTGCAGTGCAATTCTCCAGGCGACTGCACCTTATGTTTGAATTTGTTTGTTTTTCTTTATTATTATTTTTTCTCTGACTTTTCTTTTATATGATATATATACACCAAGTTGGGGACAATACTGATAAACAAGGGAACACACACACACACACGTGTCCTGGCAGTAGACTGGAGTGTTTTCTCTGGGGTGTTGAGATCAGGGAACTTGATAATTCAAACTCGCCAGCAAAATGTCAATAACTCATTCCATCTTATTTTGCCTTCACACGTTGGATTTTACATGTGGAGGAAGAAGTCAACCCATGTGTGTTTTGTGCATGTTCATGGGTGTGCGCTTGTGCTCCACGGTCTGTATTCATCATCGATGATCAATCATAAAAAAACAACTTCTACTTTAGCTAGAACCTCAGTAAGAACAATAATGACCTTTCCATAGTTCTCTCCTTATGCATTCTTCTTGCCCTGTTAATCTAGGTGAAATTGCACCACACGACGGCATGATAGTGGATTAAACAAGGAAAAGGATTTGCCTTGTGTTTAGGGGTATTTGTGCGGTAAGCATATTTAAAAAGCAGACAGACTTTTCATATGATTGCTGTCTGACTATCAGATCAACAGAAGTTTTTCGAAGGAAGCACAGGGCTTTAATGTAATGTTTTAGTAGCTACAGAAATATATTCACACCATTGGTTTATATCTGATATTGTGGGTTCAATAATGTGCATATAATATCATGGTTTGCTATACTTAATGCCTGTTTTAGTTGACAATACATATTAGTTGCATAAGGGAATTTATTGTATAGTTTTATCTTTGGTTAAGCACTGCATATACTAGTGTCTTAAGTTGCATTCAGATGTGTATGTACCTCAGTGGTATTACATTACTCAAGCTAATGGCTTTCAAGTTAAAAGGTAAATGACACAAAAATATAATCCCCTCTCATTTTGACATGCGCATAGATGTATAACTAATGTGTTTCGGCCTGCTGAATCTCTCGTGTTTCGACATTACTGTTTTGAGTCGGTCGGCTTCTGTGTGCGGCCCGCGCTGTGCGGGACCATGTCAAACGGCATGGAAACCCCCCCCCCCCGCCCTCCTTTACACCCTCCCACACCGAGACGCTCCTTTGGTTTGTTTGTGTTTTTTTTTTTTCCGTTTTTTTTTTTTCTTTGTGTGTTACTCTCACTTCGTTTACTGTGAGTGTGACTGCGAGCATTTAGCCGCCACAAAGCACACAACCTTGCCTCCAGCAAACAGCTTTCGTTCGTCTTTCGTTTGTCTTCCCCTTTTTTCGTCTCGTGCCCTTTTCTTTCTCAGCTGGGTTTTCCAAAATTTTAACAAATTACTCTGGCTGATAACCCCTCCCCCCAACCCAAGAGAATCCCTTAACATTTTCTTTAGCGTTGAGTTATATTAGCATTTGCGGTTGCTGTGCCCTATGTGGCCTTTGTCTGAAAGGTTTGAGTGTGAATAACCTTAAATAACCACATAAATGCTCTTACTTCTCTGATGTCCAGCTGGACACGATGGGTTTTATGGGAACCGGGGTCCTGTGCTGTATAACTGCACCATACAGAAACTAGCATGGCTTGTATTAGTGCTCAAACTGATGAAGGCATACATTAGCATATATGGGATAATTAATATTTGTGCCTAAAATACCAATTTAGAGCTCTGTTATTAAGTAAACAAGCAGCTATGGGCTTTGGCTTATAGCGACACTTGACTTAAATTTTGATCATTTATGCTTTAACAACCTAGTTGCCAATAAAGATTTTCAGCTTTTTTTATTCTGATAACCACCACGTAAATTAGTGTAATTTTTTTTTTTAGAATTATGACTGTTGTCATGCTAATGTGATATTAATATGATAGCCAGGATAGGGTTATGTTTACTGTCACTGTAACCTGCAGTTAATGTAAGTCCAGATGAGCACCCTGAGAAATCTGTGAAATAATCACGACGGTGAAAAAGCGTTAACGGGCATCTGAGTGCGCGTCTGGACCTGCACATTCTGGACGGCTGTCTGCGATTAACAAGGTTACCCACCCACCCCCCCGACCCTGTCCTCTTTTGGTCCTGGTCTGTGGAAGCTGTCTGAGCACCAGAAAGCCAGTCCCACCGTCCAGCAGCGCCGAGCAGCTCAGAGATGCGCTGCCCTCTCACCGTGAGCTTCCACACTGAACAGTACTTCCTGCAGTGTACTCGGCCAGAAGTCACAGCCTGGCACCGCCCTCCCCCCATGGCAGAGACTGCTGTGCTGTTGACCTCTGACACTGCGATGATGTGCGATGTCCACAGGCTGTGCTGTTGTTTTTTTTTTTTTTGCAAAATCTCCAGCCATGTCTTACGTGGGGTTAAATTACTTT
This sequence comes from Stomatorhinus walkeri, assembly GCA_026784285.1. NCBI lineage: Eukaryota > Metazoa > Chordata > Actinopteri > Osteoglossiformes > Mormyridae > Stomatorhinus > Stomatorhinus walkeri. The sequence continues at coordinate 3,749,500 of JAODUD010000046.1, read as the reverse complement.
TCAGCCTATTGAAAGACAGGCAGCCTGAACACTAACCACTTGTTTGTTGGTATAATCATTCTTGTTTTTTGCAGCATAATTTTACTGACTTTCTTAAGCTTTCATTAGTGGATCCTAACGTGTAACTACTACTTGTCTGGTTTTGTTCATCCACCAGGATCACCACAAAAATGCACTGGATCAGAGGTGTGTGTCTAATATGTATTTCGATCTTTATTCATTGATTAATTAAATCAAAAAAGTAGTCTGTTATTGAAACAGTCACCCATTGTATAGGCCATGATTTGACCTGTGAGAATATTATTCAGGTTTTAAATTGTAAGAGTTTCATTTTGAACCTGTGCACATGTGATAGGCGTACGCCATGTCCCAGAGGCTTCAGGGTGGACATTTGAACATTTATGTGATTGGCATGTTTGCATATTTATTGCGCCATTCCTTTATAGTCTGCAAATTAGAATTCCTCAGGGGTTCAAAATCATCGTCAAATGATGTATGTTTTTGTTCTGACTGCTCTAGATAGGTGAAATACTGCACCGAATAGTGAAGACTCAGTGTGACGATGAGTCTCGATTGCATCAGTCAGCCCGTGAGTCATCGTAGTGCTGTGAGAAGCGCATGCATTTTCATTTCGGCAAAATTCTGGGTTGCGTGCATGCGTATGTCTCTCTATTTGGCACCATGTTAACTGCAAATATAATGCCACCGTCAGGAGGTTGGGAATGACAAAAGACGTCAGGCAGCCAAAATACTGCAACTCAGCCGCTCATTTCCTTACCTGCCTAGGTTAACACACGCACAAGTGGTTATTTCTGCCCTTTTATTGCCGATAAATAATACTCGCTGATTGCTTTCAGATTGCATGCGGGTGCGTAAAAGCGGGTAACGGGTACTGTGATGTGTCATGTGAAATCCTGCTTCTGGCTGCTGTTGTCACAGTGGGGTGTTGTGTTAACTTGAGGGTCATGTCTTGGTCACACCTCTCAGTATCATCACACATGTTTGTGAGCACTGATTTCAGGCGCTCACGCCAGCCTCCCCGACAGCCTGCTCAGTTTTCCATCACAGGACAGGAGATGGCATGTGGCTTAAGCTAGCAGGACCCTTGAGCCGCAATACGGGTTTCGAGAAGCGGCGTCACTGGAACACAGGCAGCTGACAGGTTGTTGACACGTTGGGAAAGGTAATAGGAGAGACTGGTCACTCCAGGGCCATTGGTCTCTTGGTCAGGTTATACTGTACCACACAGTTAAATTACATAACATTTATTTAGCAGATGCTTTTATCCGAAGGAGGGTCAGACAGCTCCAAGAGCAATTGCGGGTTAAGGGCATTGTAAGGGATTTGAACCAACATCCTCCTGATCACAGGCACAGCATCCTTATCAACCCATTAGTAACTGAGCCACCCCACCACATCTGCCTTGTTTTTGTTTTAAAATGCATATTGCAGTTTTACTCAGGTAGTACATAAGTCTGTCCCTCCCTTGGTGGGTAAGTCCAGAACTTTGCACTTTCCAGATTGGTGGAGTTATTTCAAAATGTGGCTTGAGACTGAAATGTAGGCTGGGTTGGTGTTCGGTAGCCGGTATCGAGGACATAGAAGGATCTGAAAGAAGATCAACGTCGTTCTTTCTCATCTTCTCATGTCGGTTTCCAACCAGGCCTCGGATGCTTATCGGGTCACGTGCCGGAAGTCTGTTCAGGTGTACTTGGCCCTTTGTCTGTCGGTAGAAGCACCAAGTTCCAGAGGAGCAAAGACAGCGGTGACATCCTGAGCAGGAGGTGCCGCTAAGCTTAGGAAAACCCTGGAGGAAGCTAAATATTACAACCAGGTGTGCTGGTAGAGACTTTGGGCCCCATGAAAGCATTTCATATTGGCCCCCCAACTCAGACCAATGCAATTATGTTTAAAAAAATTCGGGCCCCTATCACTCATGGGCCCTTGGAATGGTCCTGTCTCCCCCATAGTGCCACTGATTGTGACCACAACTCACAGCCACCAGTAAAATAGCACTTCCCACATGGAAGAGGCACCTAGTGACAAGGACAGGAATACGGACAAAGGCAACAGGAAAGATGTGAACAAAACGGCTAACCTCTTGAAGGTGAACCATGTGTCTTCAATGGGTGGCAGTTGGTCATTTACATACCGGAGCGGAGTGGGCCATCCGCGGGCGGAGGCAGCGGGGCAGATGGACACGTCTTGCGCTGACCGAGCCTCCGTGCGGCACGCTGGGCCCAGAAAGGGGGCGTCCCACTGAGACCCTGGCGCCGACTCGCCGGCTTGGCCCCCGCCCATCCGCGAGCTGACCGGGCCTCGGGACGGGCTGCTCCCCCGAGGTCCGGGAGCAGCAGACTCCAAGCTGGTCCGCGGGCAACGCATGCCAACATGGATGCCAAGGAGGGAGGTGGGCACCAGAGCGTCGCCCATACTCGCATGCCATTTTATTCCGAGCTTGTCTTTTGTCGTTCACCACGTGTGTACTGTGCTGCATCCATGCATGTTCACTTCTGTTCTTTGAGTTATTATTAGAGCTGCCTCCGAACTTATAAAAAGAGATTTAAAATGTACAAGTCTGTATAAATGTATCAAATGCGCGACTGAGGGCTTCCATAATTTATAGGAACAGCATAGGTTGTTTATTTGGGTTAACTATCTAATAACCAGTTAGGCTGGGTTATGAACCCCGACCATGCTTCGCCCCAAGATACTGCCGCCTTCGAGCAGGCTTGTCCCTGGGAGGCGCCCGGGACCGAGTGAGGGGGTCGTCCCTCCCCATGCAGCAGACCCCAGGTTTGGACCGGCATGGCTGAAGCGGGCGAGCCGCGCTTGTAGCCCCGGAACAATGAACTCATCTGTTCCTCACACTCCTAACGTGCCCCAGCAGAGCTCC
>JAODUD010000046.1:3723554-3745127 GCA_026784285.1 Stomatorhinus walkeri | reverse complement strand
GCCGAAGTACGGAAAGCAATTACCTTTCTATGTGAGCAATGGAGGCATTTTTTTGCACCAGCACTCCTCTAGGAACCTATAGGGTCAGTGTTTTAAAATATATTATTAATGTATGTAATGTATCACTTTTGGTAAAATGTGGAGTTTATGTATTGTTAACTATGCTTAGTCATACTGACTTTCCTAATTAAAATCTATTTTTGTGACAGATAACATCCCAGTGCATCGGAGTTGGCCTATCTGCTTGTACTATATCTTTTTGGCGTGGCCTAACAGCTTTGGTGTGAAGTAGGAACTAAAAAAACAAATGAAGCCTGTGTGGTTTTGTGGACCTGTTACCAGCTGCCTGCACCCCCCCCAGCACATTTAGACATTAGACTCGGCTGCAGGAGAAGCTCCCCCCTTCGGCATCGAGGCTCTGCTCACGGCTCCCTCGTTCTCTGGAGGATGAGAGCCGTCGGTTCGGCACGATCCTTCTCTTGGCGCTTCCTGCGCGTTGCCGTCCTTTGCGTTGGGCTGCCTTAGGTGCCCTGCAGTAAGGGGAAGGGGCGGCGAGACCGACCCGTGAATGGAAGTCATAAACCGACATGTGGCGTGTTTTTGTGAATTCTACTGAAATCCTTCACCGGCTGATTTCCATTCGTTAATGAGCACATGGGTTTATCTTTCTTTTTTTTCCCTCCCATTCCCCTTTTCTCCCGGCCTGCTTTATGCCGACCCACGTCTGATGGACGAAGGTGTGTTATTAATGGGGAGATGCACGCCACAGTAATTAAACCAGCGGGGGGCTTTGCATCTACCCCGGCCGGCCACCCTTTTCAGTTCCTGCTCCTCTGTCCTTATTCATCGGCCATGTGGGCCCGTAGCCGTAGGCAGTTTTGTCACATTCTAACGATGCTTTTCAGTGCAGGGCTCGGCTCCCAACAGCCTGGGACCTTTTGAGCCAATCGGTGTTGGCTTTTGTCATATGACGCCCCTCCCCCCTCAGCCACCAGCACCTCCCTGTTCTGGACCAGGGCAACTGGCATCCCAAACCCCCTGTGGGGCTTATCTCCTATTCTGTTCTTGTGATCTGTGATTACAAGATGTCGTCCCTGTGTTGCCTTGCTGTATTATGGCTTTGTTCAGACCGTGTAGAACACTGTGGTATAATATGCTTTGCTGTGTTTTATGAGCACCCAGTTTGAACATTTGTAAAATTCAGGTATCAGAGAACCGGTGGGCAGGCGCTGAAATCTCTGGTCATTGACCTGGTGCCAGACAATGTGGACCGTAGTAGACTGGGTGCATGATTGACCTTTGACCCCTCACCCTTTCTCTCTCTTCCGTTTCAGCCTTTACTCACTGCTGTAAGGAGAGTGGTTTCCTGATGGTGGTTAAGTGTCAGGAGCAGAACGCAGCGCTCAAGGAGTGCCTGTCTATGCAGTGAGTTGACCGTCTGCTGGGGGGGCTGTGCCGAAATGCTGTGCATGCCGTGCTAAGTTTGGGCCTCGAGTTATGGGATTGCAGCCATCAGTGAGCAAAGGCTCCCCAGGGCGTGGGATGAAATCTCTGGGCTATCATTGACACATGTGGCATGGTGATCTTTCTAATGGCACTTTTCCACTGCCACGAAGAACCGAGCTGAACCGTGAACTGACGGTTTTCCATTTTAATTTATGCGAGCTGTACCCAAGCCATATCCACACTGATATGGCTCTGCTTACTTTGCAGGACTGAAAGCGTGACCAAACCGAGCTGGTTTTGTTACCACAATCTGATTGGTTTTTAGTATTCATGCATTATCTGGAGGATAAAGGGTCATATATGTGTATATATATATATGTGTGTGTTTGTATATATGTATGTATATGTGTGTATGTGTGTATATATATATATATATATATATATATATGTGTGTATGTGTGTGTATGTGTATATGTTGTTAGTAGTATCGCACATTGTAATGCATTGATGCGTTGCTGGTAACTCAGAACTTGAAAGTTTCCAAGCATTTCATGGTAACATAACACGACAATTCTCACAGATGTACTAGCGGATCTTTGCACTTAGTGCATCATGGTGTGCACTGTGTGAACATTAAATAAGCGTCCCTTCAGTTTTATGTCACTGTCAATCTCCAAACCTGGCAATGCCTTTGCCAAGCTTGATCGTACTGCAGTGGAAAACCAAAGTAAACCAGAACTGTGTTGTAACTAGTTTCTCTTCGCAGTACAGCTTTGGTTCAGCTTAGTTCCTGTAAGTAAGTGGAAAAGCGCCGTAAGGTGCTTTTTATCTGGCTAGTCGGTCTGTAGATTCAGTAGTAGGTTATCGTATGTTAAGACCCTGAACTTCATGTTTTGTCTAGAAATATCGCTGCAGTTTCAGCTCATGGAGTTATCATTCTGTCCCGGCAGCTACAAGGATCCAGTATTTCAAGAAGAGTGCAAACAGCAATATGTAAAAGAGAAAGAGGAGTTTCAGAAGACTGGCATCCCAGCAAAGAACAGGAAACAGAAACTGCCCACCAGCATGTAGTGCCAGGAGGTGGGGTCACCCACGGGAACACCACCCCTCCCTGTCCAGCCCGGAGATGGAGAATGGTCACCTGTACTTGCTGAGGATTTGGAATGAGGAGACTATACTGCACTCCTTTGATTCAGCAAGCCCCCCTCAGCTCAGTGCCAGCTTGTACACTGTGTCTGTGTCTGTTTTCATGAAAGGAGAATATTATTGTCACTCGATTATTATATCTAAAATAAAAAGAAAATGGCTTAAATAAAAATAGTATATTTCTTCTGGCGTTGCTGGGCTACACAATCCCTGTCATCTCTGAATGACCATGATCAGTCCATTTATTTTCAGGAGCAAGTTTACTTTTTGAATTTAATTGTAAAAAGTAGAGACTCATTAAAGGCAATGTTTATTTTATTAAAGTGTGTACCTGCAGGTAAGAACTGAAAATTGGCCCGGGTTAGATTTAATACTAATATTAACAGCTTTTTCGATTGGGCTGTTGTCGCTTCCAGCCTGATAACTGAGGACTTTTGATTTGTTCCCGCTGCAGGTTTTTGCTGGGGATTCTGGGATTTCTCTCAATCTCCTGAAAATCTGTTTTTCAAGCTTCAGTTTGGTGTCCAGTTCATAGAGGTTTTGTAGGCTTCTGTGTGAAGAGATGGTGAAATTGGCCATTATTACGGAGAATTATTGCATTTCCATCAGTAATTTCAGAGTGCCTTTTGAGGAAAATGACATGGCGTAGGTTGGCAAAAAAAGAGTAAGAAAAATCTTTTATTTTTGTGGAAAATAAAATGTTGCGCCTGTTTTTATACTGTCTTTACGCGCTTACCTGCCAGCACTTATTAAAACTAATAATGGGAAAGATTCCGGTCAGAATGAGGCTGTCTTTAAGCTGTCTCCGTGGCGCTGCCTCTTCCCCTGTCTCATGAAGATCTGAAATATGGGGATTTGAAATATGCAAGGTTCAGACACTGCCAGCACAGCAACAGTTTATGTCCAAGCCTCTCCAAACAGACCACGTCCCATATTGCTGATACGGTCTTAAAACAATTAATTAAAGACTCTTTGCCAGCACTGTACCCACAGAATGCCTTCTCCTTACGGCTCAGCCGAAGACTAGATTCTCAGGCACCAGCACCCCGCAAGGCCTAATGAGAAGTAATGCTTGCTGGAAATCACATTTGACAATTTTTTTTTAAGACTTTGCACCTTATAAAAAGTAACCTCTGTGTTCAGTTTCAAATTCTTACTTTAGGACATGAAAAGGCTGATTTATAATTAGCGCAGTAATTGTACCAGTGCATGCCCTATGTTCCCGAAACATTAGAAGTAGATATTTAGACGTTTTCCTTCAAATGGCATAAAATGAATTTGCTCCTGATATCTGGGGAGATTTTGGGCCCAAGAGTTTCGGAAGGATATTACCCCCAAGTCATGTCCTCTGTGGCGAGTCTGACGGGCGTCCGGAGCAAACCACTGCGCCCATTGGATATCTGTGCATGAAACAGGCTGTCGCGGGCAAATTCTTAAATGCTGAAGCTTACACGCTTGTGGGCACTGACTGCAAGAATGTGCTCTTATTTAATCATCAAATCCAGGCTATGAGTACAGCACATGCACAGCTGAACGTTTTACTGCACAAATACCAGCTATACTCTTAATCCACAATTAGGAGGATAGCAGTAATTTGGCTCCTGGGACTTGATCTTAGAATGTGTTGGTGCAAAAGTCCAGACCTTGTCCTCCATGTCTGTATCACAGCTCTGAAGCTTTCACACTGTGGGGCTTGCATCTGCTTCTGATGCTCAGGGTGTGTGTTGACATGGAGATTGTGACCTGGTGGCAATCTAGTTATGAGTTTGGCACATTTCCCATTTGACTGTCACTGTGTATAATTCATATCTCTCGCATCTCATATTTTACCAGGAAAAAGTCATTCTAAAAGACCGTTTTGTGCTTTAGGGAGCCATTAACCAACCCAGAACGTGCATGTCTTTCACCTTTCTGTTGCATTTCAGCAAGATCTCAATTTATTCAGTACATTTGAGAATGTGCAAATGTAGATTTTCACAGAGCCGGACCGCTTCTGCTTGCTTGCTCTTTGCCACACGCAGCTGGAGAAGAGGGTGACTCAGCCTTTGTGATCATGCTACATTTTCTCAAAGTTTTTTTTTTATCCACCTTTTCATCATTTAACAGGCTGTGACTTTGACAGCAGGCCTGTTGTAGCGAAGGCCTGCCTGCCGTAGTGCTGCTGGTGTGGCTGTTGGATGCAGTAAAAATTCACCAATAGCACATTTCAGACTAACACCCCACAGCTAAATATTCTGGAGCAGGCTTGTGTGTTAAGGGCCTGAGCTGAAATGGGCTCTTGGACTGTGCCTGGGCATAGCAGTGAGAGATACTGGGTGCTGTGCCTGTGTGTGTGTGTGTGGAGCTTTAGGTCGACGGGATACCCATTGATCACCCCATGCGCGATAGATCCTGGAAGCTAGACTAACAGCAGACTGACCTGTGTCACCTCTCCTCACCTGCCTCCCCCACACCCGCAGTGAGCTTCCCTGGCTCTCTGTCACAGCAGCCGGTCTGTCACCAGCTCCAAGACAATACACTCTGCCTATCGGAATATAGGCAGGTGTAAAGTCACTGACAAGCCGCTTTTAGATCAGAACAAGTAAATTATCAGATTCGGTTTTACCTTATTAATATAGAAAGTATCTGTTCACCTTGCTACCAGCTTGATGTAAACCCCGATTGTGCTTTTACTGGGATATTACAATTGATGTTATCAGTCTGTGTTAAGGTAGCGATGACTTATATTATTTTCTGTCATAATATAATGTCATGTAATGTCAGGATAAGAAACTGAAAATGCAATTGCATTATAGGGAAGTGTTTTTTAACTACGCATTTGGGAAGTCATCTGTTCTGCGCTACGTATTGAAGTATTCCACGTTTTGCAGCGGCATTTCAAATGAGATGTTAATTAGGTGAAAGCTCCCGAAGGTTTTGGGAATTAATTGGCTTCTTCTGGAAGGAGGAGAGCCGAATCGCGTGTGAAACTGACACTTCGCTTCTTCCACTTAAACGCTGTCAGTCCTTAACTCAGGTATGTATCTGGGAGCGCTGTAAGACGAAGCTCACGGAAGGGGCGGTTTGATGCATGTCTGCACCTAAACCATTTACCGGTGTCTTCTGCGAACCACTAAATCAGATCCCTTACAGCGGCTTCGTTTTTATAAGAATACAAACACCCTCTGACAAATAAACCTGCTAAAAACCTTGATTAGTCATGAAGACAAAACTGATGCCACAATATGGCTCAGTAAAGTTCGTCATCCCTGGAAAAAAACAGCAGCAACCCCACAGTGGGATTTTAATATAAAAGCAGCCTGTTATATAAAGAAAGATTGAATAGAGCAGATGAATATAAATAATGACACACGCTGGAGCACCGGCGGCCTGACCATCTGGATTTCTTAGGTAGGAAAATACGCTCAGCATTCAGCGAAATGTGTACACTGCTGAGCCACACGATTTTAGTTTTTTCTAATTTGCACCTCTGTTTTACCGGCTGCGTTGGGGGAATAAGTCTGTGGTCCCTCTAGGATAAGCAGCGACGGCTCTTAACTGAGAGTTCATTATGTGGGACACTGTAATCATCTGTCTGTCACAAAGCTACATTTTGCACAATATTATCCCCCGTAGAATTCCCTTATCAATACCGCAGTGATTGCTTCATTATGTTCAACAAAATCAGACGAACGCACCTGAGAGAGTCATTTTAAAATTAAATTTAATATTTCCCGGCCTATATGATTTCTGCTGCTGCCGCATTCTTAAGGCGAGGGAAACTTCGGTAATCGATTTGCAATGAATTGTGAGATTTATTGGCCTAATAATATTCAATCCGTTAGTTTAAATAAAGCCGTTTTGAAATGGGGGGCGTCGTAGATGACACAGAAACCTTCCAATGGGGGAGCAAAAAAAATCCCTGACATGACAGTGAATTTAAAAAGAAAATAACAGTTTATGAAATTACAGAAAACGACGCGTCCCTTTATTTGAGGGCCTGGCGAGAGACACCGTGCCCCCGGCTGCGAGGGAAAGCGTACCTGCGGTTAGTAAAGGAGAGCGACTTCGGAGCTCCGGTGGTGTGAAGTAGCGGCGGCTGCTCGCCTGCGCACAAACCGTAGTATCAATAACACCTACAGGCGTGGAAGACAGGCTATGCTGTTGAAAAAAACACAGCTTTTTTTTAAGAAAGGGGGGACTTCTGAAACATCTGGTTACTGATGTTTTTGAAGTGCTGAGACTGCAGGTGCTGTCTTTTTTTTCCAGTCGCCCACATAGGTGGGTGGTGGTGGGGGACCCCCAGAGGTTGGCCGGCGTTCCTGCGAGCAGCGCCTCAGCTCCCCGGCACAGACCCCTCTACCTCTCCGCGATTCGACCTCCCTTCAAAACATCAACAGTCTAGGCACAGCAGTTTTTTCCCTTCCACACCCTCCATCGATACCCTGCCCACCTTCCAAATATTAGCAGCTATGAAAAAAAGTGTTTGGTTTTGGAATATAATTAGTGGAGCATAATTTCTCACTTATAATTAATGTCTGGTCAAATAATAACAAGTACGTGGTTCCGCGTATCCTCCTTTCCATTTGCCTCTTCCCATCATTTGTAAATATTTACGATAGTTACCTTGCCCATTAAAGTACAAAGTCACCAAGGTGTAGAGGAAACCATCCCTTTAACCCCACTTTGGCACAGTACTTTTATTTTCTGTATTTTAATTAAAACACATCTTCTGACGATTACTTAAACCGGGGAAGGTATCTCACAACCCATGTTATTCAGGAGCCATATTGTCTCAGTCGTGAAATGTCGTAGATCTACTGATATATCAGGCTCTCATGTATTGCTTTTACGGCGTGTCGGGGGGGAATTTTATTGCCATGTAAATTTATTTTAATAAAGTGCTAATTTAAGCGTGATTGTTAAACATTCAGCCATAGCATTACATGGCATTGTTACTGCTATTATTAATGCAGATATATTAGTTAATAATAATAACATAGCGTACTGCAATCATAATAAGTCTCGTGCCTTTTAATTCAGTTTCCTGAGTGGAACAAAACAACTATTTTAATCACCATAACATTAATACAACAATTCAACTTTATCACATAGATTACTTTAACTGTCAGTTTCACGGTGTTTGTGGAAGCGGGGAAATGGTAATTTCTTTCACCCGACACGTTATATTCCGTAAATGTTCTTTTGACACACAAGGGATAGAGTCAGAGATCTAATTAACACATCAGCAAATTCTGGACCGTTTTGCCATGCTGGATGACTAAGGCTGGGAAAAAGAAGCAACAAAATCCACACCATCATTAAGCAGTTTGAGGACTCCGAAGGGTATTAAAAACTGCTGATCAAAGTCTACAAAAGGTCTCACTGTTGTCCAGGCTTTTCGTTATTTCGGTAATTTTCATCCGAGTTGATGTACAATTAAAACATTAACCAGATGTGTTGAATGATTACATTAAAGTGACATTTTATCAGCTATACGCTTCCAAACTGCATTTGTGTGCGGAACGCAAATTATAAAAACGAAAAAACATCTCAGCTAACGACTAACGCCCAAATTCGTGGACTGGTGAACGAATTCTGGTTCCTCCAAAGCATTCAGCCAGCAGTACATTGGTTGTGGTTAAAACGGTACAGGTTTGATGTTTTAGTGTGTTTAATCTGTCTGCCAGTGGGCAGGGGGGAAATCTGAGTCACACCTGCCGCATGTTCTCATAAGGGGGGGCACCAGAAAAGCTGTAGATACCATACTCCTCACAGGTATGAGTCACCGCGGGTCCTACCCACTCGGACGCCTAGGTCTACTCCCACATGCGTATACACGCACCCGGCTCGCAGGATGGGCTTCCCTGTCAACACAGGCTGTCTTAGCAGGGATCCCTGTTCCATTTTGACTCAAGGGGTCACATGTTCAGGGGTGTACACAAAGGTTATTCAGCATAGAATGTGTAATAGACTGCACATGATTTTGACCTCTTCATTCAGTCAAGGTCATCACATTGAAACACCACTACCAGCATGCAATTCACGGTCACTTTTAAAAATTTGTCTGGATGCAGAGGAGAGATTCTGTGAATGATTGATGGACACCAAACGTCAGCATTTTATTTTATTCGAATAGTTCAGTTTTGTGTGTGATTGAACCCCCCCCCCCCTTGAATATGTATACAGAAAATAAAATGTAAAAGTACTATAAAAAGCTTTGTAATACACAAGCAGTAATGAAAACCATGTATTTAGTGGGTAGGGAGTCCAATTGCGTGTTTGTACTGGCTGTCACGCACATCCTTGTGTATATTAGTCGCGCTTGATTCCCATAAACAGCGTGATTTCTATGCAGGCTGTTTTCTATGCTTCCGGTGTCCACAGGCTGGCGGTTATCCCTAAATATCCAGTATGCAGCGTCTCATCGGGACACCCGCCTCACAGATCTGTTCTGAGAAAAGCCCCCAGTTGTCGGAACCGCTGCTGTGGTTTGCTGGGGCTTGCTGGTGTCAGATGTGCCCCCCTCCGGTATGGCCTGCCCGCGACCATGCCGCTGCAGGCAGGCAGGCTGGAAGGCTGCGGTAGGCCCTGTACAATGAGCAGCCACACCGCACCTCGACGCCCTCGTGGTTGCCCACTCCTCACCTCTGCATATGAACGTCGCACTTTAACTCTTAGCTGAGCTCGAAGCTGTAAACACTCCCATTTAAGGCAACTGGTGGCAAACGGCTTCACTGCCACAGCAGCAGATCCCCACCACCTTGCATGTCGCTCATCTCACGCGACACAGCAGCTCATCACACGTGACACCGTCCGTGCCCCAATACTGTATACATTTACACTCGCAAAAATAACATTCTCACATTTCGTATTGATGCCAAAAAAAGGTCTCAATGCATTTGACGAATGACAGTGGATGCCGTTTGACCTTAATTTTTCTTTTTTAGTTTTCAGTCAGACGTTAGATATCCCATGATCCCTTTGGGCAGTGTGCTAAGCCGTGCAGTCTGTGCATTTTAGACACAAAAGGTACCCCCGTCGCCCGCAATGCGCCGATCTGCTTTGGCCAGCCATTCAGCTACACTTCCCATCCACACTTTTCTGTGAATGCAATGCAGTCGACAGTTACTGGAAGCCAAGTTTTCATCAGCCAATCTGCAATGTCTCAGGGAAGGGACACACCAAATTGTTGTACCCAACAAAAGATTTTCCCTTTTTCCATTTTTTTTTATTTTCACAGTTTCTGTTGTCTGCTTTGGTTATTTTAAGTTTACATATCTGCAGAGAAAATGCCTTTAAATATTGTCTTTGAATCTGTGTTGAGCCTGTGATCCCTCTAGTGGTGAAAGACGGGACGCCCCCCAGGGATGCTTATGAAGACGTTCCAGGAACCTGGTCTCTCATTTTCTCTCTCCCCCTCTCTTTTCCCTGCTCGGTTTTCTGAGTGGTAACACATTTTTGTCTATGAATTTCATTTTATCAAATGATAACAATCCCTTAAAAAAAAGCATTTTTGGTGTGAAATTAAAAACGATTTGTAGATTCCTGAACTAGAAGATTTGTTGTCAATCTTAAGTTCCTTTTCAGTTTTAATAAAAACACGTTTACACAAAAGTAGCTGTGTCAAATGTAGTTTGCGTGAGTATAACATTTTCTAGACACATTCAAAAACAGAGGTGGATTAGAAAATGAGTCCACGTCCCATTTCTGGCTGGCCAAATGGGCAATTTAACAAGAAATAATAGGAAAATCTGTGAAACACTTTCCGGGAATTTAAACACAAAATAAATTAAAACACACACACACACACACACACGTGCAGAACTGTGACATTAATAAACATGTATCTCAGCCTCACAGCATCTGGCTAAGCATATACCATATTAGAGTAGGACATATCACTTGATGTCTACTTTCATTGGTCACCATTATCAATGACTGAAAATTCTGAATTCAGTAAGCAGACGCACCTTTATTATACTCAAAGTATCAGCGAAATGAAGAAGGGCTGTAACTCACAAAGGACGGGACATTTATTTCTGTGTCCTTCACTGCCCCCCAGTGGGCAACTGTGGCTGCACATTTAAGTAATTGAGTAATTCAGCTGATTCCTTATAGGGCAGTGACTGTTAAACGCGGTCCCCAGCAGTTCCGTATTTCAGATCCACTTCATTCTACTACACATGTAAATATCCAGCCTATAGATATGGCTTCCACAGAGCAAAATGGTCAGCTGGCCTGGGGATGTGTTCTGACAGCTAGACAACTGGACAGCACCATGCAAGCTATGCTTGGGGGATTCAAATTTGACCCCCCCCCTCCCCTTAGTATGTCTAATTCACGTGTGGCCTTTGATTAATAATATAACCCCCCTTGGGGAGGGAGGGTTCCGGTGCAGAGTGTTCCCCTGCCTTGTGCCCAGTGGCATCTGGGATAGACTCATCACAAGATGCATGGTTGGGAAATAGTCATAAATGGATGAGCAAAGAAGATAGTAAGTGACTTAATAATAACTAATACAATCATAAGCTTAGATAATGTCTTTAATACAAAGCCCAGCTGTGTGTTTGAAGAGAAAACCTTGCAAATGCCCCACCATGTAGCCAAAGAGCCCGCCTGGACAACATCTGCCGAAGGAGGCTGGCGTTGAATGACTCCCGCGTCCCTGTTGACTTCAACAACGGCTGCGCGGCTGGTGCAGATCCCGCTGAAGCCTGCTCTCTCAAAATAAAGCCGCTTCTTTGGCTCCAGCCGCCATCAACACAGACGTGGCCCCAAATGTCGGAACAGTTGGTCATTTGGGTAATTCGGTCCCCCTGGATCCGACTCAAACCTCCAGCCCGGTCCGAATTCAGTCATGGTAGAAGCACGATGTCTGAATGGACTGACAGAAGCTCCCATTTGTCTCAAGACATGTTTTCCCTGATTGTAATGACTGTGCTGCTGAAACAAACATACCACAACAGTCATTGTTCGGGGCCAATTTAACTGACAATGTGCTGTGAGAAAATATGTCTACACAGGCACTGGTGTATGGGACGGAGTGCAAACAAACATTATGAGACGTTCCTAACAGAAGGTTACACTCGCTTCCTACACGTCCCACAGAGAGCGTGCCTACAACCTCTGCCTGCGCAGAAAAGAAATGTAAGACTAACGTGAACACAACGCATTGGTCGTGGTTTAAAGCACTAACCCTCTTATCTAGCAATCAGACCTCAATGTAGTACGAACCGGCGTATCGACACGGTTCGTCCAAATCAACGTTCCTCGATAACTCTCACTGCAGCTCAGTTACGGACGCTGCGCTCGAGGTCTGGATTTCCCGTTTAAATAGACTTCGCTAAGTCCTGACTGTTTTATACCAAGTGTCTGGCGTCACCAAGTGGCTACATGGAGCTATTACATGGCATATTGTTCCTTATACGATTTTACCATCCCACTCACGGGTATTCATTATTCTTATGAATTTTCATTAATACCCCATACTGAATGTTTTTGAACTGCCAGAAGAAACCCAAGTAAAAATGAATATACAAACTTCATGCAGCCTACACTATGGGGCGCCAAGTGTCAAATTTTCGTGCACAAAATATTTTCTATGCCATTAAAGACGTTATTTAATGAAATCAGGTAACGCTCAGTTGCATTTCGTCAACTCCAGTTACATTTTCTTCACGAGAGCATAAGGACTTAACCTTCTTTTGTGCACAGAAGTCAATGGGGATGTTACATTTTGTGCACAGAATTGATATCAGCACCTGGCATTTCGTGGACAGAAGGCTAAATGTATTTGTTTCATTCATAAAAGAAAGCAATTTCGTTCACAGAATGCATTTTGTCAAATAGATAAATGTATGCTGTGTGCAAAACGCTTGTCGTGATTGAAAGAACGTCATTTTGTGGACGAAATGCATTTTGTGATTGAAACGTATTTTGTACAGGAAAATGAGCGCTTGACACTTGGCGCCCCATAATTAGCCCACAAAAACCGGTTTTCGGTAGTGGCTCTCTAGAACCACTCTTTCATGATCGTTAGAGGCGTAGAAAAGTCCCTCTTACTGAGCGTTACTCTCTCTTTTAGGGGGACTTGTACTCTCTTTTTTAGGGGTCAAACTTTGAGGGAGACACATACAATAGTGGAACGCGCTTACGCAATGCAAAAATTAACCAGTAACTAAGTGTTAGTTAATAATATAACAATATACCAATCATATAACAATTAACTAACATTGTTCCCGCATGAAATACATGACTGTCAAGAGTGATACACTTAGATACTGGCTAATTAATGCCTTAAGTAAGCGTGTACTTCTACAATATTTGTATCCCCTCGCCGCATGTCGGTTGTACAACAAATCAATCTTCGTTACAAATTTAAATTTCAAAGTTAAAATCCCACGAAGCTCTAAAGATTGGATGGTTGATTTTAATTTGTTTATCTAAGAAATCTTCCTTTAAAACTAATAAATGCTGTGCTGTGCTCAGTTTTGCTTGCCAAGATCTCACCCTGAGTATTTATCCTAATACTTCCCTCCTCCTGTTTGCCATCGTCATTAAAAACCATTAAGATTCCCCCAGATTTTTATCATCACTTGTTATTTTTAACCTAACAGGGAATCTTTCCCGAACGCAATTTGCATTCGAGCCGACAATGTGTTTAAACAATTTTAATGCGTATCCACATTACGTGCGTCCGTTTTCTTCAGTTTATCCCATTTCAAATCCTTCTCTTATCATCCTGTCACTCCCCAAGGCAGCGGGGGTGGAAATGAAGCTCGACGGCTTATGCTGGGAGTCCTGCTCATCAAAAATACGTGTTGGGTTTTTAAATACATCTGGACTGTGATGGTCGCAGCTGCGGTCGGCTGGGCTTTTCACACGAGGTCAGCCAACATCTGCACTGGAAATGACGCATATATACTGGAGCCCGTTGCATTTACAGATGAGAACCCCGCGTACGGTGCGCATGGATATACTTTTAAACACGGTGGCGTCTGACAGTTTCTTGAAAGTTTATGATGTAAACGAGCCCTTGTATCGGAAGCGCCTGCGTAGATCCCAATGACATTTCGACCCCACAGTCCTTGCATGTTAGACAGGTACACTTTGTCGACTTAAGCTGCAAACCCAGTCCACTGAAGGCTGTATACCGACAGATAGCGTTTGATGTTGAAAAAGTAGGGGCCCGATCGTTTTTATTTGATAGGAAGAGAATCCAGCCCAACTTTGACGCGCTGCTCCGCAGGGAGGCCCCGAAGCAAAGAGCATATGGTGGGGCACCCACCGAGCAGAAGGTCACACGCCGCGGACAACTTAGACACACAACGGAACACAGCTACATGCGTTTGGAATGTGGGTGCACGCCGGAGGTAATGCAAACATTACACACCCGGCAGAAGTAGGTTTCGGACTTGTGACGCAGGACTACCTGCTGAGCCACTATGCGGCCTAAAATAGACGTCAGTTTGTGACTTCCCCTTTCTATTGCAAACTGGCCGTTTTTACGTAACAATTAATGCAGATGGGCAGATGCTTTTCCACCAGTTTTCATTCAGATCATCTCGGATTCAGGAAAAGATCTCTCTGTGCCCCTTTGGTCTTCCCTCTCATTTGAAGGAATCTGGTGAACGACTAAACATGCCAGACTGTTTAAAACGATATTTTTGTGCTTCGTTGCGGTGGTCTGACACGACTTATGTGGCTTGTCTCAGGTTTGTATGCCGGGACGCATTTTCAGCTGCGGGAGGCATCACTACGGAATAACGAAAAGGTTGAATGCCTAATTAATCGGGTTGGTGACAGGAAAATAACCTTTAGGCTGCTAACTTTGCTGGAAGCGAAATGTACTGAACAGGCGAACCTTTTTAGAAATACAGTGAAGTGGGCTGAGTCAGCCGTTTTCTTAATTATGCATTCAGTTGCATGTGTAATATGTCACCCCCACCTCACAGTGTGAACAGTGAACGAATATGCTGATTTTTTTTTTTAACGAAACCATTCCCGGGAAATGTTCTTAAACGATCGCCGATTAAACTAGACTTCTAGTGTTTTTTTTCTTCATGGACGAATACGCAGATTTCAAACCAAGCTGATGATTGCATTCCTTTTTACTAGAGAAAGAAATTGTATAGCCTATTGCAGGAGTCACTGTTCGGAAAGAAAAAGCGTGATGTGACATATTAATGAAAATTGCCAAGAAAAAAAAAACGTTTATTCCTCCTTTAAAGGACTGAGTGATCCAGACGTGACCATGTTTCATCTAACCACTTTTCCTTGTCAGGGTCCCAGGGTTGACTGCGATTAAGACAAGTGGCTCCGAAGTTAAAACGTCAATATCACTATAGTTTACCTGCTGTTGCTATGTAGGCTAAAAACTAATGTGAAATCATTTCAATATACGAAGACAGAGAATAAGTATTTATTTTACTTTATCAATTTTAATGCACCCGCTATATAAAATATTATTACATTCCATACCATTTACTTATCCTAAGATCGTGCACGCGTTTAATATTCACGTTATATATTATGTTTAAAAGGTGCATAGCTTAGGCAAGCTGTTTATGGGCTTACTGTATAATTTGTTTCCCTAAATACACATACAAAATATCGTGCCGATTTGACAGCAGGTAGGTAGACGACGTGTCCCAGCAGACCGCCTAGCTCGGCTGCGACGGCCCGTCAGCTTCCATGCAGCTTCTTCCGCGAGGGCCGCCAAAGGGCCGGCGTGCAGCTTCGGCGCACGCACGCGCGCGTTGTGCTGTTCTGGCGGCTGCATCGTCCTGTTTTTACGCCGGTTTGTGTTCCTGTAAGTAAAGCCAACCAAAAAAACACCCATTCCGTTTCCGAAAAATGGAATAACAGCCACAAAGTGTAACGTGAAGGCAATTTAACCCTGGTATATTCACATTTTAAGCGCCATTTAAAATACGTAGTTTCTGTGGTTGGCGGCCTTCTTTTTCTTGTCCCTGCTTAATTAATATTGCCTTTACACCCTGTGTTCAGGGAAATAAAGGCGTTCTAGTCATCAGAAGCGCTGACAAACTCCGGCATGCACACAATATTTCGCCTGCCGTGGGACCTGCGGGCGGCACTGGGGTTTGAGGGGGGGGGGGTTCAATAGTTGCTGGGTGGCTCCTTTAATGGTGGTAATCAGTTTGGAATGGACTTGTGAGTCAGTAATGAGGTTTTAATGATGCAACAGAAATGGGCTTGGCGATGCCGAATAACGGCGGCGGACCCCCGCGGCGCGCCGCCGTGTAAGCTGAGGACGGGCCACACGGGGACGAGCCGGTACATCGCGGGGACGCTCCTTAAGCCGCCCCTGACGGGTCATCATACCTGGTAACAGCTGCCAGCCACCGAGAGCAGTGAGCAGTGCTTGCCGGTGATGCGTGCTGTCTTTGCAGGGTTTAGACAAGAATCAGTAGGTGGTCGTAAGTAATTAAGAAACTGGCTTTTTGACCAACAGGATGATGGGGAAGGGAAATGGGTGACTGAATTACTCTAAAAATAGAAAAATGATCACACTCCCCAGTAATCAGAGCGGTACAACCTACTATATAATCGCACTCTGATCTTTTTTCTTTTTACATTTTCGGGGGGTGGGGGCAGTCACAGCCAGACTTTAGGGAGGTTAATTTATGAAGGTACATTTCAAGAAGGTGTAATAAAATCCTAGTAGAAGGGATTAGCAGGTGTTAAACCAGTCTGTGAAGGGCTGGGTTTCTCCCAGCACCCAGTAAAATCTAAGAACTGTGATCTCTGGCTACTTGACTAAATATGCTTATTAGGAATTTTTGTGTAACATTTTACTTAAGAGGGAGAGAAAGGTGCACACATTCTTCGATGTATAGACATCCAAACACCTGCAGCTTTTTTCTTGGCACAGTGAACAGAACTCTGGTGTGCGGGTTGGGAAGGTACCAGTTTTTACCTGGGGAGGGTTTTTTATTCAGGACTTTATTCAGGAGTTGTAGCAAGGAGCTGTTTTTGCAACTTAGAGCACCAAAAAAAATAGAGAAAAACTCAGGCATGAGTGTCTGAGAGGAAAGGGGAAACAGCAAATGGATTCAGTACTGCTGTCTGGAATGTGAGTCTGGCTGGGTTTTCCGGGGGGCGGGTAAGTAACAGAAAAGAGCAATTTTTACATTCAGTCAGGAACCTGGGACAGGTGGAACCTATCAAGTTAAAGGAGCAAAACTTCAACAATGGCACGTTTAGGGATCAGTGCTTACATTTTTCACCTTAACAATGAGAGGTTGTTGTGTATGATTCAAAGAAAAAAACTTTGGATCTAAAGCCGTGTCACTGATGTTCTGTTTTTTTTTTCCTGCTGGTTATTGAAGCTGCTGTTTCTGTCCAGGAGGGGGCACTGTTTCCCTGGCATTCCCTAATTCCTCTTTATTCTGTAGCGGGAGGAAAGCGTTATAAACAGAGAGCCTTAATTACTGCTCAGGAGAGGTCAGTTATTGGAGTGCACCAGCACTCGTTGTGGAGCTGTGGGAAACTGTTAACCTCTGCATCTCAGCTCATGCATCAGTGAGGTGATAGGTGGAAAAAAATGCCGGCAGTGAATCACATACTGTACAGACATCTGCCAATGAGAGGCAAAACTCCCTGGTAATCAGTGCAGAGGATTGGGTCTCTACCTCTCATCTGGTTCCTAGGTCCAACTGCAGTGCTCTTTGTGCTGTCCAGGGTAGTGACCCGATGATGGCAGAAACACTGACAAAAAAGGGTTGCGTCGTGCTTTGGCTAGATGTAGGTAGGGTGGTGTGACATTTACGTTTGATGGACTCATTCAATGTCAGGTTAGCCATAGATCTGTGCCATGTAGAAACATGCAGCTTAAGTGTATTGCAGTACCTAAATTGGCTATATGTGTGACAGTGTGCAATGTAAACATTATATTATATACAAACAATTACTTGATGAATCGTCAGATTAATCGGTTTATTATTTCTGTACTCGATATAAATACAGAGGGCCAGCTTGTTGGGAGGAGGGAAGGATTTCCACACTGGTTCCTTGTTCGGTGCCTCAAAACGTGTGTAGAAGTCATTTAATGCATCCAGCATGGTGGCATCACTGCTACAGTCCGGAGGACCAAGTACTGTAGTACAGTGTGAGGTCAGCCTTTCACTGCTTTGTTTACCCCCTTCGTTTGCAGTAAGAGCAACTTCTGACTGCCATTAAGGTTTACCTCAACTCTATCATTGAGTGCGATGGGGTGGCACCCATCTCGGTATGGAAAGCAGATGGATGCATCGGTGAGCCGTTGTCTGCCATTTGACTTGTACATGAAGTGAAGTGATTAATTATCAACACACCACAGCACAACGATGAAATGTGTCCTCTCCTTTTATTTCACGTGTGACATAGCAGCGGGCAGCAAACTCAGCATCCATGGGGGGCGTATCTTGCCCAGGGTACCTCAGTGGTACCTTGCTGGTCAGGGACTTGAACCAGTAACCTTTAACTCACAGGCACTCTTCTATAACCATTAGGCCACCGCTTGGAGAACGGGAGCGAGCTCTCTATGGATAGCACTTTGAGCTTAGTGTACAGAGACACAGTCCAATATAAAAAAGGTCTTATTTGTTTTCTTCAAGGTTTGTCCATTTCTGAAATCTGTCAGGTGGACAATGGCTAAATTGAGGGTTAGGCATAGCTCTCCATTCGATTCACATGGAGGAAGGGTGGCTTACACTTCTTTTGCCAACGTGACAGTCACCACAGAGAACACTGGAAACATATTTCCCAGACCTTGCTGTGGGGATAAAGGGATTGCTCACAAAACGGGGGGAAGGAGGAAGACCGGATGTCAGCAGCACTTGAACGTCCCGTTGAACCATTTAAAAGATTGTGTTAAATGGGGTGACTGAACAATTTATCAGAAGGTGTGCTAGAATCCCAATCAGAGGGGCTGTGATATATGCAAATGAGATCATCAATATGCTGGTTTGCGTTCAGTCTTCAAATTAAGAACTCATTAGTGGCACCGGCACTCTGCTTAGCTTGTAGCTTCATTAATAGAAATTACCAAATGATAATAACGGAAAACCCATATTTATTTTCCACAGAGATGGGATTTTATTGGGAGAAACTGGCACGCTAAACGTAATTCAGATTCACAGATGTCTGAAACTCACATTCTTCACCCAGAGATTTGCTAAAGTGTCACTCCATCCATATTAACTTCATCCAGTGGATTTTTAAGCAGTGTTGGTGCTCCTTGGTCAGGTCAGAACTGCGTTCAGTCCTAAACTCATGCTCAGCTTTAAAGACAAAATCATGGGCTAAGGAAAGTAACCTCAAGGCACATTGTGGCTGAACTGGAATCAATTCCCATGTTACCAAGAGAAAATCATGCAGTGCTTTTTGACCATAAACCTAACATCTTCATGGAGGTCAAGCTGCCTTACTTTGGTAAAAGTCATGTCTTTACTATTAAACGTCTTGTTTATATTGTTACTTTAAATATTTCACTCTTTCTTTATACTGATCCGTGGTTCTCTACCCCGATTCTTGTTCAGTCTAGCTTTGAGCACTTTACTTCTTTTCACTCAGGTGGAGAGCGTGAATTTTTTTTTCTGTAATAAGTAACGTGGCAAATTTGACCGCGGTCTGATTTGTTTAAAATGACCTTGATTACAAGAGGACAGACATAGTATGTTAGACTGAAGTGGGTTGAGCTGCCTAAGAATTATATGGGGCAATAAAAAGTGAGTGACTTGCTTGTATTTTGAAAGCCACTGGTTTTATTTTATAGCGAGGAGGCTGTGTGTGCCCAGGGCTGGGATGTGCGGCCCAGCTAGCGCAAAGCTGGGGCTCGAAGTGGTTCCACTTTGCGAAATGCGAGCTGATTCGGGGCCCGGCCTCTGCTGACGGTACGTTTTCCCCGCCTTCTGTAATCACAACAGGCTGTGACCGGCAGGGCACCAGGCCAAACGGCACGGAGCAGATGGTCCGGGCCGCTGCATCGTCAGGTAACCGTGACGACCGCCCCCCTGCCAGGCCACCTCATATTATGGCTTCTCACAAAATAATGCAAATTAACAACGTTGGAGGCCACGGCTAAAAAACGAAAAATTACCAGAGGGCCGGCGGTGTCGTCAGCAAATGCGGCCTCCTCCGAGACTCGCGAAACACATCTACGAAACGCCCTGTTGAGGATACAGCTGTGCTCGGATAAGCCCTTTCGTGACGAGCAACGGTGATCGTTTGAGGTATGAACTGAATGGCGTTATATGTTCTGCTAGCTTAATTAGCACTCGGCCTCAGCATCAAGGCCTGGCTGTGGTCTTCCTCTTCCAGGAGGATCGCCGTGGTTCTGTATTGCTTCTGTGATTGTTTCTTATTCAGAAGGCATGCAAGTAGTGGTCAGGCCACAGTTGTTTACGGATGTCCATTTGCAGTTGAAAATCCTATTATTGTTGAGGCACATTATCCTACATCATCATACACAGAGTTGAATGTCTGTGGCTTTGATTTGGATTGTATCTCCTTCTCAAAGACCCCCAATCCTTTCACCCCAAGACTCATTTGTTCACATCATTGGTCAGACATCGGTGGTGTGGATTGTAGATGCTCTGTCGTAAAAGCAATTAAGAGCACTTTGAACAATAGCATTTTCTCGATCAAGTAGTTTGTGGTGTCAGCGTGCAGCAAGCACTGGGTCAGGTCCAAATTTGTTTTGCTGAGGGAAAAGGAATATAAATCGGGTAAACAATGAAAAATAGCAAACATGCATTTGTGAATCCATGGGTCAGAAGTGTAGTGAAGGCATGCACTTCCTAAGTTTCCCAGAAGGAGGCAGTCTTGCATCTCTTAGGGAAAATGCAGAATTGGATTTTTTGCACATTTATTAATCCTGTCATGTGTATGTGATTTTAGAGTCCTGCAGCCTCCTTGAAGTGCCCCTCTTTCCTGTGTGAAGGACACATGGGGACTGAAGGCAAACTCTGCCAGTGAATAATGCAGCCACCCACCTTTCTCACGACGGTCGATTTGTCACCACTGGCACTGTAGCTGGTGGCTGCAGGAAGTCTAAAATGGTCTGGATTCTCATTCAATGTGTGGATCACACACAACTTGATACTCAGCTGACATGAGAAAATATGTGTGTGTGTGTGTGTGTGTGTGTGTGTGTGTGCGTGCTGGTTTGCTTGTATGAGTGTGCACGTGTCATGTGAATGAGTACATATATACTGTCTGAAGGTAGGAGGCACGGCACCACTACAGCATCCATCCATTCATTCATCTAACTTCCATAGCTGCTTCTCATGAATCACAGGACACGAGGTGGCGAATGCACTGGATGAGATACCAGCCTGTCATAGACCCTGCAACATGTAAATGAATGTGCTATGAATCACTGTGCTTCCATATTAGACGGTAATATTTTAGCATCTCATCCAGTTAACGACTCTGCAGAAAGCTTACTGCCGTTGCTGATTAGGAGCCCACGTGGGTGCTCTATGGCTGCTGAAATGTTTATGCACTGAGCTGTAAGTCTATTTCAAAAGTCTCAGGCAAATGAATAAACAAATCTAAATGTAATTCAATTAAACTGTGAACTGGCAGGGAGAGGGGGGGGGGGGTCCTATTTTTAAGTGTATAGTCTCAGGCAGGGAGAGGATGAACATGGCTGGGAAAACTGGAGGTCAGGTCACACTGGCAGCTGGGTAGTCCAGGTCCACATGACAACACCTGTCTTTATGAGGGTTCCTGGTGAGGGAGCATATTCCTACCTAGAAGAAAAGCAAAGTTTGTGATGAGACTTCTAGAAGTTCCAGACCGGTGGGAGGCGCACTGAACATTAAACAGTGTGAATATCCTTGTGAGCAAACTGCGCCCAGTCACTGGGCAGATGTTGCGAAAGTGAGGCCAGAGGAGAGCAGCCGACGGAATCCGAGATCCCCCCGCAAGGACGGGTTTGAAAGGGCTGCTGAATTTCCGAGAGCGAGAAAATGTGCGTCTGTAGGCAATATC
>JAODUD010000046.1:3704150-3723516 GCA_026784285.1 Stomatorhinus walkeri | reverse complement strand
AGGCGCGGACGAAGCCACTGCCAAAAATAGACC
Source organism: Stomatorhinus walkeri (assembly GCA_026784285.1). NCBI lineage: Eukaryota > Metazoa > Chordata > Actinopteri > Osteoglossiformes > Mormyridae > Stomatorhinus > Stomatorhinus walkeri. Next base: position 3,723,483 of record JAODUD010000046.1, on the reverse strand, counting down.
ATCTGAAAGCCCAACGTTACAGTTTGCAGTGAAGCACTTGAATAATCCTGGAAAGATGCGGTCAACAGTGTTGTGGAAATGAGCCATTATTTTCCAGAATGTGAAGCCTTTGGTTTGTTGCTAGACCTGTGCAATTGCCAGACAAAGGAGGTTTATTCAGTATTATCACATTTTCGCAGCCAAGTTGCCAACAAAGCGATAAAATGTATAAGTGTGCGAATCATGAATTTGTGTCATGGGCAGGTGAGACTTGACTTGGTTATAGCTGATCATGACTGGAGGGGTTGGTGACCACGGTCATGTGGTGTGCTTTTTGTTATCAGGGCATAGGGGTGGATCAGCTGTGGGTGTTCAAGGGTTTTGAGATCTGCATTTATCCCTCTACTACAAATGAAAATGAAAATTTATTAAAAATATAGGTAAAAGCAGTGGGTAAGTTGATGTACATTTTCTCGGTAACTAAAGTTATAAAAATGAATTAATTTCTACTCTCTGTAATTCGTGGTTTCCTGTAAGGCAGGAATAGTTGTTTTTCCCTCCCTGTGCCTCCCCACTGGGCCTGCTTTTGTGTTTTTACCTCATTGTAGTCAGTGTTGACTATGTGTTATGCTTATCAGGGCTGCCCCCCCCCCCCCCTCCCGCCTGCTCTGAGCACGAGCTGCTGCTTCAGTCGACACCCCTGCCGATGCGCTTATTTTTCACATTGTGCATCGATCGCGTGAACGCACCGCGTTTCTTCCTCCGAGGCCAACATCCTCCCAGCCAGGAAAAAGTGATAAAACAGCCCTGGTCAGAATCTTTCACATTTCTGTTTTATTTATTAAAAGAATCTTTGGCAAACCACTGAATCTTACGGCACATTTACTGGACAACTAACTTTTTAAAAGTAAATAGTGATAATTCGGTATCTCTAGTAAATGGAAAAATGACTCTCTTAACTATGTTACCGATACAATAAGGGATCACAAGAACAACAAACCTCAACAAGCAATAATTGTTTCGTTATTTAATTGGAATAGCCTCCCAGCAACTAGCCTGCCCTTCGTTTACGCTGAGAAGTTTTTGTGTTTAAAGCACTTCTATCCCCTGGGCATATTTGATTGTTGGCTTTGCCCCTTATTTGTTCAGATGCCACCACAATGATGTCAGTGGAAACCAAAGCAGAGTGAATCATCTCGCAAGCAGAAGTTCACCCTCCAGGTGTGATATTCTGAAAGGCCGGAGTTGCATGGGTGCCAATCCGGAACGTGAGCTATCTCCGCAATCCCCGCTGCTGCCTATTCCACTCCCCTCTCTACTCCCACAGATCTCACATGGCTGGTGCTCTAGCTTGGATGTCAGGTGGAGATTGGCCTGTTTGCCAGTCATTAGGATAAGACATGGAGCTGTTTCTGGGGAGGAGCTGATGATCAACACAGGATTAGCCCTTGGGCTGCTTGCCCATCCTGGCCTTGGCGTTGGGGTTAACAGGGAGCAGGCAAAACCGTTAGTGACTATTGGAGTTACCTTCTGTGACTGGTGATGAAATCCTTGAGCAACAGAACTCGCGGGCCGGGACAAAAGAAGAGACTCGTAATCGAATTACATCAAGACTTGATCTGTGCCACCTGCCCTTTTGAGTCAGCACTCAGAAAGACACAATAACCAGGCCTTTCCCTGGAGTATCTGTTGTCCTTCCCCATGGGACGTCTTGTATTCCTGCTGATTGAATTTGTGTTTCATGACTCTAGGGTTTACAATGGGAATAGTTTGCTCTATTTTAATGTAGATAATCTTAATATGTGTGCCTGCTGTTCTGTTCCCATTATGCAAATTCCCTTGGATCCACCTGAGATGGGTGACTGATGGTTCATTACTGTATCGGTTGTCCATCTACTTGGAGCGAGGCATGTAGGACCATCAGATGGTTGTTGGGCCGGCTGTTTTACTTGAAAGTACGCAATGTGTGCTGTCTCTGCTTTTACTAGCATGACTGACTGGCAAAACCCATAGCTGACTCAGAGTGCCGTTAATGCCAAGTGACCCACAGTCGAGTGCCTGGAATTAAATCATAATGCAGTGAGTTGTTTTGGGGTATGATTTCACAGAGAATATGACACCCCCTTCCTCCACCATGAGTGTGCCTCCAGATAAGCTGTCTCTAGTCTGTCGTATCTTACACACTTCTATACATGGGTGAACTCCTCAGTTCCCCTGACTTTTCCCTAAAACTGGCAAGTTGAAGAACGAGTTCATTTCTGACTTTATGAAGCAAGTCTTCACTGTATGCCGAGATTGCAGCAAAAATTCTACAGTGACCCTTTGGCCAAATGGCATTACAAAGCAGTCACCCGCCGTTCCTAAACTGAGATTCTGCTCACAGGATCTTCCGATCCTGTAGCATCTGTTTGGTGATATTTGGACTTTCAGAATGTTATGTTTAGGGATTCACTTCTGCAGTTCATCATGTGATGCGGCGTATTGGGACCTTGTATCATGCAGGGTGGGGCTCTGAGGCTCAAAGCACTCTGCTGACCTCCCCAAGTGCCAGTTAATTAACGGCCAGGTGATGTTACCTTCATGGCTCTATGTGGCATGTATTGATCACCCATAAGCACCATCGGATCAATCCGGCATTCAGGTGGGGTTAGTGTGAATGAGACACGGCTGAAGGCTGAGTTACCCTTACATGGTTTTCTTAGTGCTGCAAAGTGGCTGCAGATGTAACAAATTAAGAATAAGCCCTGAAACTGATTCAATATTCAGAAATAAATATGCAAATGTTTTTATGTAGACATCCGTACATTTTCATTTATGACCAATCTAAACCATTTTAGTTGCAGGTTTTGGTGCTAGATATATAACAAATTTTAGCACCTCCTGTCTTCAGGAGGAATTAATAACATTCGTTCTTATATATGTTACAGCGATAAGTCTGTCTCTCACCCACAGTGCAAAGATCTGTCATAAAATATAAGTGTACCGTTACCACCTGCTACTTTCAAAGAATGTTTATGCTTGTTTTTACAATTAAATATTTTGCATATATACAGTTATGAATAGCAACAAAACAAGCTGAGGAAATCATAGAAGGCAGCTGCCTAAAACAAGAACATACAACTTAAATGATTTTTGAACTGTTTTTGAAACCGTAAATGATCTTTATTTAACATACAAATATCAACACCGTTGACTGTGGAAAGTTCCTTGCGTTTACTTTGTTTTGGCACCAGAGCAGGTCTGCAAAGTATACTACCTAATGGCTGAATTCTGACCAATCAGCACAGAGAGGTGACCACTGTGATGTGGGGCTGCGCAGCCCAAGTTGGGAGGAGAAGGCGCACACACCTGTGACCTCAGGCAGGAAGTTTGGTTCCTACTAATGAGGCCGGGTCTTTAGTCCTTGGGAGGGTTTGAAGATTTTAGCTCCTTAAAATGTCACTCTATGTCATTTATAGCAAAGCGGCTGAAGTTCATAGTTGTGTTAAAGTACAGTGGTTATTTATATTCAAATTGTAATCTGTATGTATAAATCATACGCAACTGCAGTCGCATTTCAATAAGTGTTGTGGGGGCAGTTTACTGAATGATCGTACTATACATTGTAGACAAAGACCATGCACAGTGCAGAAGCATTTTAAAGGATATGGAGATATTTACCAAAGGTCTTCTCTGTAGGATATATTTGTATATATGCACACACAGCAAAATAATGTAGCGTCTTCATCCTTGTAAAAGTTCAATAATACAGCTGGCTGCACTGATCCGGTTTTATCCCTCCTTTTTTAGAGCCCAAAACAGATTGATGGCCCCCCACTGCCCCACCCCAATGTCTTTTAACAAAACTGCTGTATTTAGCTGTTTTGGAAAACTGGGTACTACGTACAGCGTACTGCATACTTTGACCAGTATATACCAGGGTTCTTCAAATCTGGACCTTAATTCCAAATCCATGCCTTGTTTTCAGTTCTCCCAGGGAGTTAGTTTAATAATTACTGATTCTGATTGGTCAGAGGCATTACACCTGACTGACAGGTAAAGGAACCTCGGCCCTCGAGGACCGTGATTTGAATAACCCTGGAATATACTTTGTACTGCGTATTGTCAGTCGGTATAGTATCTAGTATACCACCTTTTTCATACCTGTTTTGTGGCATGCTACTTTTGTCATGAGCTCCCTACAAAAAATAGCTTATTACAGAGACATTAATTATAAATAATAACTAAAGGTAAACTTGCCTAAGGTGTCATATCTTGTTAAGCCCCATGTGTATTGAATGGACACGTACATTGAAGTATGTAGTCATTATAGAGGCAACCAGGGCAAACAATTATGCACGAACAAATTGCGAAAGAAAGTAATACTTTAATAAATAAATTACAAATTGTAAGTAGGCTATACATTAACACATAATTATATTTACATAAGTGAATCAAAATGACAGAAACATTTAGTTTATCGTCTTGCAGGCTGTAATTAGAGGGTAGTATTTGGGGTTAAATCCCATCTCCCATATCCTGGGTGTATAGCTGAAAACTAAACAGCTAACCTAAGGAAAATGTACTAGGGAAATGTTAGGGGCTAACATTAGCTCGCTTGTTGATCCATGTAGAATACCAACTTGATTGGTCCAATTAGTTTGACGTTGGTTCGTTGTACTTTGTACTTATATGAAAATAATAATAATAATAATAATATAAAACAATGAATTAAAGTTTCAACAAATTATTTTTATTCAGTGGCTGAGCTCTCTTCCTGGGGACCATCAGGTCTAGCATTTTATTCCAAGTTGAAGGGTCAAAACGAGGCAGTGACCTTCTGCCATGTTATATTGTGGGTCTGCTATGTTATATTGTGGGATGCTGTTGGTGAGGGAGACGGGTGTTGTGCATGCTGGTGATGTTTTCAAAATCTGTACGACATCAGGGCATCTTTGAGGCATTGAAAATTTCACGTGTTTCTTGTACTGTTTACAACACTACTTTTTGGTCAGTATGTAATAGTAATATAGTATGTGGTTTAAAAAACAGCCTTTGAGTTTGTAATGGCATCAGCGATGTCCTCTGTGCTGGTCCACACCTAATAATGGGCATGCCTTGCGGAGGGGGTTCATTGCTAAGCAACCCGATTTGGAAAGAGGGTGGAGGGGATGAAGCCAGCGGGGCACCGTGTCACGGCTCCCCAGGGAACAGAGCCCAGATCTGTTTAGCCCTGTGTCTGGATGGTCTTCGCAGACTTATGTGTCCAGGCAGGCTTGTCAGCCAGGCCGTGTGTCACAGTCGCTGGGCAGCTGGCAAAGAACCAGGCCTGGGAAGGTGCCTTGGCAAGGCCTTTCAGCCTGGGAGGCCGGTCCAGTAAATCTGAGTAGACATGGGTTCTCCCTGGTCTGACACATGACACATTCCACCCATGTGCTGCCTGTAGCCTGGCTAGCTACAGCGTCCCTTTTGGACACAGCTGATTTATATCAATAGATCATAATTATTGTATGAACTACATGTGTATTTAACTTGAAATTGCTTCAGTTGTGTAACTCTATTTTTCTTTCATAACGCATGGTTTAAACACTTGATATTATGCTGCATTTTCGCTATACTTTTCCACTGAAATTATTTACATTTTCAGTACACTTTCCTCTGATACAACCTGTGGTTATAACTTGTGTTCTAGTTGTGTCTTCTTAATTCTGGTACAGAGTCATTGTGGCATGCGTTGGAGCACTCAAAGCAGGGTGGCAGGCTTTTAGCAGCCAAGTAGAGGGGGGCAAACTGGTGTTTTGCTGAGCTAATGGGGGGGCAGTAATGCTTTATGGTGTGAAAATATAAAGGCACTGATGACGTTAAGCAGGAAAATGCAGAACTCTGATCATCTTGCTCTGATTATAAATCACGCCTCATGACAGCTGTAGCATGTTCGCATGCATTGATCCTGCCCAGATGTCTGGTTCGCTTCCCAAAATTCCCTCCTCTTTACGAAGCAGTAATATTTCCCCTGCTTTAATTGCGTCACGATAAGTTGTGATAAACTCATTTCTACCGCGGTGATGTTCTGCACTGAGGACTTTCTGTGTCTATTACACAGATAATTCATTCATTTCAGATCACTCACCCAAGCATCTTTCCGGAAGTCGTAATGTAATTTAATGTAAAGCTCTTTTAACGGGGTACAGTCTTGGGTAACTCATTGGCACTAACCGCCCCAGTAATCAGACATACTTTCAGATATTTGAAAAAGATGTGCTAACATGAAGCGAGGGGCTGTCCTCTAAATGTGCTTTTTGGCATAATGTGATACCACAGCCTTGCACTTAATGTATCATAATCTATATTAATGTGTGTAATTCTCAAGTGATTTATTGCACTGTTTACAGCAAGTCAGTAATGATGTTCCAGGGAACTGGAAGGAAAGAAAGGTATGAAGATTCCAGCTATAATGATAAATTATTTTACAACCTGAACTAATTGTCTCAGAAACTTTAGTTAACAGCCAATATGAGCTGGCCCCAGGCATCCTGCCTGTAATGAAGAATAATGATGGATGGGATTACTGCTGGCACATTCTCCAGTGAGCGAGGCGACGCGACGCAATTCCCATCAGGCGGAGAGGGCACATCTTTAGGGGGGCGCTTAATATATATTCTGCTTGTGTGTAAAAGAGAAGGGATTGGTAGGGGTTAGCTGTTCGGGGCGTGACTCTAAAACCGCATGGGACAGGAAGTCTGGGCCTCTGATAACCTTGGGGTGCAGGATGCAAACGATGTAGCACATTTTGGATTTTAATGTCTGATTCATTGTTTCCACGCTGTACATCTTTCTGCTGTGTATTAATACTGTTTCATGTGGAATGACCTTGGAGTACCCCCGGACTTTGGAGACATAGACCTTGGAGTACCCCCGGACCTTGGAGACATAGACCTTGGAGACATACACCTTGGAGTACCCCCGGACTTTGGAGACATAGACCTTGGAGTACCCCCGGACCTTGGAGACATAGACCTTGGAGTACCCCCGGACCTTGGAGACATAGACCTTGGAGTACACCCGGATCTTGGAGACATAGACCTTGGAGACACAGACCTTGGAGTACCCCTGGACCAAATATGACATCCATACGTTACCATGCCAGCTAACTGAACATTACTACTATTAATACTTTAATGTCTTTGGCTCTAACCTGACACCTTTTTGGAAACTGAACCCAAATTATCTAAATATATCCTTTTTTGTATTTTATTATTTTTTTGTTGTTGTTGTTTTTTGCCCATTGTCTCATTACTGTCACTGTCAGGTTATGAGGTTTTCAGTTCTCTTGTTAAATTATTGAAGTTTGGTTGGTGATGTACTTCATTGGAATTTTTTTTTAATTCAATAAAGTAATCTTGTGTGAGTCAAATGCCAATCTTGCTCATGGCCCCTCTACATGACCTTCTACCCGTCCTCCTTTCCTTCCTCTTCACGGTTATCCTTAGAGTTGCCCAACTTTGATCAGCTGGCTGGTGAGATCTTCAGTTCGAGAGAAGTCTGCATACACATGAACACTCATCTACATGTGTGTAACAGCGTTATTACCTTGTATATAATCTGTAGGGCTTGCCAGCTACCTCAGTGCTTTTGATGTGGGTAATTTTAGGTTTATATCGGAATAATATACATTTGGGGCAGGATTTTTTTTTTGCGTGACCGTGAGAGTCTGAAAACATGTATGTCTTACCAGATGCATGAGACCTGGCAACCCTGGTTATTCTCTTCATGTTCAGGACACAAGGCCCGCCACGAGCTCTACATCTGTCCCTTTCAGGTTTCGGTGAACACACCAAGCCTCGAGTTGCTTAGAAACCCATCACTGGAACAGGGCACCGTATTGCCAGATTATTACATAGACAGAGACTCCACTGGCTTTATTCGCCTTACCGAGCGCTCTCCTTGGGTGTGGGTTGGCAGTTCTCTCCCTAACAGGTCCGAGACACTGAAAGGCCTTGCTATCTGCATGACAGATTCCGTTCATGTGAAAATGAGCTCAAAGGTGTGACAGTTCTCTTCCTGGTGCAGTTACTCTGGTAATTTGCAGCTGTACCTCATTGGCCCTGGAAGCCAATCAAAATAGGCCAGGAGAGTCTTCTGGATTTGACAGCTTTTAAACCGACTGTGGAACTTATTGTGCAAAAAGATTCAGTAGCTATGAAATCCTTGATACTCAGAAAGGTTCAACCAAATGCAGGCTAATGGATAATGTTCTCAGCTGGTGACATTACAACCCTGTGTAAAAAAAACACAATTTAATACATATATCTGCCTTCAGCAGTCAGCTTTAATGCCAAATTGTAATTTTTTTAAATTCCAGCAATGCCTATCTTTGATCTTGAGTAAGGCTATTGTATGAACGAATGTTCTTGTCTGTTGATAAGAACCAAATAAATCCCTTTCAGCCAGCCCACAGCAGGTATCTGATGGGGTATGCGAAAGTGAGTGTGGAATCTCACGAGGGCCTGGAGATCACAGGTTAGCCTGCTAATTACTGCTGCCTGTCTCTTATTTCCTGCTGTATATATACATTGGCTTGGTGTGCCATTTTGGCCTTCAGCGATCTGAACACCCTAGAAAGCAAAAGTCGTTCTCAGGGTTGTCAACTTTGGTCAGGTGGCTGGTGTGAGATTTTCAATTTGAGACGAGTCTGCACACACATTTACTTGTATAACAGTTTTATTCCTTGTAGATAGTCTGTAGGGTTCGCGAACCACCCAGGGGCTTTTGATGCAGCTCATTTTAGGTTTATAATGGAATAATATAGATTTGCTGTAAAATTTCTTGCTTGTGTGCGAGAGTCTGAAAGAGTGTCACGGCAGATGCGTGAGAGTTGGTTTTTAATAATGTCACATTGCCACTGAACCCTATAGCCACTGAAAAAGACGTCACTTCCTTGAAGAAGGACCCCAGAGCCTGATGATATCATATGTATGTCAGACACTAGGCAAGGAAAATCTACTATGTGAACCCTGCTACCTTTACGCCTTTGAAGAGTAGCTAAATGATTACACAGCATGAAATTCATCCATCCCTCAGCCGCTTATCCTGGGCTGCATCGCATAGGATAACAACAATATACATTTATTTTTTCGATATTCCCTTCTTTTTGAATGTTCATCTAACTTCATGTCTGGTGTTACCAACATAACTGAACTGTAATGTCTGCACATATACAGCCCGCAGCTTAATCAGCATTAAGTGCAGCTCTAGACCTTGAGCTGTACTGGTGAATAGACCAAGCAGGGGCAAAACCCAACGGCGTATTTCATTTTAGTGACTGCTGGTAGATGCTGATTAAATGTATTCCATTTGAACTTTCTGGAATACCCCCCTTCCGCGTAGCCCGCCACAAATTTTGGCATCAAAATCAGCCACTACTACGCTGGTGAAGAAGGGACATTACAGAGGGGCGGAGCAAGGGGCGGGGGGGGACTACAGATTATGATGCCATGGCTGAGATCAAGTTGCTTTGGCAGAGTTGTTCTGCAGGAGCCTGGGTGAGCCCAGTCCTCCTCATCTCAACACCGACTGAGCGTTTGTGCCAGGCGGCACTGCTCAAGGGCTTAATTAGGACAGATCATTTGGTGCTGGTTATTTTCAGCATCGCTACACGCTGGCGAGTGCCGGTAATGAAACAGCCTGGATCCCTAAAACGTCTGGCTCGGCTCACCGACTGAGGAGCGGGAGCCGGGTGACGCGCAGGGAACAGCATCGATCAACGTCGCGTTTTGGAGCAGGATGGGCAGGATGCGGAGATGAACGGCCATCAGAACTTCTGATCTTTAATCGCCAGGCCTTCCTTTGTGAAGGCCTTTTCGGGTCTTGAAACATGCATCGTCTGCTGTACAGTCCTGGACCAGACTGTTGGCTTTGAATCCAGGATGCTGACATGCTGGCCTGATATCTTCTGTCAATTAAAGGAATATGACAGACTTAGTGGAAGTTAATGGATGTCCAGTGGATGGAGCCTGTGGTTTTTGGCAGATCCTGGACCTATGATAGCAGAGCAATAGATGCAAAGTCCTTTTGGTTCTAAAAATACCACTACTCTTCTACAGTCAATGGAAATGGCTTGGGCCAAGGACCTGACCCTGAGGTATTAGTATGTTGGCACTAGAGAGTTGCAAGGTGGGGCACATCTGGGTTCTTGACAGCTTGATTGGGGGTGGGGGCAATGGCAGAGAGGAGCATTACATGGCAAGAGGTGAGAAAATGGGGCTGCTGCCTTGTGGAATGCGGACAGCTGGGGGGTAACTAGCCGGACATGGGTCACCACTGAGACTCAATGGGGGAACTCACTGTACTGTGGAGCAAGCTGCTTTTGTAAAAACTCAAATAAGCCTTCGAGTTATTTAAATTGCTTTGGGTTTTGTGGCCTTTTTCCAGAGGAAGACTGAACAAATAGGGTTATGTAATGTTATGTGAAGGTCATTCTACAGCAGAATAGTCTAACAAGGCTAAAATTGCTTGGGGAGGGGGGATCTGTCCTTGAATAATTATCTGCTTTTCATGCGTATTTTTTTTTAAGGCATCATGACTAAGAAATGGGACGCTGTGCGCAAACTGTGACATTGTTGCGCGATCATACACTTTTATGTTTTCACATTGCATTAATCAGCCCATGTTCAGCTTAGGAGAGAAGCTGTTTTGGACACTGACGGGGTCTGGGCCAAGGGGAGCCACGGATCCTGGCTTGGGAAGCCCGCAGTGCCAGCCGACGGTCATGCATGGACTCTTTCAATTTGGGCTTGATCCGCTTCGGCCCCACAGCCTGTAATGCCTGCTAATGGAAGTCACATTAGGTTATCTGGTACGCTTGAGGTTTTTATAGCTGTGAAGGAAGCTAACAGGCTTAACCGTATCGTGCTGGCGAATCTCCCCCACCCCCAAAATGCATGGGGGGCTGTGGCCATTCCCAAACCAGGTCAGAAACAGTGGGTCTGCTCTGTTTTTCACCCCCCTCCTTTGTCCAGCCCTCTGACTCTCACATTACTTAAGTCAAATAATAGCTGTGGGTGCCTTTTATTTTAAATTTTATTAAAGGGCTGCAATCAGCATTTTTTACTTTTATAATTTATAGTGAGTTAAAGGGAATGCTCTCCCTGTCCATAAATAATTTACCTTTTATTAAAATGCTTTTTCAGAATGTGGTATATCTGAAGATCCAAAAGACACCTGTACAAATGTTCAGTATAATCACTGAAACAATCTTCTGACATTTTTACGTACCTGAATACGTCGATATAGATATGTGGCAATTAAGCGCTTTCTGGCAGCATTGTGGGTGTGGGTATGCATATGTGTACCGTGCGTGGTGCAGCCATTTAACTCTGCATCTTTATGTCCAGAAGCATCTTAATGGGGCTCACTGTGCTTGTTGTGGGCCTCTACTGTCCATGCCATAACTCCTAAACAACAGAGAGAGAATCCTCTGAAACCCCAGCTTTATCGCACAGCTGCCTTGTTTAATCCATGCAGTAATTTTCTGTCAAGTTGTCTTGCTTGACGTAGCACATATCTTCAGCCGTACCTGCTTTCATGGAATGATGTGCAATTAGATTCAGGCTTGTGGTGTGTATCGCCCTCTGTGTGAATGCTGCTAGCATCCCTTTGAAATAAAATGTGTCTTTTTTTGTTGTTTTTATAGTAGAGCGATGCTCTGAAACTTACTGGTTCTTGCTGGTTCTTACTGGCTCTTGCTGGTTCTTACTGGCTCTTGCTGGTTCTTACTGGTTCTTGCTGGTTCTTACTGGCTCTTGCTGGTTCTTACTGGTTCTTGCATTTGCTGAGGTTTGACCTGAAGATGTTTTTTTTTCTCTTGGGAGTATTAAATTATGTGGGAATTTGTGATTAAATTACGGTTCTGTTTATTTTCAGTTTGCAGCCTGTATCGATTGTTTTGCTCCGTGTTCTTGTTTTATTGTACGCTTTGTAAATCACTCCAATATAAAGGTCATTTGCCCAGTAAATCAATATCATAACAACATCTGTTTCTGATTCTTACAGAATACCTTGGATTTTTGTGCACTCCTCATATGGAATTGCCTGTCATAAGGTAGGGAATACAGTGTTTTATTACTTTAATGGAGGCTTCCAGGTCCCATGTGACCCAGAAGCGGATTCCTGCATGGAGCGAGGGAGTAATGGTGATTCGGTGTTGATGGCCCCTGTCATTTGCTGATAGGTCCAGGCCCGCCGTCCACGGCCGCTGCAGTCCACCGCGGACTAAAGCCTTGTAAATATGTGGAAATGACTGACTATCTGTGGCAGCCATGTTTAAAAGGCATGCCAAGACCACGGGCTTGAGTGATGGGTCAGGGCCAGCAGGAATACACAGGCGTCCCTAATGTTGAGCCCCCACCTCCCGCATCGGCCCCAAAGCTCACATCACTCACACTGTTATACTTCTGAACCCAACACCAGTGTTCTGTTAAAACACTGTTTGTTTTCAGAATGTGTTTTAAATTTTCCTTGTTTCATGTTTAAAAGACTGAAGGCAGCCATAATTTTTATTCGTGTTTTTCCTTGCTTATGACGCTTTACATAAAGGGTTACATTTCCCAAATGTTGTAATGCTGTCTAGTTAAATATTTTGCTTTGTTAAAATTTTGAACAGATTTTACATTATTGATATTGTTTGAATTTGGTCCATGTGCCATGGTGCTTTCTGTGAATTTGTATTATTTTTAACAATAATAATGTTAAGAAGGAAATGTAATTATACAGTTTATAGAGCTGGATAGTTGAATCAAGGCAAGTATTTTTAAGAGACTGGTAAGCAAATGATATAAGTTTGCAGCTTCTATTTTCTTATCCATGATGTTTCTTATGTGCCAGATCACAGAAGGGAGGTATTAGGAGGACTACCTACCCTGTATGATTAGCTAGTCAGGGTTACCCGTAAGCTCGGGGCTGGGCTAAGTTGGAGCCATGCAACTGAACTGTTCCAGCTATGTAAGTTGCTAACAGTACCTTTAGGGAAATGAAGCCCTTGTGATCACTTGCCATGGCAACACAAACATCCAAATTCCAGCCTTGGTTGACATGGTCTTCCAAATTAGGACTCTCTGATCAGTGAAACATTGTAACTGGGACACATGACCATTTGCATTAATTTAGTACAGTTTTTTTCTCCCACAGTTGCTAAAAGGGTGTTGATTCACTGGGCAATGCAAACACTCATTGGCTTCCATATTGCAACTCTAAATCTATGAAAAGTGACCCCTCGATGCCCTGGTATAACCACCCTTTGTGTCCTTGAATCCTTGATAAATGGTCTGCTGCCCATTAGTGGATTTCTGTAAACAGAGCCCTACATTGCAGTCTGACGCAAAACTGTTGTAAACGAAGGTAAGCTTTGTGAATTTACTGTGTGACATTGTTCGGCCGTTTTGGGATGAGTCAAACCCCCCAGAAGGGCTTTTCATATAGAATGACATAGGTGAGTTTTTTGATGTTGTTGTTGTAGTTGTAGTTGTACTTGTTGTTGTAGTTGTAGTTGTTGTTGTAGTTGTATACCATGTGTGCCTAGAAAACAGCACAGACACTTATGGGGAAAGTCTGAAATCTGTGGCCTTATCTCTCTATCCACTCACCCCAGTGAGCCTGGAGCTTGTCAACCCAATATGATTGAGTTCAGTCTTTTTATTTCACTGAAATGTTTTGTGGCACTTCCCTTATACCCACAGGCTTTACACAACCTCCCTGCAAATTAGATAAGAGGAAAAAGAATGTTTCAGAGGCAAAACAGATTGTTGCTGGTCACTGAGATGCATTTGTTTCTGTGTCTGTATTATAAATGATGTCCCCAAAAGCACAGGTCCCACCATTAGGAATGCATATCTTTCTCTCTTTTACCGCCACACTTCAGCCACAATTGAGTTATTCCGTAATACTGCTTAAGAAATTACCTTTATGTATTCCATTTAATATATATTCTCTTTCATACCCTGGTGCTTTATGTTTCATTTTGTGTCTGTTCTGTGTCCCCGTCATTATGCCCACTGTCACGTTTGCTGGAGATTATAAAGTTACCAGAGGTAACACAGTTTTACATAACACATAACTGGTGCTGGGGCCAGTTCAGGGAAGCTGTTGCGTTAAACTGAACTGCTTTGGTAAATGTCTAGCTGTGATATATAAGGTTTTCATCTTCTCTCTTGGGCTAAAACTGTTGGCTGAATCCATTAATTGTGTACCAAGGACAAATTGAAAGCCTTTGCTTTTATACAGAATTGAATATGCGCTGGGGACAGTTTATGGGTTAGCAGGTAAATCTCCAAAGGCTTTGATGGCGGCGTGCTTCTTGACTATTGCTCTTTTAAAAAATGATGCCTTTAGAGAGGAAGTAAATGCAGGCCCGGAAAAATGAATGGTTCAAACAGGAGAGTATGGGGGTGCCGCAGTATGTCTGGGCTGACTTGGGGACGTGCTGACAGGACCAGGAGCTGCTACTGGAGCAATACCATAGACTTTCATGGTAACTGCGTAAGTGACCATGGCCTTTTCTTAACCCCCCCTCACCCCCCCAGGCTTCTCTGGGTCGCCCCTCTGGAGTTTCAGAGCTCTCCCCTGTGACTTAGGGCGGCAGCGGCAATCAGCTCTGCGCTGCATTATAAGCAGTGTGGTAGTAACACAACGGTCCAACCGCCGTGCCCGTTTGATGAGCTCATAAAACACGTTTTATTCACACCGATGTAAGGCCTGACAGAGGAACTTCGTGGACCCTTTTCCCAATAGAAGAGAGACTCAATGCAGAGATGTTCAGAAATTAATGACCCCATTAATCATATCAATTGTTAATAGCGCTTCCTAATTAATCATTGAATGCCCTTAAAAGAAACCGTAGCATTGGCTGTATGGCTCGATTAATGTTTGCTCTCTGTTGCTTGGGCCCAGCAGGGAGTCCGGGTGGCTGTACTCATCCCTCTTTTCCTCGCCAAAGCTGAGGAACAGTTTCCACCAGTACTATTCAGCTGCATTTGCATCCAGAGGAGTGCAGAGCAATCCCGTGATGATGCAGGCAGCCATGACTGGCGGACAGATGCTGCCGTATACACCCTGCTCGTTAAGCCCCATGAGATTGCGTCATCGGGAAGGACCACCAACCCCCCCGGGCCGTCTCTGAGAAGGAAAAAGGAGATTAAACTTTGAATCAAAACTTCATTTCCCATCACCATCCGAACATGAAATGCTTGTCATTTTGAAAATGACATGCGAGATCTTGCAGGGTATCAGGTTTGGAGTGTTAATTAGCAGCTTGTGTTTTATATGAAAAGATTATTTTAAAAAGCAAAGCCTAAAATAAAAAAAGGTTAGGATTTCCTTGCATAGAAAGTAAATACTAAATATTTAAATACACACGATCTTATTGACTTCAGTAATGGAACTTTTGAATGGAGGTATTTAGCCCACGCGTACACTATCTAAAAAGTAGCACACGTACCCACTTTTATAGCTAATGAGGAAACTGCTCATGATATCCCATAAATTCTCTGGTGCATGATGTCCGGATGGGGATCGGCAACATGCTTCAGCAGCTTCCAGCGTGGTTTCCGTCTAATCCCAGGAGAGCTCTGAAAGCACGTACTGCCTTGGTCCAAAGAAGTATTCCTACTCCAGAATCCTGTGTGGAAAGCCATTGAAATATGAATCAATGTTTATTTCTTGGATGTTTCAAATTAAACATGAGAAAGAAAAGGGGCTTGCATGGTGATCAGTGACAGGTTTTTTACAGTATCCTGCCTTCCTTTCATTCTAGTGTCTGAAACGTTTGGTGCTGCGTGTCCAAAGGATGTGTCTCTATTCCCGAAGCCATTATCTTACACGCACAAATACGTGATATCTTTAGACTTTGCTAGCTACTGGCGCAGAATTTATAAGCGTGTCTCTGTCACCAGACGCTTGGTGATGTATTAAACCAACAAACACCCTTCAGATTTATGGCCCAAAAAGTATTTATTTTTGAATAGCATCTGTCTTGGATTTTTCTTGCTTCCTTTTGTCTTCCTGATACTCTCTTGGATTGGATAGAGTGTGTGCTTGGCATTACGAGGACAGGTCTGCTTTGGATTCTCTCCTATGTAACTGATCATTATCAGTTTGTTAATGTGAACAATGAATCTTCCAATCGGGCAACATTTATTTTTTTAGACACACACATACACATATATACATATCCCAGCTCTCTTTTTTAAAAGACTCTTTACTAAGTGTCTGGTGCTGCATCGCTAAAAAACAGAAAACCTTGGAGGTTGGTCTTAATAATGCTGCTCAAAACGGTTGACAGCCTGAACCTTGTCTTCCTACTCAGCTTAACACAGTTGGTGTGAGAGCTTGGTATCGTAGTTGATTCAGGTCTATGTTCACATAAGTGCTTTCACTATAACTGCTTTCTATCATCTACGGAACATAGTCAAGCTTCAGCTTATATTCTCCTTCCATGATGCAGAAGAGCTAATACATGCCTTATACTTCCATGCTGGACCACTGCGATGCCCTGCTTTCTGGTTGTCCATCTGGAGCCTTATAAAAACTGAAAAATCTGATCGTTTTTGCTCTGTTCTATACTCCCTTCACTGGATTCCAGATAAGTCTTGGATTGACTACAAAATATTGCAATTAAGCTATAAAGCACTGAATAGCCTTGCACCGGAATATCTTTGAGATCTACTGGTCTCTTATAACTCTCCTTGCCTGTTTCGGTATAAAGGAAGAAGTATCTCAAGGATATCTCTTAGTGACTAGGGTAGGAAAGACTACGCCAGGTTGCAGAGTGTTCTTTTGCAGAGCTCCACAGCTGTCGAATTGTCTTCGAGCAGAAGTGTGAGATTCTGGCTCACAACCAGTCCTAGGCTAATAAAACAGTTTTGTTTAGCTTATCGAGACTCTCGTTCTAGCTCTAGGCCTCTAGCTACCTGCTCTCCTTCAGTTAGGCCTACAGTGCAAGGCGTAGAGCTGGGTGGGGATCGGTGCCATTAGCTATGGATGAACTGATCTGTAAGGGCTGTCACTGCAGCTTCACGCTCCCTTGTGGAGTTGGAGTGCTGATGTTCAGGGACTCCCCATATCTATGTTTCTACTTGTACCCATGAAGCTTATACTCATGTAAAGGATTTTTCCATCTCGTTCATTTGGCCTCCTCTGCTGCCCCCTGGGGGACAGGCTGTCCCGTTGAGTTTGGTTCCTCCCAAAGATTTTTCCAGCTGGAGAGTTTTTCCTTGCCACCTCTGGCTTGTCCCGTGAGGCTCAAGTGATCCCAAAAAGTAATCCCCATTCCGAGGAACCGGAATCAAAGCAACCCACGTCTTCTGAGTATCGCAGTGAAAATCCTGGAGGACGATGCATCAAATGAGAAACACGTGTTCAGTCAATGCAGGTATTTTTCGTTTAACAATGCAGGTGATGGAAAGAAGAAGGAGGCACATAGAAGGAGAAAAGCCAACGGTGACGCCCATTGTGCTGATCTATTGATAGCTCCTCTAAAATAGATATAGAGAAAAAAGTGAAAGTGGCCGGTTTCATAGTACATGTACAATGGCAATAATGATATTCTATTCTGTTCTAATGGAACATGGATGCCCTGGAGCCTATTTCTGGAAGGAGTGCCAATCTACTGCAAAATCCCTTCTATATTCCCGTTTTGCCCTCATGCTGTCTTCTCCAGCTGTCTTATGGGAAAGTCACGTTATTCTGCATACCGTGTAATGAAGGTCCACCTCCCCTTTGGTGACTCACCAGGATCCCAGGGCTCTGGAGATTGAAATGGGCCTTCAGATATTCCAGGCTTCACTCTTCTTCACCTCCGCCCTGAATTTAGGATCCCCAGGAGGCTTCAGCCACGTGTCCGCCTGGCGTAACATCAGACAGGCTTTAATAGCAGATTGCCCTTCTTCTGTTACCAGGGGGCGGAGGAGAATGTGGTGTATCAGACTAATGCAGGTGTCTGTGTGAGTGTGCGTATGTATGTGAGTGTTGAGGGGGGGGCTGTAAATATGGATTGTCGATGCAGAAATGATACCACCACTGCGTGATTCATTTTGTGATGATGGAAGTCAGCTCCTCTTAACTGCACATATCTATTAAAATGGAAAACAGAAGTAATTAATAAAATTCTTGAGGACAGTTCTTCTAAATTTATAAGTGCGTAGAATCTGAGCATTAAAGTGAGTGAAATATGTATGTTAGTGCCGTGACTCTATATCTTTGTGTTGTGCTTTGCCAGCACATTTGGGGCACAGTGTGAGCCTTGATGTCCCGACCGTCCTTGGTAGTGGTTTCCTCGGACCCGGAGCCGCTGGAGGGAAACTTAGCCAGGCGTCTTAGGAGGGATTCGGACACAGGAGCCTTGCCGGGCCGCTGAGAGGTAATGGTTGCAAAGAAATTGAGTTTACTCATGTTTAATAATGTCTGCCAGCTCATTGCCGTGCGTCACTCTGGAATGGCAGGTCTGTTCAGCAGCACAGTGAGGGGCGATAAAATCATGACAGAGGGTTATTCTGTGGCAGTTTAGGTGTTTCTTTTCTTTTCCAAGTCTGTTACCATGGCTAAGGCTGAGGGAAATTCTCACTTAACAGAAGCAGTTGGAGGGAACTGTTTAACACATGATGCTACCTTGTTGTCGCTATTAGCAACAATGCAGGCAGCTTCCAATAGGGTATCACATCCATATTGTATAACTGTATTTATATGAGGTCACTGCTTGACCCCGGTTCTGGCGTGTTTATGATGCAGAAATGGTTATGTAGTTTGCATTATATGCCCGTGCAGAAGAGAGGCAGTGTGTGCCACAGTGGGTTAGAACAGGACATCGGATGGTTGTTGGTTCAAGTTAAGTCAAGTGTAATGAGGCAGCCTTATTACTATCGCAAGCTCTTCAAGACCATGAACAATGTTTGACATTTTATTGCCTGGCTTTTGTACTTAATGGCTTTTGAATTTTCCACATTTATTCACTTGTATGCTTTTGGTGGAGGAAGTCAGAATGCTCACACAGTAACAGTACAACATTATTGCTTTATCTGGGATTTTGCTTGGGTACAAATATGGATACTTCATCCAGAATCGCTCAGCATTTTTGGGGACAGATTTGAAACTCTGTATTTTGATAAGAATCTTAGGAATGGTCTCTAGGCACTAATTGATGTTGAGTATCACACATAGCTTCTCCCCCTTTGTAGCCCCTCAGAGAAGCAGTGAGGACTCCACTCTTACCTGGGGTAAGGGTTAGGGTTAGGGTTACTCCTAGAGAAGCGGTGAGGACTCCACTCTTACCTGGGGTAAGGGTTAGGGTTAGGGTTACTCCTAGAGAAACGGTGAGGACTCCACTCTT
>JAODUD010000046.1:3674699-3685265 GCA_026784285.1 Stomatorhinus walkeri | reverse complement strand
GGGGCAATGGCTAGCCATAGGACATAGCTGGTGGTTCCTAAATATGGACAGTTGGACCTGCTTAGATAGAGACAGGGACTTTCCCTGGGTTGCAATCATTTTTAAAAGTCAACTGGGACTCTTACTCATTGGCCCTTGCCTGCTGCACCGAAATTGGCTTTAAGTTGAAATAATATGACGGTTATAGTGGCGCACCCTGAATAATGTGGGGGATTTAAATCTGAGAGTAGGAGCGTATTTGGTTGGACCTGCTCGACGGGAGCCACAGTAGCTCAATGTGTCTCTTCAGCTCATCTCTATCGTTATTATGTCAGCTGGGATCGCGGTCTTGGTGCCACATCTGAGCACGTCGCCTGCCGAAAGTGGGAATTCTAAATTTTAAATTCCATTTTGGAGGGCGGATATTCAGTGTGGGTTAGGGACTTAATGCCAGAGAGCATAAACACAGACGCGGTGTGCCCCCCCTTGCCCCTGTTTTAGCTGTCCCGTGCCATGTGCCTTTCAGCCATCTGGAAGATTGGGCAACTGTCCCTCTGTATCTCTCTCTCTCGCTCTCTCTCTCAGTCTATTTCCTGAGGTCCATACTGACTTGCGTGTTGAGTGTCTAGCCATCTGTCCATCACAGTGTGTGGTGTAAGGAAATACCTCAGTACACATTTTATCCTGCTGTGTCATTGCAATTTATCTCCAGCATGTGGCTCAGTGGTTAAAAAGTGGTCCAAGGAACTGTTTTTCTGATATACCCTGTAGAAAGTTACCTATCAGTCTTGCCTGATTTGCATGTATAAATAACTAAATAACTGCTGGTTCTCTAAGACAACCTGAAAATCAGTGAGTCTCTGAACTTGAGGGATTTTACCGGAACCGTTAGACCAGAGAGCGAAAGAGCACCTTGAGTCTAGCAAAATGGGCGGCTCTTAGGATCTCGAACATAAACAGTGCTGTGCTCATTAAATGCACCCAGTCTGGCCGTGAGTGTGAAATGTTACTTGCAGAACTGACTCGTGTTCGCGCTCCTGAGTTTTTTTGATAGCCTATCGTTGTCAGAAGCAAGTGTGTGATCTTTGTGTTTGCGTGACTTCAGTAAGAACAAAAAGAAATCCACGGAAAGGTTGATGGCGTTCATTCTGGCGCGAACACTATGCTTAGAACTTTGATTAAAAACTCCTGCTCTGGCTTAAACATCTTGTAATGATATTACACAAGAATATTCTTCTGCAGTATATTAAAGGCCTTCTTTTTGGTGCAATTTTTCTGGTTGACAGTGGCAGTGTTGGTGAGAGAGAAGCTTATTTACGATCAGAGTAAACCTCCGAATAAGGGCAGCATCTGCATAACATAGCAAGTTAAACCTCCATCGCAGAAGTCCTTAGCGTGTGGTTCGAAACACGGACACGCAAGTCGCTTTGCTGCAACCCAGCTGGAGGAGGAAACACTGGGAAAAAAAACAGCATGGCCTGAGACCTCTGCGGTTTGGGGGGGGGGGGGTTTCTCTAAAAAGGCAGGCTACAGGTGAGACCACGCTGTCCGTTCGGAACTTTCTTGTATGTTTATTTAGCTGTTTAGGACAGGGGTCATGAACATGTTAACAGTCATGCTAAGTACAGTCGATTAAACACAGCCGTGCTTCTCAAGGTAACATACTCAGAGGCTACACTAACAGGAAGTATAAGGCTATGCATTTAGTCAACAGGTTTGCAGTAAGTTTGAAGCTAATGGGGCTGCTTAATTAGTTAAATGCAGCTTCAGCATATCTGGGGTGAAATGTAGCCTGAAATGGTGAAGTCGTTTTCGTGACATATGGAAGGAATTTGGAAGTTTTGACCAAGGAGTTGGAGTTGGGATTATGATTTCTGACCTCTAAGAGATAGGATAGTGATATATCCTGAAGTTACATGCCCCCGAGGTCTTGATGAGGTGTGTGGTTTGGTGAGCGTTTGCTGGTGCTATGGAGTTGCACCCCAGACACAGAGAGAAAGAGCTACAATTACCATTGTTGGAACTCAACTGCTTTTATGCAAAGCAATGCATCTAGGAATAAATTAAGACTTTTCCATTAAAAATGTCATTAGGCGAACAGCCCCAAAACGTTCTCTTGTGTCTTGCTTGGGTTAAGTTCATTACGGTCTGAATTCCAGGGACGTGCTCAGGCATGTCTGCTGTGGCCGGGCCTAGCAGGTCTGAAGAAGGTTTCCACCGGGACTGCAGCGAGGAGTTGTGACGTGGGCGGCCGCGGCTCTTCCCGCTTTGACCATCTTAACGCTATCTGATCTTGCTCGCTTGGCGAAACTTCACAAGCTGCTTCAAGCCCATCCTTTGCAGCCGGGGGGGGGGGGGCCTGGAAGCATTTATCAAAAGAGACTAGTGCTGCATGTTAGAAATAAAAAATAAACGTAGTATGATAAATGGCCATGTTGACAGTACAAGCGGAGCGCATCAGGTCCTTCTCCAGGGAAGCGGTGCCCAACAACATCTCTTAGTCTGGGAGAACAAATCATGTCAGTCTGGGAGGGGCTACATTAGACTGTGCAGCTGTCAATCCATCTTCCCAGTAAGCATGGGGCGGAGGAACATGCCACACAGTACAGTGTGGAAAGGGAGCACAGGCACATGTTCATGCTATGGGCAGTTCAGAAGTGCCAGTTGCACAGCAGGAACCTGGAGCCCATGAAGGAATTCTATGTGATGTGAAGATAACATAGGAACTGCACACACATAGAGCAGGGTGGCATTCAAAGCCATAATGCTAAAGGAGTGAGAATACCATACTGTGCTATACCATACTGTGCTATACCGTACTGTGCTATAACAACACTGCAGCCACTTCAGCAAATGTGACCTGACTTAGGAAACTAGCAGGACTGGTTACTTAAAAGCCCAGATGTGAGCCGAACCGTTTTCAGCATCATGATGAAAAATCACCGCAAACTAGATTTTGTGCCTTAGCTCTAACAAAAAAACAAAAAAAAAAAAACGTCCCGGTGAGCATCCTTGGCGAGAGTTTCAGCAATCCACCTTGGGCCTTGGCCCCACCCAGGCACAAGCATAAGGCTGTACGAAGCGAACCATCTCAGCGAATGTCCGGCGTGGTGCTGGTGGGGACCGTCAACGTGGCCCGTCGACTGGCAGGTTTATTCGTAAAGAGCGGCCAGCAGTCACTGCGGCCAGCAGATGGCCAATCCGCACGCCGTGTGAACAGTGATTAGAATGTAGCTGCGATGGACCTGGCGGCAAACACACGCACACACACGCGGGGCAAAAGGCACAATTGCTACTGGTCTGGAAACTGAGGACAGGGTTTAAGGGTTTTCCCAGCTCTCATCGGAGAAACTTCAGAGGAACTTGAATCATCTCTCCTTCATAAACCAGAGCTTGAGCTGTGGTATTCATCCTTCAAATGAGAGCTGAGGTTGGCACGTCCGTTTAATGTCCGTCCGTCAATGTTGCGATTCTCAGGGCCTGGCTGCTTTCAGACGGTCAGCCCATGGCATTGATTTGCTCAACGTGTCCCACTCAGTGACACAGACCGCAGTGACGGTTGTGCAGTGACGCAGTGACGGATGTGCAGTGACGCAGTGACGGTGGTACATACCGAACATCCAGGGTAACTAATACAACACTGATAATACTTAATAAGTAATTTTGTGTGTGTCTGTGCATGTCTTCAGGCTTTGTATATTTCAAATGATGCTCACATTGCTGGTTAATTTATTAAACCTCCCTAAAGGTGACCAGTAAACTTCACTTTAAGCTGTGAAATTAACACATTTTCTCCACATTGTTTAAAGTAGGGGTTCCCGTCCTCCAGTCTCTGAAATGGTGCTGGTCCACAGCCAGTGTTCCACTGGACCGTGGAGATCTGGGGGTTTTGCAGAGGGGTTGGTTAATTCAGAAAAATATACAATACCTTTTAATATTTTAACTGAAAAAATGGAATTGCTTAAACTTGAGAAATCGGCAATCTATTTGCCGAGAATCCCCCAGGCCGTGGAATTTTTCAGTGACATAGACCAGTCCGTGAACATCAAAAGGTTGCATTCAATTAATAAAATTATTAAAGGAAGATTGAATTGAGATTTTATGAAGACTGCTGCTCGGTAAGGAAACCTAGAACTGTGCATTATGTGAAACTATCAGACTCGACTCCCATCTTCACTTAGCATTTTGGCATTTTTATATTTAGATTAATTGTCACATAGGAGCCAGCTTGACTGGTATTTTCATTAAAGTACAGGGCTTTACATTTTGTAAGCCGGTGAAGTGGCTGTACTACAGGCCGCCACCATAAAGTTGTTGTATGATGTTGTTTTATATAAATACGTGGTATATGTGTAGGGTTGATATTGAGAGATAGTGATACATACTCTGTGTTACTTTGTTACCTGGCACAGTCATGTTAATGTGGCAAGAGCATCACAGTAAAAGAATTGCAACATATTACTAATTATGCAAATGGGTTTCAGACTGGAGCAGTATTGGTGTCTTCTTTCTGTACAGTTATATTGTGGATTAAATTTGTTTGAAATGTAAAAACCACGAAGCTGCTGAGCAAATGTCTTTTTCACAGTGACTTTAGAACTGTGATATAGACAGAGTTGGATATGTTTACGGTTTTTACCTGGGTATTTTAACCTGTCTGTCTAGTTATAGCTGAACTGGTATGAACACCTTAAAAGCGAATGTTACACCGTAAAACAAAATGCTACCTGCTGCCCTAGTTTATTTAGATGTGGCATTAGGAAAGCAATGCCTCTGTCATTCGATTGCTAGATGGTTGTGTTTAAACTGACGTAAATGGCTTAATGGGTGCTATGAATTGACTAGACCCACAAGTTGTGGAGTGGGATTTGGTTTTGACAGGACTCTGTCTTATGCAGATCTGCTCCTTATCAAGTCTTTATTTTTGGCATGAAGTCACAGGAAGTACGGGGTTGCCTTCATTAGTCATCACTTTGATACAGAATGCCAGCTGTTCATGAGCGTAATTGCTGTACGCTCCATGGATTCTAACAAGCAGCCATCGGTTTAAAAAAAAATAAAAAAGCAAAACACTTTTATTTGCTCTTCATCAAAAATGTGAACTTCCCACCAAGGCAGCATCAGATGAGGCGATCGTTTCCCGAATTCTGCACTCAAACGGCGGAGATCTCTCAGATGGCTGTGAGCTCCAGCCGGCACTCGACAGCGGAGGCGTTTACGTAACGGGTCCGACGGCAGAACACCGCGGTTGGCGCCTCTGGAATATAAATCCGCTCACTCAGCGATCCGTCTTTCCCGGAAAGGTTTCTGGAAGTCAAAGGTACTTCAAGAAGCTCAGCAAAGAGCAGTGAGACCTCGCTTCACATTGTCTTCTAAGCAAGATTATATATCAGCGAAAACAAAGGATGAATGAATTCGTTAATTGAGTGAGTTAATTATTCGAGTGTTAAGTTCAGTGCTGGTTCCACGGCTAAGACACAACCTGTACTGCAAGGTGATGCCGTAGCTTGTCATGCTGTAATTCAGCCCTGTCTTCACCATTCACATCCATGTTACTTTACTTAATCTGGGCTCTTGTTTTTAACCCTTTAGGGTCATACTTTATGTCCTCTATTTCTTTGCTTATCTTTAAATTCCAGGAAACTTTTTAAGTTCACCAGAGGTCATCCAAGGTCATCACACCGTTTGGTATATATGTAAAGACACACCTTGCAGAAATTTTCCTAGGAAACGTTTTCTTGAAGCTACACTGGATTAAGAGAAGAATCCATGGTGTCTAAGGGGGGGGGGGGGGGGTTAGGTAAAAATTCAGGAAGGTAGTGAGGTGGAGGTCAGGAACGTAGAACTGATCGAACTCTCTTACAGCTTATCTGGCAGGATGGAAGCGTCCCGCAGGCTTTTCAGGGTGTGCAATTGCTCACTTGGCCTCCAGAGAAAGGCTCTGGAGAATGTCTGCAGCACAGAGCCTGGAACCTTCCTCAGCTTCAGGAACCTGATAGCCCGCTCCTCTGCCAGACCCATGAGGTCACCCTGACTCGCCCGCCAGCCGCCCCGTATCCCTGCATTCCTGTAGCTCCCCAGTATCAACAGCCTCTCGCGCCCGCAATCATCACAGACAGATCCTCCGTGTCCACGTAGTGATCCTGGCATCGGCCAGTGCTCCATCTTCATTAGCCGCTGAGACCATTCAGCAGGACTGAGTGCAAAACTGTTGCATTAATGTTGTTCTAAGCTGCCGTGAGCTTGACTCTGGCCCCAGCTTTGCCAGGATGGAGTTTGCTTGTTTTCTGGAGGTTCCATTTTCTCCAAGTTCTCCCGCTTCCTCCCGCTATCCGAAGATATGCTTTCAGGTAAATCTGTAATTTTACATAGGCTTTTCATTGTTTAACATGTGAGTGCAAGTACCCAGTAATGGATGAGGGACCAAGGCTTAAGATTCTGATCAAATAACCCATGTCTGAACGTAGACAGATGTGTTTATGTTCTCATTTTGTGCAGGTATATATACGTTGTCATCGTCAATTGTCTGTGCTTAGCTAATCTGACAGTGAGCAGATAGAATCCGTCATCTGTGACTACATTTCATTTTCATTTTGACAGCATCACATTTTTTTTTCTCTCTAAAATTTGCTTGGGGAGTCCTACAGGTTCCTAGAATATGTCGGGGGGGGAGGCCAGGGGGGTTCTTGAGAGACCTCATGCATGAGATGCTATAAGCAATGACCTCGGTGATGTCCATATGCTTGTCATTTCATCAGGATTCACATAAATGACCTGTCAAGTTGGTCCCTCTGTTCTTCAGCCTGGAAACCCAACATCCGAGGGGAAAGAGGGGCGACACGGTTCAGGCTGATTGACTTAGCCGTCTACTTTATCACGATACACTTCAGCCAGGGCAGGGAGCTGAAAGGGAATGGAATCTCCGAGCAGTGAAGCAGGTGTATCCATGCAGGATAGATGGTCACACCAACCTTATTCAGCTCTGCTTGTTTTAGGATGTTTTAAACCAAATGGATGCTATGGTTCTATGAGTATTGGTGGTGAAGCCTCCTTGTTTGCATTTTTGCAGTAATGTTCAGTAAAATAAGCCAAAGGGATCCGACTTTTA
Organism: Stomatorhinus walkeri; assembly: GCA_026784285.1. Classification (NCBI taxonomy): domain Eukaryota; kingdom Metazoa; phylum Chordata; class Actinopteri; order Osteoglossiformes; family Mormyridae; genus Stomatorhinus; species Stomatorhinus walkeri. Next base: position 3,678,178 of record JAODUD010000046.1, on the reverse strand, counting down.
ATAATGCTCCACCATTTCGAGCACAAACTCCCACGAATGCCCTGCAAATAACAGCATTATGGAAATCGTGATGGGAATACTAGCTGAAGATTCTTGTTTTGTATGGAAGTTGGTGACCGGACACATTTGTGAGTGTCTACTGCTGTGGTTGCTGCTTCATGAATAATAGTCTGAATTGTACCAGGAACAGATCCAGAGTAAACACAGGTCCTAGATCCTAGTACTGGAATGACAGAGTATATGCAGCTGTTATTCCCAACACTTCATAGTGCTAACTCATAGTATGCCTAGCATGTGCTAACTGAGCCTCTTAGTATACCAGTTGGTGTTTGAAATAAACTCTGTATTCATCTGCACACATTGCAGTCCCCCAGGAATAGCATTACAGTGTCTGTACAGTCTGATGTCTGTAAAGACAGGAAAGCTAAACCTGGGGCTTTGAACAGTCACATTGTTGTCTGACTCCGATTTTCACCATTAGCCTGCTAGCCAGCCTGTCAGAGTTGAATCTGTCGTGTTGCAGAAGCTCACCATGTGTGGCTGTGGTGCTTTTCGTTTGATCTGCGCTGACTGAGCTAATAGTGAAGGGATTCAAATAAGGAGCAGAAAGCAAGGTCTGTCCAACTGCAGCAGTCACTCCAGTCAAACGCTTGTATTCCCTGGAATGGTCTTGGTTTTTTTGGCAAAGCACATGACATGACCGGCAAGGTAATCGTGTTGTATTCTTGCCCTGCGGTGCTGCCTGGCCAGGCAGGGGTTGAGGTGATTTATTTGTCCTCCATGTATCTTTTGAATTAACTTGAGCCTCTCCTATAGCCCATGTCGCCTGGCCTGATGGGGGCGCTAGGCAGCCAGCAGTGGCCTGGAAGGCCTCAGAGGCCTGCTTCCCCATCGCCTGTGCTGTCCTGCCTGGTACTGAGGTGGCTTCCCTTTGTCGGGAATCACATTCTGACATCTTTTTTTCTAAGAATTCATTGCAAATGGTTTCAGCATTTCAACTGTCCAGAATTTCTACTGGATTATATGGACCCGTTGTCATGTGGAGACCCTAAACTCTTTTCAGGCTGTTATCAATTAAAATTTTCAGCTCAGATTCAGATTCAGATTTTATTTGTCACATACACACTCATACACAGTATGACATGAAGTGAAATGCTTAGACGACCGCCATGACCTTGCAGATTTACAGACCTTAAAAACAACAGAAACTTAATGGTTTAATATTTTGCTCACAAACAATCAATGTCTACACTTGTTTAGAAGAAATGATTGGCTAAGGCCAGGTGCGTGTGAGCCCGATGGGAAACTTGTCACCTAGTGTGGTTTCGTGTCTAATTATCACTAATACTAAAAATAAATACGGGATTTTTTATTTATAAAATCATGAATCAGTTTTAATGAATTAATGTTTTATTTATGTAATGGACCAGTGGCCAGCTTCCACACGCGCGTATGCACACGGTGTAAAAATAACCTCACAGTGGGCCCAATCTCACAGACACACTCAGGTGGCGTCTTCGTCTGCGGTAGTCGTGGTGACGCAGCACAGGGGACCGCAGGGAACCTGTCTCGGGAGCTGAATATCCCCGATACACGGCCGTCTGCGCGATTCTGTGCGACCCCGCGCGTCCTCGTGGCGGAGCGGATGGAGATCCTCCGGCACTCTGTGTCCACGCTGTCCTCTCCCTGCCTTCCCTTTTGGTGTGATTTATTTTTTTTTCTCCGACCGGGGTCGTCGTGCCCCACACACTTCACGCTCCTCGCTCAGCCGTCGGGCCTGTCGCTGCTGCTAATGTAGGCCGCTCTCGGCAGGAGGCCCGCCGCTATTTAAACGCCGCCCATAAAAACGGATCAGTCTCTGATCGCTCATCCTGAGCCTGCTAAGTACCTTAATGGTTACCCCTCGAAGGTACATGCGCTGAAACACGTCAAAAACACGCTAAAAGCCACTAACCTCATTTTCCTGTGTTTTGTGCTCGAAAGCCCGTTTTGCTTTTGGTTTCGCCCGCAAATGGGGTCAGCCAAGTACCCGACACTGCCTGTGACTGCATAATGGGTAATTGTAGGTTTGACAAAAAAATGCAATCAAATCTAATCCAAGGTTGTACCCAGCACATGAACGAGTGGAAGGAAATTGTTTTTTGTGCATTTGGGGGAGAGGAAGTTTCCTGTGTGTAAGAGATGGCTATTATTATGCTCTTATAATTGGATTTCTTTCTAACCCCTCTCAATTGTACGGCACGGCACGGAGAAAATACGACAAAAACCCTGGAGGAAATGTAAGGATTGTTTATTAATGGAAATGACCGTGTTTCCTTCCCAGTAGTGAGATTATTTATTTGTGCTAATGGAGAGGCTGAACATGGGGCGGGATGTTATTGTTTTTTAAGCTGCCCGCTTATTAGTCCTGTGGCTGCTGGACAGGCAGGCTGCGGATGCGTACACAGGTCACTCATCTGTGAGCCGTGCTGGGAGGGCAGGCGAGCTGCGGATGCGCATGCAGGTCACTCATCTGTGAGCCGTGCTGGGAGGGCAGGCGAGCTGCGGATGCGCATGCAGATCACTCATCTGTGAGCCGTGCTGGGAAGGCAGGCGAGCTGCAGATGCGAATGCAGGTCACCCATATGTGAGCCGTCCAGGGAAGGCAAGCGAGCTGCGGATGCGCATGCAGGTCACCCATCTGTGAGCCATGCTGGGAGGGCAGGCGAGCTGCGGATGCCTTCTATGCCTTTGTACGACCATTGGTACATAAACACACAAATGCATTCATACACAAGAGTAAGCAGACTCGCGCATACAAACTCACACACACACGCATGCACTCTTACACATGCATAAGCACAGTCACATGTTCAAACTCACACACATACATGCACTCATATACACCCATAAGCAACAGGCAAATGCATAACCGCAGTGTGGGAGAGAATATCACTGAGTCACTGTGCTGAAGTCTGGAAACATTAATTAACCAGATTGTCTCTGTTTTCCTGCATCTTACACACTCGTACGCACAGTGACATCCTCTCTCCCACACACACAAACACACACACGCTGTCAGGGAGACGCAAACACACACTAGCCGGCAGGCAGTGCTGTCACTGGAACATGCAGTGGGAACACGCACAGTGATATGTACACAGCTACACCCACACTGGCCTCGCTCTCCATCTTCCCGGTGCATCATGGTACCACTCCACACATCGGCAGAGGCCCCCTCCCCCAGCTCTGTTAAATAGCCGTCGGCTCGGCTGGTGCTGCAGTGAATTATGGGGACCGTTCGCTGCGTGTCTCGCGCCCGGAGAGAGCTCCGTTGCAGCACACGGGAGATCAAATGAAAATGAATGTAACGTAAACACATGCCACAGCTGGACGTGGGTGGACTTCATCTCCATTTTCGGGCATCCGAGCAGGGGGTACAATCTGTACACATCTTCACTGATGTCACGGGGTGTTTCGGGTCTTACATCAGACACCCT
>JAODUD010000046.1:3568607-3579043 GCA_026784285.1 Stomatorhinus walkeri | reverse complement strand
TAATGACTTCATCACATTTGATCTAACACACATCTGACTTAACAATGTTATGACAACCATTCCTACAGAACCGGTACTGCTGGCCCAAATGTTGGCCCCCAAGTCCTTTGGTTTAAAAGTTACCTCGCCTAGTAACAGCTTCACAATCCAGGCGAACATAACATTCGAAACGTCATGAACCAATAAAAAGAGTAAAATATAAAGCCTGTCTTCATCCATATAATAATACTCCAGAATAAGCAGCTGAAATGTTGGTCATTTCCCAAAGAATTCCCAGTGAAACAATTTTTTGATGTATACCCTTTTAAAATTTATTCTTTCAATTCATCCTTGTATATCCCCGGTAAGGCCGATTCAATCATTTTTCACAAAACCATTTTCTGCGCAGTTGATGGGATCGTGCATTCAGATGGGACTGACCGGCAATCTGAACGCTCAGTACGGAGTCAGCCCAAGGCGTCGAAGTTCCTAATGTGTTCATTGGCAATTCCGGCTTTTCTGGGGACCAGAGGATGCTTTCGAGGCTGCGGGGGCATTGGCGTTGTTCTCAGGTGACGGCAGTACAATGGGGACAGAAAGACAGAATGATCTTAGCGTCTCTGCAGCTATTCCACTCAGCGTGGTGGGAGTACAGCCCCGCCACGGGAATACCGCAGCGTCGCAGTCATCAGTGGAGAGCGGCGCAGTGTGACCTCATCGGCAGAAAGGGGCAACGCAACGGAGAGCCGCGGGAGAGGAGGAGCATTCATTGCCGTTTTCGTGTTTCAGCTGCGATCGCGTTTTTCCCGTTTTCCTCTTCTTCCCTTTGACGTCAGCCCTGTTCTTCCTCCGAGGACCCGCTCTCACCGCCTCACACCAGACTCACACCAGACTCACACCAGACTGATCTCATTTATCCCGGATTTATTTAAGCGCCAATGGCATTTTTAAAGTGCCCGCCACCAAACTGACACATTAGGGTCATATTTAGTTTACCAGAATGACTTCAGTTTCCATTTTATTCATTAAACCCAGAAGCTCAAGAACGAGCCAATTAAACTAAACAGACATGAAAAAAACGTGTTAAATTAGAGCGCATTAATGATTAGTGATAGAACAGGCAGATAAGTGAACATTTTTATTTTCATTTTACAGTTTGAAAGAGGCTCGTTTTTTGATTATAGCAAAAAAGGGGGGCATGTAAATCCACGGGTTTCCAGGAATAAGTACAAGATCCTTTTCCGAGGTTAGATGTGAAAACAGACAGAGCTGCACACCGCAGGCTGCCGTGGCCAAACCCGCCTGCATTCTAACCCCCAGCAAGACACCGGCAGTAGCGTAACAGGAGCATCGCAGTTAACAGAAGCCGGGGGCACGCTGCGTTAAAGATCGCCGCCGCTCACATCGCCTGACGGAACTGGGCCACCGGCGTCTTCACCATATTACGGTGGCTGCAGAGAAGCAGCAGCCGGTCGGTGACGAGTGAGGGCTGCCGGCCGACAGCAGGATCACAGGGCGGCGCCTTCCGTGGCAAGCGGACTACACACGGGATGAGAGACGGCATCCCGTCCCGCCACCCACCCGTCATCAGCCGCCCCGGATCTCCCGCTCTCCGCACACTACTCTAGTGGGGGGGGGGGGGTCCCCAGAGACGGACCTGCAGCAGGGGTGGGGTGGAGCCCCACTGGGCGGACCAGTTATCATTCTGGTCGGAAGGAGCCTACAGAGATTATAATTAGACTTTGCGGGTAGCCTGGGAGGGTGTTTTAAAAGGAAAATTGAAGTAGGCCTACCATCTTAACACAGTGAGACTCCGTTTTGAATGAGAACAGCTCTGGTCAGGAGTTTAACTAGAAATTCTGAGCCTCCTGACAAGACATCACCTCTGCCCCCCTGCAAGGGTTTCCAGTTTCTGATGAAATAGTGGAAGCCACCCCAGATGATAAAATTTGCCCCACAATAATTTTTTTATTCATTGTATAATGTTCCGTGTTTAACTTATAATTTCCTGAGTAGAGAGCCCCCAACAGCGCTGACCCCCCCCCCCCAAATTTGTTAGGGTACCTATGCCCTGTTTCATCCCTGGCTCTGGTTTTGATAATAGACGGCGAGTAGGAAACAGGTTAGCGAACTGGACTCAACACACTAGACTCATCCAGTAGGTTGCTGGATCAAGAGCCAATGGGCAAGAAAGTGCTCTTGCTTACCTAGCCAGAAAGACCCGGCTGTATCAATGGGGTGAATATTTTCACGTGGTTTTTTTTTGGTGACACCGTTTGCTAAGCAATGAAAATTTGTGGACGAAGATTTGAAAAATCCTTTGCAGGTATTAAAAATCACTGCCCTTTCGTCCTCGGTGGCAGCTGCAGTGTTTTCACCCGAGTTCTCACAGGACGGTACAATACCCTGTGAATCTCCATAGAGCCGAGGTATGTAAAGCAAGAGGCCAGATTGTCGACGGTAAATATGAAGAGCTTGGCTGTTATACTTCACAGGGACAGGCATGACTGCACATATTTATTTATTTGTTATATTATACAAATTATATATATCTGTGCTTCTCAATCAACAATGATGCCTTTGTGAAGCAGGTAGGGTGGGTTTGCATATCTCTAAACAGCCACCGTTCTGCCCTGCAAACTGAGCGCGCGTGTTCTGTATGGCTGACCCAGCCACAAAATCACAAGACCTGGCAGGAGAGTCTCCCAGTGACATGTGTAAGAAACCAGTCATCCATCCTGCTTCTGAGCATGTCATGGGAGTCCTCCCAGTTCTTCCATCTCCTGGTCCTGGTCCATAACTTCCAAATCTGTATAAGTCCTGCCTTTTCAATCAATCATACTCATTCCAAAAGAAAAAAGTTGTGATATTATGCAAGAAAGGGTAGTTATCAGATCCTACGGCTACTCTGTTGTACCTTTGATCATAGTACTAAGACTTGTATTGTATTGGTCTCTCCCATCTGTTACTCATCCTCAGAGAGCTGTATAAGCTGTGGTGCCCCCCCCCCCCCAGTAACTCAGACCAAAGCACGATCCCAATAGCTCAACACAGATCATTTGTTTTTCACATTATTTCATTCCCTCACACATACAGTCATGGTCGTAATTATAATACATATTGTGGGGGTCCACCCCAGAATTTGGATGTGCTCACAATGTTCCCCCCAGTATATATTATAATTACAGCCTCGGTCCTCCCACCCAAAAGTGACTCCATGGCTACAACCTTGCATGCAGATAAAACAAAATAAGTGTCATGCCATATGAAATTCTCTATTTTGTTTTGAATAACATCATCTCTCCTAATCGAGCGAATCGAACTGTTCATGCCAAATTAAACGGACTCCCTATCATTTCCCACTGCAGTTTCTGCCGTTTTCGTATTGGACAATTAAGTAAAGCCTTTTTTAATCGATGCCAATTTCAGAATTAGTACTTCTTAAATAAACAATTGAATAAATCTTACCAGCTTCTATAATTTATTATTATATTTACAAGCCTAATTTAATGGGTAACCTAAGTGAAAATCGATTGATAGAAATAATGTGCATTTAAATTATTTAGGGACCAAATAGAGATGAGACAGCAGAATACAATGTATCCAAATGTGTCCGGTCTTTTGAGGTTTATAACAATGCAGTTACATTTATACTGTCCACCTTCTGCATGATCGCCCCACCCGTAACATTGCCATCACTGAGTTGTGGCCAGGCTCGTTGCCAGACATCAAGCTCTATGGGGCCGGCCCACCCCCCATTACCCATGTGGTTTTTGAAAGCTGAAAGTGAGATTTTACTGAGGCACAGCACATAAATACTGGGGCATGTGTCCCAGTAAAAGGGACCAAGCGACGCCCATTGCTGGGGCGTAAAGGACATCATCATAAATACTGATAAGAGACCAGAGGCAGGAGAGTATCAAACTGAAAGTTTAACTTGACTTGTGAGAACAGCTGTAACCATGACAATGACAACCAAGCTGTTTCTTTCGTCTAGTAGCAGCACCTGAAATCACGGTAAGTTCCAGCACCTTCCGCAGCCCAGGTGACTTGGCTGGCAGGACACTGAGCACTGACCGCTTCCATTCACCTTTCTTAATCTCTGAATCTCCCTAACCTCATTTCCAACTACATATGGTCAGAAAACATGGCCAAGCATACTGTTATTAACCGCAGGGACATAGGGAGCGAAAGCAAATGAATTTTCAAACCAAAGGGGATTTATCAGACTAATATTGAAACATAAAACAAGCAGGATTGTGAGGAATCCAAACACGGGGGTAAAAGGGAATGGAAAGGGAGGGGGGCTCACACGGTACAATGTGGCCAATGACAGATCTAGGGAGCGTAGCCTGGGAAGCTAACAGGGTGCAAACAAGAGGCAGCTGGGAGTGATTAGCAAGACGGCAGGAAGGAGAGGAAAGAAAGACCTGCAAACAGGAGGATGTGGCCGACATGAAGCGCAGGGCATTGACGCATACAGTGTTCTTTTATACAGAAGGTATAAATTTAACTATACAACTTGACTCTGCAAGCCAGTGGAGAAGCAAGACGTTGCTGTATCATAAACAGGCATGAGTCAGGAGTTGATGGAACTTTAATTCCTGTTTCATTACCCATCTGGGTCTATGGTTGAGCAACTGAAGACAGCCCTCATGAAAAAAACTGACGTCGGGCAAAATAGTGATTAGATAAACGGAGAAACGGTGATGCTCTGGTGAGAGAAAAGTGTAAGGTAAATGGACTGACATAGCAGCTTTTGGACCGTGTTTCATTAAACGCGTCTCCCGCCTGTTTACCGGCCATAATTGGATAAGTGACGGCTACAGCACGTCTTTATCACACTGGCCACTAACCTCGTGCTGATCACTTGCGTGTGACAGCTTGAATCGTGTGATGCATATGGAAATTAACTAAAAGCTCACAGAGAAAATGATCCCCCTCTCTCCCAATCCACCCACCCATCACACATTTGCCTTCCTTCCCAATCCATCTTTCTTCTCCTTGGTCTTTCCGCTCCTCGTCGTGGCTGCTCTCACCAGCTTCTTATGAGGAAATCGCTCCTTTATGACGAGTCCCTTTATTTCCACTTCCATATTTCATTGATTTCGGCTCCATTTTCTCTTGAGTATAAAAAAAAAAAAGAAAAAGAAGCATAATGCTTGATTAGAGTGGCGTTTTTCCATCAGCAGAAGGGAGCGGAATTGATGACATTTTTCTCTGTGGCGATGAAGGACGACAGTCGCGTGAAACACCTTTCCATTAAAGTTAACCAGGCACCAAAGCAACGGGAGGTGAAATGTGCCAGTAGATAGAAACATTAGCAGATTTTTTTCCTAAGGTTTAGCAACGTCCGTCTCCAACTTCAACATCAACACAGCTGTTATTCCCTGCCCTTTCAGAGAAAACAGTAAAAAGGTCATTTGTCTGATTTTCTGAGAGAAGTGTTGCTATTCTGCAAACTTATACTCTCCTCTTATAAGTGTTTAATGCCAGTGCAATCTCTCTGCACCCCCCACCCCCCATATATATGGTACATATGGTAGCTACAGAGTCAGTTAGGACATAAAAACGGCAATGGTTAAATTCAATATAAACAAGTCATATTATCACCAGAAAATAAGCATTTGTATTTACAACAGGATAAAATCCATATCGTTGCCTCAAAGAAATCTCACTGCACATAAAGCATTTTCTCTTGAGTGACCCAGAACCTGCTCTTGGCACAGTGACTGGCCTCCATTGAAATTTGATATTGTGGTGTATATATATACAGTAAAAATCCATACGGTTGTGCTTATATCTTTTGACAACGCTACATTTACGGTCACACTCATACTGCCAGTTCATATAGGATGTAACTGGTTAATGCATACGGGGCGACAGGCCGGTTTATAATAACACGGTAAACGCTGCCATCTGTATCACGGATGGCTAAGCAGTGAGTGAACAGGCCTTTAAGAGGAATTCACCAAGTCTGCATGATTTCCCACTGCGACCGCATTCTGGAAAAAAACACTGTAACGTTTTCAAAAATTGGAGAAGAAAGATGTTTTTTTATTTGTTAATATAAATCATTATTGTATCGCTCCTGAGCTTTTATTTCTTTTACAAAATTCTCACTTGAAGGTTTCACCCAAAAAAATTGTTTCAGTACCAGTAGAAAAGCGATGAGGTGAAACGTTCTTATTCATTTGCTACAGACGTGTGAGAGCACGCTTTCTCCATTTGTGCTTTCTCCTGATTGGAAAGTCGGGCTGTCCGTCAGCGCACCTCTCAGCAAGCGGTTGGTCACCGTCGGGCCGGCGCTCGCCCGCCTCGCCGCCCTACCTGTCGCGGCCGGATAGGTTGGCAGGTCTTCCTGTTGCCCCGCCCATAGCCGCTCTTTTCCTTCCTCCTCTTGAGAGTCGGTCACATCGCACTGGGCGCCGGGGGGGGATCGTGTCTGTACCGGCTCTGATGTCACTTCACGGAAGCTCTTGCTAGAAAAATACTGCAAAGGTTATAAAGAGCAGACACGAGTTTTAAAACAGGAGGGGCGGTCTCGAGACAATCACCGGGTCCGGGAGAGTGTGACCCCGGCGCGCGGAGGGGAGGCTTCTCTTTGCGAAGCCTCGCGCACCGACAGCTCGCGCAAGAACATGGCGGAGCAGCGCGCGGCCGCCGACGGCAAGCACAAAGCCCTCCCCGGCAACGGAGGCGCGGCGTGCGGCCGCGGGGGCCTGTCCGGCGGGCTGACGCAGCCCGCAGGCTGGCAGTCCCTTCTGTCGTTCACCGTGCTCTTCCTGGCCTGGCTGGCCGGCTTCAGCTCTCGGCTCTTCGCCGTCATCCGCTTCGAGAGCATCATCCACGAGTTCGACCCGTGGTGAGTAGGCGCTCCGGGGGGGGGGGGGGGGGCGGTGGACCCCNNNNCCCCCCCCCCCCCCCCCCCGACCCCTCAGTTAATCCTCCTCCGAGCTCATCCTCATGCTGTTGCTGCGAAATCATTTAAGCTTCTTCCCCGGCGCAGTTATTCCCGCATTTCCCAACTTTTTAAATTAATTGTATTGCATGCGGCTCTAAGTACGTGGCGGTCGCTGCGCAGCCCGCTCGCCTGCTTTGGGTTAATGTGTAAGCGCGTATCTGGCTTTCTCGGGTGACAGTCGGGATAAGTTGTGTTGGTGCGCGATCGTGGCACGGCAGAGCGTGGACTGTGCACGTTGGTCCCGGCGGAGGGTAATCACGGGCCGGCTGGGACCGGCCGGCTTTCGGGTCAGCCCCTCGCCGTGATTTCCGGCCATATGCACCCTGAAACACGCACCTGTCCTCTCATCCTCTAAAGGGACGGTCCCGTATCTCCGCTGGCCCGAGCGCCGCAGGACTCTGGCACTCCGGTACCGTGAATGGACACCGATCTGGGCCGCTGGGATACTGCACATGGAGACCTGATTTCTTACTTCAGGACGTTTCCTGCAAAACGAGTGTTTTCTCCCCTATAAATGCAGTAACAGCCCTCTGAATATTTCGACGTATTACCGTACTGCCGTTGCATTCCTCGCCTCCCCCCCATTTTTTACCAAACTAGTTTCCCGGCACCGTGTTGCCGAGTTACTATTAAAAGTAAATGAATCTCTGCGTTTGACCTTGCCAGCGTTTTCCTGCTATTACTCAGCTTAAACTGCAGATTAATGCCGGCCTAAGTCACCGCCTCTACATGCCTCCAGATTATTAAAACCATAAAAAAGGGGAAATCATCAGCCATGCAATTTCCCATTTCTACTATTAAATGTCCAACAGGTGACACAGGCAATTGCATGATATTGATTTTTAAAGTGTGCCCCATGTATACTGTCAGGGCTGGTACTTCAATGAGGAGGGTGTTCACTTTGTGTTTAATACAAACGAACTCTTTAGTTTTTATGCATTTCCTGTGTTGCTGGCTGCGAACCTTTTGTAACCGTTTCCTATTTTAGACTCTGAGTGTCGAAATGAAGTCTCCCTCCTGCAGTGTAATCAAGTTATTTTCTTGGGTCTAATAATGAGGTGGTTTGTACTGATGGATGGTCAGGTGTTAAATTTTATGGGGCAGGAAATAGTTAGATCTTAGGATCTCCGCTTGGGTCGCACGGTTGTAATGTGTGTTTTATTACCATTTGCTCGTGGCTGTGTGAAATCCTTTCTCCACAGCCCTGCAGACCTCGTCGTACCGCGGTCCTCGTTGCTCCCGTAGATTTACCTCCCTGCCAGTGTAGATGGGCCATATTGCAGCTAAATTTACAGATGGTGTATGTTTATGAGCACTGGTGATGTATATGATGGGGGCATGCGCTCAGTGTGCTGTTTACTCTTTTCGCAGCTCATTTGCATACTGGAGAATTACATGATGCATTAAGGTTTAATGTACATATAAACAAATAGATCAGAAGGTTGGCGATGCATTGCTAAAGGCATTTAATAACGTTGTTGTGACGCCTCAGTCCTGATATTTGTGTAATGCCTCACGTGGGGTCGTAAGGGGGGGGGGGGTGGACTTGGACTTGGACTTCTGTATCAAAAGGATAGTTTAGTTAGGGGTAGGTTATTCCAGCTTTTATCTTCGGCCTCACACAGACACTCACACACGTGATTGGAAGTGCGTTCCTGTTCTGCCTAGGGGTGGGGGGGGGTGTCCTTCGAGAATGACAGCAGCCTTTAGCCTAATAGCCCTATTCCCCTTAACCCTTAAGGGATTTTCCTCAAGGGGGTGTACTGGTCAGGCTCATTCCTTGAGGATGTGTGTGGGCGTGTGCTGTAGTGGGTCACTGTTTGTCCGAGCCTGAAATTTGCACTAAATTTTTCCCTCTTCAATTACTTTATGAGCGGATCCCAACCCAGAGTGTGCTCAGTCCAGATCGGCGGGCCGGAGCTAGTCATTCGCTCATGGTTTATTGTCTTGTGAGATTCCTACATGTTTCAGGGAAAAAGGCAGAGTTTTAGAAGCTTCTGCGTTTTGGCACATGGAGCAGCGTGGAGAAGCCGGGAGGGTCGACCCCGCTAGTCAAGGTCACTGAGCGTTTCCTGCGGCGGCGTGAGAGTGAATTTTTGCCACGATCATCGCTCAGATCTGAGGGCACACTGCATGTTTGCGGTCAGGTGGCACACAGGGGGGAGGGGCTGTGCTGGGACCCCCGAGGAGGGAAGGCTCAGGATGGGTAACGTGCATCTCCCCCTCAAGCCTGAACCTGGTCTGGAGGGCTGTGGTGCCTACAGGTGTTTGTGGGCTTGATGTTCTTGACTAATGGGAAGTCAGCCAGCTTTAGGTAGGATGGCAGCATCTTTTATGATGGTGACCTTCAGTCTTTGCTGTTGCCCCCCGAACCCCATCCTTTGCCCACTGGCAGCCCCATGAATCTGTCTGTGGCAGTGGTGATCTTTACCTGCCATGATCCTCCTCTGACCTTGATAGCCCCTGTTTCCATTCTGTATTTCTGTTCTTCTTTAAGCTGTGGCTGTGCTTTCTATAGCGTGACATCTGAATGATCAATGTGTGGAATGTCTGCTACACCCCCCCCCCCCCATATTTCCTTAAACATGTTCCCTGTCTAGTGAAAGTAGGGGGGGGTGGCTTGCTGTGTTTGTGCTGAATAGGCAGCTAGTCACAGGCTCTAGGTTTTCCCGATTAATCACGTCTGCAGCTCTGAGAACTTGTTGGGTTTTTTTTCTTCTTCATCTTCTGAGTGTCTCTGTGACAAACCCAACTCACCAGGCCTCTCTGTCCTGGCTGTTTGCTCACTGCAACCTCTGTTCTCGCCTTGTTTTAAGTCATCCTGCTTCAGTCACATTATCAAGCGGCTGCACTTGCTGTCTTCCTCTCACACGCTCACCACTGTTTTTGTGGCCAGTGCGTTGACGTTGTCAGTCCCATCTCCTCCTTTTATTTCTTTCTTTCATTGGGTTTGTCATTTTTTGATTGTCTGGTTTGATGAAAGATATGAGAACTATGACGAATTTCCTACTGTGGCCTAACGTCCCCCGTACTGGAGATCCCAGCACTGTTAAACAGAGGCGCTGTGTGTCTCTGTCCCTGACACTTGAGGTGTCTGTTTTGTGTATGTGTGTGTTGGAGAGGCCGTGTGGGTTTTTGTGCTCACTGTGCCCATGAAATTTGAAATGAGCCCCTGCTCTTTTCCGCGAACTGTCAGACAGAGAAATGGCTCCGGCAGTGACGAGACGCACAGGCTGCGCCGCCCACAGCTGCCGTGTCACCCTCCGTGTGGCCTGAAAATCGCCGCCCGTCTTGGCCATCCTGGGAGAGAGGTCCGAGTGAGTCGGCAGATTCGGATTTCTCCGTTAGCTGGGTTTAACTTGGCCTGAAGTTATGATGGCCTGTCAGGTGAGCAGTATGTCACAGCTGATGCCCAGCTGTCAGGTGAGCAGTATGTCACAGCTGATGCCCAGCTGTCAGGTGAGCAGTATGTCACAGCTGATGCCCAGCTGTC
>JAODUD010000046.1:3556148-3567985 GCA_026784285.1 Stomatorhinus walkeri | reverse complement strand
CACAGGTGACGCCCAGCTGCCAGGTGAGCAGTATGTCACAGGTGACGCCCAGCTGCCAGGTGAGCAGTATGTCACAGGTGACGCCCAGCTGCCAGGTGAGCAGTATGTCACAGGTGACGCCCAGCTGCCAGGTGAGCAGTATGTCACAGGTGACGCCCAGCTGCCAGGTGAGCAGTATGTCACAGCTGACGCCCAGCTGGGAAGACCTCACTCTAGTGGTGGGTGTTTTCTGCCAACCTGAGCCTTCTCGTGTTGGCTGAGCAGTGGCTCTGCTTACAGCTCCTCCTGTCTGCCGTCCTTGATGCTTGTGATGTTCAGAATATTTCACACAGGTTTTTTTATCTTTATTGAATCCATCCTCTCTGCTAATCTTGAAACAAGTCTTTAAGAAGAAGTGTTTGCTCTGCCCTGATTTGTTTCAGTGCGTCTCGTGTTATGAATTAAAAAAAAAACCGTCTGTGGGTTTTCCTGTCCCCAGTGAGCTGACATGGCCTCCCATCTGCACACTCTGGGAACTAACGGTATTGAATCAGCTGCATTGCTTTTCCTGGGGCCTCTGCCTGGTTTATTGCCAGATGAAGAGTCCCCGCTGCTAATCGTCGTCTGAACGTCTTCCCCCCCCTTCCCTGTCACTCATATCGCATCCTCTTATGTTCAGCTGTTTTTGAAATGTCACTTTTTTTTTTAGGCTGTGCGGAGAGACTGTGGTGAAACAGCCTCCTGCAGACGGAAGGTGATGGACGTCTTGCCAAATTGAGGCTGATTGTCTGGCCACCATCCATATTTACTCCATGCGCCCTCTATGGTTTTCTAGCCATATTGCGATTTGGGGACTGACTAGCCAAATGTCCCCAAAATCATTTTGGTGTCATAGCAACGGCACATGTTGTTGCTTGGCTTGTAATAATAACTACTCCCGTGCTTCCTCCTTCGTGCTTAATTTAAGAGAAGGGTCACCTCAGATGTGCCCTAACCTTTAGTGATGCTTGGACCATCAGATTATTTCGTTGTTTGGACGTGTACCTGTGTCTGTCATCTAAGTGGGCGTAGTTACATAGCCATACAGACGACTGGAGATTTAACTGAGGCTGTTTGGATGGGTAAACTCGTTTTTCTTAAACTGGAATGGACATCTTTGCGTCAGCTCTGCTTAACTGCCAGAGGGTCCAGCGCGCCCCCCCCCCCCAGCATCGCCTGTGGGGTGTTGAGCTTCCAGCTTCTTTTAGAGTTTTTGTTTTGTTTTAGTTTAATTTTTTTTTCGGTTTGTTTATTTTTTTTTTTATAAAACTTGCTAATGTTTTATAAAAAAAAATTGCTCTCCTTTGAAACACATGCACAGACCTGTAGTCTTTGTGGGGACCACTCATTCATTTCTACAGGAAAACTGCTAATGCTAACTGACAACCTTGACCCCTACCCAGCCCTAACTACAACCGTAAGTAACCAAACAGAATACTGGAAAACAGTCTCCATAAGGTCGAAAAAATGGTTATTCATCCTGTTTTGGGGACATTCGGTCCTCACAAGGTATCATATATTTATTAAGGCGTTATATATTTCTCTGTTGCCTGTATATTGTTAATTTTGAATTTGCTTTTCAATAAAGGAGTGGATGATTTGATTGTCATTATACTTCCGCTCACCTGTCGTGGTCTCTGTTACCGTGAGGCATGTTTCTTGTTAACTTTTAACGCCGACTACCTTCGACTGCGTTACGAGTCCTGCTTCTGGTTTTATGATTGCTCTGATGTGCGCAGTAATCGCCGCAGTGATTAGCCTGTCGGGCCGCGCTGAATGTGCGCGGTGCACAGCGTGTGAGTCTGCGCGTCTGCTCTCATGCTGCCTCCTTAATCAAACTTTACAGCTTGGCTGTTTTTAAAGCCTGCCGGTCTGCACCAGCAGTGTCAGTCTGCACGTTTTTGGTCTGGCTTGATATTAATGCGTGAAGTGGGGTTTTATTCCCCTGCAGTGTGGCGTCTGGTGGCTTTAATGTACCTTATTTTAAGGACGTTTGGTTTATAGTTTGTCACTACTTGTTGGTAGCCTTTAAATTACGTGGCCACGGTAGTGAAAGCTCTGATTCCTGCTCCAGCACTGTGTCTGTGTGTGTGTGTGTGTGTGTGTGTGTGTGTGTGTGTCAGAGAGAGAGAGATCGAACACCATCCAGTGCCAGCCGTTCCCCTTCAGTCAGCCCTGATGGAAGGTAATGGAAGGGTCTGTCAGTTTCCACCCCCGATTTTTTATTTTTTTAATTTTTATGTTTCAATGTTTGCTGGCCATTTTCCGTATTACCAGCCTAATAAAAGGCCATTTCTGATGCTGCAGTAATAACGAGGTGTGCTTCCCATTCTCAGCAGAGGGAGGGAGGGCGGCATGCCGGCTCAGCGGCCGGTGCTGTCGCCTCACACCTCCAGAGTTGATTCCTACCTTCTCTGAACGTCAGGTGGGCATGTGTGTCCTGCTGTCTGATGCCCCAGAATTGCGGCGTTTGCTGGATGGATGGATTAGTGAATGGGTGGGTGGAAAGTTGAAGCTGACTGCTGACCAGCTTGTGTTCAGCCCCTGGTATGGATGCCCTGGCACCGGTCTCCAGGAGACGTTAAAGATTACCTAGATGTGAGCGCTCAGTGGACAGCGCTGTTGTCATCCCTCATAGGACAGTGCTGTCGTCAGGCTGTCACCTGGCCATGAAGCATAGTTAAATTCCTGCCTGATGAGACTGTCCTGACTTACAACGTGTGACTTTTTTATTTTTATTTTTAATTTTTAAATGTGTGATTTCTGCTGGCAGTACACCAAGCACCACTGCACTACCTATTGCACAGGTCTGTATATGGATACTTTTTTTTTTTGTTTGCAAAAACTATAAAATTATTAAAGTTAAAAAAAAAAAAATTGCTGTACTGACCATCCTGGTGTCACATGCATCTCCCAGCCTCATTCTCACACCTAAAAGTCAGTGTGATTATCCTGTTTTGACATACAAACTTGCTGTCGGAACAGAGCCCAGTCATAAGTTATGGACACTCTGTCCTGTCGCTAAGGGCTGGTGACACCAGTATAGGAAGCACTGCGCTTTGCTCAGCTTGGTGACCGAAGTGCCACTGCTTAGTCTCCCACTCTTTAGCCTCCCACTGCTTGCTTAATATAAGCCCGAATTGCACGTTCAACCTGCAGTAAGACCAGAAAAAAACGGTGCCTCTTTGCAGAAGAAATGACCACGGAAAGATGCAGAGCTCTCGTGCGTGTGATCCATTGGTTTTCCATTTGGGGGGGGGGACGTGCTGTGCCATTTGGCTGCCGGCCAAGCACTTGCTTCATGCCTGATTGGGTCACCCGTGTGCCACTTGGAGTTCAGTTTCCAGCAGTGAAATTTGGAGTTTTTTTTTTTTATAATGCAGGAAGCAGTGGTAGCATGAAGTGGCCAGCTGTGCGTGTGCCTGTCAGTCGCTCGATCGATCAGCCTGCCAGCCCCAATCACTGTATACAGCCGATCTCGGCCGTGATTAATTTGGGTACCTGCGGGACTGATTGTGCGCTCGTATCGTTGGCTCGTTAATCATCTTTTATCCCTTGTTAATTTTCAGCCTTTTTATTCTACTCGGTTGGCCGAGTTAAGCTAGTAAACCCAGATTTCAATAAATCTAAACAAATAAATGCATATTTGCTCTACAGGTAGATATTCTTTCATTATTTTAATAGTTCGTAATAAACACTTAAGAGATTTATCTGTAGCAGTCAGTCCGGCTGCTTCTATCTTTTTTTCTTTTTTTTTCCCCAGCCTCCTTTTTATGTTTTTAGTAAAATCTTGCACTGAAATGATCATCTTTGGTTTTATGTGATTTTTATTTGCACACCACTTGAGTTCCTCTGTCTCTTGTGGTATTTTCACGTTTGCGCTTACAGATTTAAAGCTGTAACCGCTTTGCTCTGTTTTTGCATCCCGCAGCATGTGGCTGTGACCTTGGGCTTTGACAAAGGTTCACGAGACAAAACGCAGGTGGTCTTGTTGACCTAGTGCGAGTAATTAACGTGGCCGCAGCCATGATGTTCAGACTCCCTCCAACATCCTGCTTTGAAATACCCGTTGTTGAGTGTTTTTTTTTTTTTTTTTTTTTTTTCATTGAAATTCCGGGACCGAGTCTGCTGCTGGTGAGCTGAGGTCATCTGGAATTGGGTTTGAGCATTTGATGGACAGTAGGGATTATCTGAGGGGCCAAATGGCGCTGGGCCCCCTTTTTCAGATCAAACATGGATCAGGGCTGAAAGTTACTTGTACATCACCTTATATGAATCCGCGCAAGACGCCCTGAATTCGCCCAAGGTGCTACACTGGGTGTGTGCCTTAGTCACTCCTGAATCTGCTCCGCTCACCCAGGAAGGCTATTCGGCATCAGCTGGGCTTTGTCGCTTGAGGGGCGCGTCACCCCCGAGGGTGGGTAGATGCTCGGCATGCAGATGAAAACGATCTCTCTTTTTTTTTTTTTTTTTTCCCTCCCCAGTCACCCCTGGGCAGCTCGTAATATTAACAAGAAAACGATCAGCGATCTGTCCTTCCTCTTTCATTACCATGCAAAGTGCCGTGTGAGCATCTCTCTGACTATGCGCGAGGAAAGACGGAGCGAGTGGAAGGTCGACAAGGTGGCGGTTTTTACACCATTTTAAAAAATGGCTTCTTTGTCCGCACCGGTTCATAGTCTTGGCAGCGAAACTGCTTGCTTTTGCTAACATATTCATTGTCACATCCTTCCAGGTTTAAGATGAACGTGCTGGATTACCAAACTGCGATTGTCAAAGGGAGCCACCGTCCACTTAATGCAGCCAAACTGCTCTGTCATGAACACGTAACTCTGCAGCTGTCAGGCCTGACTGATTGTTGCAAAACTGCTCAAATACCATTGATTTATATGATTTCTTTTAGCATCTTCTGGGCTCAGCAGCTTGTCTCACGCCAGAACAAGGTTTTTATAGACGATGTCTGAATGAGACTTTCAAAAAAAAGATGTGCATTTTTTTTTTTAATCTTCTCTTTATAGAGTTTTGCTTTGATAAACCACAGTGCTTTTGTATTCTGGAAATCGATTGCGAAAGGAAGCTATTTGGCTTCATTATCTTCCCTGTCGTAACAATTCTATTTCACAGGCCTGAGAAATGCTCCATGGACCTTTTTATCCACGAGCGTGCAGCATAGCGTAAATCTGCATGGGCTTGATCCGGTATCGGAATTGCAGTTTGTCTTGGTGGAGAGGAGAGCGATTCTTAGGCTCATTTGTCTGATCGGTGCCCAGAAAATGCGAGTCCAGTTTGGCTGCTTACGTGTCACCTTCCCACTAAATGGTTCAAGATGTTCCTTGATATGTTCTGTATATCGACAGTCATTTTTTGGTGAAGCTTTACATTACCTGCACCTTCATGATGCCATCAGTGTATGGTCATGCGAATGCTCTTTTAATTTACTTATTTATCTTTATTTCGAACCATTTATACAGCACTTTTACAGTCGACAGTAGCTCTGTTTTTATGCAAGTCTATTCTTTTATAGTCTTCTGTGTGTTTTTTTTTTTTTTCTACCTTTTATACCACTGTGGTATGTAGCTACTGGAAATAAGAATTTCCCTCTGGGATTATTAAAGTTCCCTATCTTTATCTATCAATATATTATAAAAGCATTATGAAGGTGCAGCTCATGCAAAGCATTGCTGATTTGTCTTTCCAAGCTGTTGTGCAGTTACGCTTTACTTTTTTTTTGGGGGGGGACTGGGTCAGGCTCAGGTTTTTACATTTTATTTTATGCCGTAGCCTGCTGTGTCAGCATGGTAATGGGCCTTCGACTGATTTAAGTGCAAGAAGATATCAGTGGGCCAGCGTCGTTCGATAGACCAGTATCACTATGGTAGTGCAACACTGAAAATTGAAAATGATACGATTCTATCGTGTTGCAGGCAGATTTTGCTATTTCATGAGTGTGCTGTACATCTGTTGCGCAAAGCCAAAAAAAAAAACCAAAGTAAAAGGTTACATGTCGTGGTGGACAGTGTCGAATCCCCGCCTTGAGGAGAGATGGCTGCGCTCATTTCGCACGTCTTTTCTGTGGGGAGATGGATGGAAGATGGAAACTGCTGTTGCCTCCTGCCTGGTTCAGTTGTTAGTCAGATATGGTGTTATACTGATGAACAGAACCAAACCGAACTGACGTAGCTGAGGACCCAACAGCACCGGTCTGCAAATGCTGCAACAGAGAGGCAGCTCGTCTAACCTGGTGAAGCATCGCCCCTGATTTGTATGAGTAGCGTAAGAGTGATCGGGTGTGTGCACGCTGAGATATACACACGGTAGTGACGTAATTCAAATGTTATCACGTTTTGTTTTGAAGCCATGTTTAGCCACTGAGTTCGTTCATTTACATTTCTAAATGGTGTTTTGCTAAAGGACAAACACAAAACCTCACGTCAGATTTACATCTGTAACAGCTGAGGCTAAATTGATATCAATCTGTGCATTGAATGGTGTTTAACTGATCTATGCATGTCTCACTGATGACATTGGAATGAGATGTTGGTTTAAATCATAAGTAGGCCTGTTTATTTCAAAGCAATATGAAATTTAAACTGGATCAATTTGGTATTAATACCGCAGTACCAAAACTGGTATCAATATTGTAGTCAATTTTATTAATCCTCAACTGACCTGAAGGGGCTGATTGCACTCATCTTCTTCTTCTTGACCTGTCCTTTGTCCCATTCTGTTCCCCTGTGGAGTTGGAGGGGGGGGGGGGGCACTCTCTTTGGTTTTTGTTTAGTCGTGATGAGCCTCTTCCCTGAAGAGTGCCCGTTTCCTGCACATGCATAGGGGATGCCCTGCGCGCGTCTCCGTTGGTCTGACTAGCGTTTGGTTTGGGTGTCTAATTGGACATCTGAGCCACTGCTCGGAGTAGCAGGAAACCTCACAACAGCCAAGTTTCATCTGACCTTTTCCAGAAGGTCCTGCCAATCCTTGCGGTTCCCTTTAGTCACTCACATCACTTATTAAACCATCCTTTGAAGACTGTACCCAGCAGCACTTGAGGGCTTATTGATGGTTTCTTTCACTAAACCAGCATTTCCTTCAAGCTCCTCGAGTGCCGCGCCCCCCCCCCCCAAGCTGTCATACTCTTGTCAATTTAGCTGCTGCCAAATTGATCTCTCGCTCCCCCTCGCATCCTTCTTAGAGCCCCTGCTGTTCCTCTGAGAAAAGGTGCGTAAGCAGTGTGGAAAAACTGCTAAAACTAAAACTGTCAGCTCAGGGGCTACATCTACACTAAATAAGGGAGTGGTGGGGGTGGGTGCAGTGGCTCAATGCCAAGTGCGGCGTCCAAAAAGCATTAAAATGTAATACACCGGGAATTAGTTATACGCAGCAGTGAAATGGCGTCAGCCTTTGCTGCCCTTTTTCTCAAAGAGATGACCGAACTGGGCTGAAAATGTGAAGGAGAATGATGGATGACGAGCGTATGTGTGAGAGGGGCTCCAGACACAAGTCAGAGCTGTTATTTAAGGTTACGACGGCAGGCGCCTTTTGGAGATTCGAGCAAGTAACCTTTCAGTCATAAATTCACGTGCTCTTCAGCCGCAGCTCTCCGGGAATGTTAGCGCCTGCCCTAGTCTTGAACCTGCCCCGTCTGTTCCACCGTGTGACTTAGGGTTTGAGTAAATCTGTCTGTCCAGATAGTACCTAGATTTATTTTGTGTCTGGGCCAGGATTTAAGGCCCGGTGATGCTCGGGGGCCATGACCGGGTCAGTACCAGTGCAGCAGTAATAGGACGGTGCTCGAGCCCGGAAGCTCAGAGGCTCGGTAAGACGCGGCTTTGAAGAGACCCATCTCTGAACCCCCCCCCCTCCTCACGATCGCTCTCTGTGATGCGCACAGGAGACATACTCGACAGGAAGATCGTACCAGTTACCACTGGCGAAATGTCAAAGCCCACGGAGATGGCGGACTGAGATGTGAGATGTGCTACTCATTCATGCCACCCCCCCCCCCACAAGGTTGTGAATCCTGGAGCCATTGTCAAGGATTTGGGCAAGACTGATTGATTAAATCGGACACCCGAACTGTGTTAGAAATTAAAGTACTGCGTTGAGCAGAATATATAACTTGCATTACTCATTCAAATTAAATGTCCGGCAAATATATTTATGGTATTATATTTATAGTTTAAAGGATTACACAACCCTACCACCACCCATTTGCAGCTCTATATGGTGATATTGAGGGGGGCACCCGGCTCAATATTCAATATTCAATAACGTCAATATTTTCAGCTGCTGTGGCATGGAGCTGACCTTTACTATTATATCTAAGAGGCAGAGGGCGCTGTGTCATCCTTCGAGACCATAGGCGGTCCGTCAGCCCAGCCTCCTCATGGCCCCGGGTAGCGTCCTCAGTCTATGTTGAGATGGAGAGAAGGAGGGCCTGGTGCTGGTGTGGTTGGATCCCAGTGTATCGACAGGCCCCCATCAGGACCCTGTTAGGTTGGCCTGGCACGTGTGCTGGCTTCATCGATCGCCAGCCTGCAGCTCCTGCCAAATCACTCTGTCTGAGCACCTTAAGCTCCATTCGCACCCAAGGCTCAGTCGGTTCTGCGTGACGCTCCCCCCTCGGCCATTCTGACACCGCTGTATGTGCTGTTTCTCTGACCCCCCCCCCCCCCCCGTGTTTGCAGGTTCTCTAATAAAAGGCAGGCCTCCAAAACTCATCTCCTCTTTAAACACGGGGCCCCGGGCCAAGCTGGAATGATGTTCCAAATACGGTCTCATTATCCCCCTTCCTGCAAACTAGCCTGCATGAGCTGTGCAGATTGATCACGTAATGGGTGAATTCCGTCTGATTTGCTCTCCTGCGGAGACTTCAGAGCTCAGCAGGGCAGGTGTGTGAAGTGACTGTCTCGGACAAACAACTCTGCAAACGGAAAATGAGATGCTGCTGGGCCAGTGTAGTATAGAAAGAACTGGGCCAGTTAGTGTCTCTGGTCTTTCTGTGTGATGCCAGCCAGTCAAAACTATTTCTGTTAAATAATAATCCTGTATTTATCTGTATGGGTAAGTTTTTTTTGCCTGCACCATCCTGATCTCTGTGAGATGCATCCAAACAAGAGCAAGCTTGGAATCGCAGTGAAAGGTGTTGCCCATGGAGCTGGAGCTCAAGGGCCCGTGGCCATGTCACTTCTGCCAAAGCCGGACTTGAACAGGCCACCTTCCTATCACAGGAGCAGAGGTTTAGCCCGCTCAGGCACATGCCGCCCCCTGCTTTTTTTTTTTTACTTGCATTAAAGTCTACTATTGTATTAGAGACTCATCAGTTAACATATTGGTACAGACTGTTTAGCAGTAGAGCTGAAGACCATAAATGCTGGGATAGTGGAGATGATCGCGTTGGACCATCAGCTTTTTCCATACTGGAGGAGAAGTGATTTCATTGGCTCACTTGCCACTTAAATACTCACTATAGTCTCCCAAGTCGCTGTTACTTTGCTGTCGTCTCCCTGCCTGCATTTTGTGATGTGGTTGCTGCGTGCATTCTCAGGACCTTAAGTAACCAATATCAGTTCCACTATGGATTTGTGAAGCTTGGATGTTGGCCCATAATCTGTATTGGTAATATTAGACAATAATGTATCAGTTATTGGTATCGATCAAAATTTCCACATCAGCGCACCGCTACATGGTACATGATGCCACTTCCCTTTCCCTAGAGTCACGGTGGTTTGTAGCTCGGATATTTGGAGCTGTTCAGAGATGGCCAACGCAGCAATATCGTCCAGGCAGGTAGGTCTCGGTAGGTGGCTGGAGCGCTCCTCCCGAGGCGTGACTGATAGTGAGGCCCGAGTGAAGTCGAAGGAGCCACGCAGGTGAAAAGGTCCGCAAGCTGCTGCTGCTGCTGCGGTGGAAGACGGCCACAGGAGAGCAAAGCTGGCCTGCACCATCCTAATGAATGTCCCTTGAAGTGTTGGTTCTGTTCCAGCTGGAGGTGTTCAGAGAGAGATGCCCTTCTCTGACTGGCCCTGTATGTACCCCCCTCCTGTTACTGTTACTGCTCACTCAGCCAATCACCGGCCTCCCGAAGGGATGGAGACATTCTGGTTGGATGAGTGATTTGATGTATTTGATTCCTTCCTCCAGCGCTCAGTGTGCATTCTTTCCATCAAGTGTTTTGGTTCTGATGGCCACCCATGAATGACGTCGTCTGACAGCCCAGTCCAGTGTGTATGAACGTGGCCCATTCTGTCGGTTCTGAATGGCTTGTTGGACTATTGGCAAGTCTTCCCAGATAATCGCTAGTTCTTATTCAGGAAGCGTAGTGCTTTGAAGTTTAAATGGTGCGCGAATGGAAAATCCCAAAGTAATTATCATCAAATTTGCTTGGCACATTTTCTGTGTTTGCCCAGCAGCCCGCCTGCCTGTTTGGTTTTTCCTCTGTTGTGATCCCTATTCTGTTTGTCGTCCCCCCCCCAGGTTCAACTATCGGTCAACACACCACCTCACAACCAATGGCTTCTACGAATTCCTCAACTGGTTTGATGAGCGGGCGTGGTACCCCTTGGGCAGGATCGTTGGAGGAACGGTAAGCCAGGACCCACCCCCCCCGCCACCTAAGGAACCTGCCCCCCTCTGGATGTTAAGCCCCATGGAGTGGAGCTTCTTGGTTTGAAGCAATAATTTTCCCAATATGTCCTTCGTTTTCATCATGCAAGTTGTATTAAATCGGCTCTGAAAATGGAGCAGCAGACATTGGCTCTCCATTCTGCCGCTTCCTTACAATGAATCCCTCTCCCTGTCACCGCCCCCACCACCTAGCCTTGCTCGCTCCTCCTGCGGAAGGTCGGTCAGTGTGGCCCAGCCGTGATGCTCGTCGTTTGCCGTGCCAGTCTCTAAGGCCGCCTGGCCTCACCCGGAAGCTGGCTTATTCTCACACAGTGGAGATGCAGTCTGATCTCTCTCCCTGGCTCTTTTGAGACTTTGCTGCTATTGATCCCCCCCCCCTTGTATTATGGTGATAAATGAATTTCCCATTATGAGAGCTCAATGCTCTGTGCAGAGAGCCCAGTTTGTCAGGCCGTCTGGGGTATTGGCCGGAATGAGCACTAACAGGATGAGACCGTAACTCCCTGTGTGTTGGGGAGGGGCTTGAGCTTCTGGTAGCCGGGTGCTGGGGGTGGACAGCGCTAGAACCACGATCGATGCCAGGGCCCCCCAACAGGAGTGTTTTTTTTTTTTTTTTATGCTGGCAGTCTGTACTGCTAATTTTTGTATCGGGTATCTTGTTCAACATTCAGCTGCGGTCTCTTCACGCAGTCTGTGCTGGGCACGGCGCTGCCACCTTGCCCGTCAGAGCGCTGAAGAGCCGAGCCACGCGATTGGTCCTCCTCTCCATCTCTGCTACTCCCATCGTCCTGGAAACGCCGCCAGAGGAACACAATGAAACCAGGAAAGACGCCCGTTAGGAGCTTTAATGTGGCTCTGAGGCCTATTCCTGAGGAGTGAAGCACGTCCCTGTCTGTTAGATTTCCAAAAAGCTGGCTGTAAATCTTTGCCGGGATAGGGTAAAATGTCACCTTTGGGTCCTGCAGGTCACCTGAGCCAGGTAAGCAGTTCCTAAAGCCAGCTTTTGAGATCATGGGGGGGCATCACGAGGCTCTAGAGTCGTGCTTCCACCCCCAGGACCCAGGAGTGCTTCCGACGGCTGTCTTCCGAGGATCCCGCGGTGTCGCTGTCTGTCTGTGTGCCAGTCCCTCCCGGCCGGCTGCCTCACCCCCCATTGAGAAGTGACCCACAGATCACGCCTCATCTGACCCGTGGCC
>JAODUD010000046.1:3462530-3491674 GCA_026784285.1 Stomatorhinus walkeri | reverse complement strand
GATGCTGTAAAGCGCTTTGAGATGATGTGAAGTCATGAAAATGCGCTATACAAAAATAAATTTGTTGTTGTTGTTATTTCTTCCTACATGCTGGAGCTTAAAAAAAAATCACATTTGACTGTATGGTAATGTGTTTATTAAATACTGCATCTGCTGACATTAAGCACAGTAAGGAAGGGGTTGGTTGGACAGGCATTCTGCAATAGCCGATGCAAAAATAAATAGTTAATAAGCAAAATATAAGTATGGGGGACAGTTTGTGGCTCAGGGGGAGCAAATCCCACAGCTGATCACCATTTAACTGTAATTCATCCAGGAATTGTTGACCCCTACTTTTTCTCAAAAATAAAAATTGATCCAAGTGTTTGGTACATAAATTACATGCAAGTACACTGTCAGAAAAAAGTATGAATGCGTACCTTTGAGGGTACAATTACTTGTCAATAAGGGTGTACCCTCAAGAGTCTGCCAATTGTACCATAGCTGTAGGTAAATGTACCTTTTCAGGTACAGAAATTGACTCTCAGGAACTTTTTTGTACCATTGCGGGTAACAATGTTTTTGGTACCTTGGGGTACAAAACTGTACCAGGGATGAATCCTTTTTTTCTGACAGCACAGAGACAAAGGGTTAGTTTTTATTCAGGGGTTTCCTTCATTCTCACTTTAAAACCATCTCGATATTTCTGTCAAATCTGCGGCTTTGAAAAACAGGAACGAGGACTTAAATGGCGTTTCTCGCTCACTTCCTACGCGCCCTGGACGTGGTCCTCCATGTGTTATCAGGAGATAGACTGCAACGGGACACCAGATGTGAGACTAGACCTACTCACCCTCACAACCCTAGGCCTAAATATCAGTTAGACATAAAAACAGGACATGCCATCCTTAATCATAAATCCAAGGCAAAATACTAAAAGCTGCGTCTGAAAGGACAGAAAGAAAGTACGCTTTTACTGGACCAAATCATGTTAAAAGACAAGAATAAATTGTAAGTTAGAGATTCCTAGTCTGCAGCGTGTGTGTAAAATTTCTCTCAGCATTTTATGGTTGCCTCTGAAGTATACTTCACAAATATTTTGACCAGAATTTGATTTTTCCATTTCATTCTGCCGTACTGGAAAATGGTGCTTACGTCTTGCCTTTTTTGTCTGAAACTTCCATCTGTTCACTAGGTCCGGCTTTTAAAAAAACATCATTTTAGCTACTTCAGAGTAACTTACACATGCTAACGTTACACATTTCTGCTCGATGATTTTCTCCTTCGGCACATGCCCACCTGATGCCCACCTGATGCAGATCTCCTCACCCCTGACGTGGCCAGGCAGCTGGGTGGGTGTGGGGGGGTGGGGAGTGAATCCTAGAACTCCCAGCTACGTTCCGGACGCCTGGCGCAGGAGCCGCCAATTGCGGTGTTTTTCCACTTCGGGTGAGCGGCAGCGATAAATCGCAGCACTCATCCCAGAGCTGAGCACATTCCCAGCTGTCACCATGGAGTCCGGACGAGCTTGCCTCTTCCTCTATCTCCTCATCCTCATCCACGGCTCACTCCAGCAGAGCCCCCCCAAGAAGAAACTGCTCAAAAAAGGTAGGAGACGCCCTCTCCGCAGAAGGTCATTAGGGACGCTGACATGATACCTGATAAGGAAATAATCAGTCTTCAATGAAGGTTTTTCAGCAGTCAGAAAATTATAGAAACATCTGGCCATTATGAAACAAGAGTTTTAATCTTAGTTATTGATTCAGAATGACCAAACTGTAGAATTTCTTGAATCAGTTATTTAAAATGAAATCAAATAGCATTTGCTTTAATTTGAATAGTCTGATTGCGCTTGAGTTTTGGTGAAAACTTTCATTTGTTGCAAAAGGAGGAGTAAAATGTAGTTAGTCAGTTTACATCGAGAGGAGGTGCCACTGTGTCTGAGGAGGGAGTTCAGGAGAGAGCTGAATGCCTACCAAGATCACGTTCGGACACAGACCACCCTCTCGTGCACATCCATCATTCTCCGTGTCCCTGAACTCCAGATGCGGTCAGCTTCAGTGCCATCGAGGACCTCCAGAAGCAGATTGACGATATCACACAGGACCTCTTACTGCTGAAGGAGCAGCAGGCACTCCAGACAGGTTCGCATCCCTCTCGGGAGGTTGTGGGATCGGGATCCACAACACTGAGCTCATAGTGATGCAGATTTGTGTCTCCGACAAGCACAGAGCAGGCACGTTCTTTTTAAAAGAATGTGAAAGTTAATTTCCACATGGTGTTTATTGTAGACCTTAAAACTGGGCCTGCACCATCTGAAGGTGTTGCCTATAGTAACAGTGGTAATGCGAGTTCCATCCTCTGCACATGGGCGCCATCTGCGGCTTTGATGTGAGAAGGTCACCGCCACACAGTCGGGTTTGTTTTGCTCTGGCGAGCCTCTAGGGGGTGGCGCCCCGCCACACCAGCCCAGGAAAAATGACATACGCCTTTCCCACCAGTTTTCCTTAAGGTTTCTGAGGTTTTGCTCCACAAAATTAAGGCTGCTGATCCACAAAAAGACATTAAGTAACACTTTCAGAAATTGATGCAGACAGGTTCTGTTACTACAGGCAGTCGCTGGGTTATGAACGAGATCCGTTCCAAAGTCTGCCTTTAAGTAAGATTTGTAGGTAAGAGGTGATAGCAGCAACGTGATCCAACTTAAAATGGCAGAGGGCGTTCTCCTTTGAGCTGATGAATGGCTGAAGCGATGCAATATTTTCTTTAGCGTCACAAAGTAGTGCACACATTCGTTATTATGAACCATCGTATTTAACTCAATTTTTTTATTTAATAAGCTTCATGGTACTCCCTTCTTAAGTTTGAGGTGTCCATAACCCAGGGACAAAGGGTAGCCAGGATGAAAGAGAACATCTGCATGAAGGTCTCTTCTGTGACGATCACTCAGCAGAAGAGGTCAAGTATCTTGGGGTCTTTTTCATAAGGTAGAAGAGGAACGTAGTGGGAGAGCGACAGGCGGTTCGGGGCGGCACATTGTATCGTTCTGTCGTCGTGAAGAGAGAGCAGATCTGGAAGGCGAAGCCCTCGATTTACCAGTTGATCTACATTCTTGCCCTGACCTATGGTCATGAGTTCTGGGTATTGAACAAAAGGATGAGATCGCAGACACAAGTGGCGGAAATGAGCTGCCAACACAGACTGAGCCTTAGAGATGGGGTGAACTCAGACGTCTGGGAGGTGTTCGGCTGCCGCAGCCAGTTGAGGAGGTTTGGACGTCTAGGATGACATCTGGATGCCTCACTGGGGAGGTTTCACCCACCTTGATATTCCCCTGGAACTGGAGGAGGTGGCTGGAGAGAGGGAGGTCTGTCTCCCTGCTTACACTGCGACCCGACCCTGGATAAGCGCCAGACAGGAGACCCATTGGGGTATCTAACCTAGACCAGTCCAATTATGTTCCAGTTTTTTGGGGGACTTTGGAATTGTCCTAACCGTTGCCCCCTTTACAGCACTTCTGAGTATAACTGCCAGATTTGCCCTACACAATGAAAATAATTTTATTTACGGCATTTTAATAATATAATTTACTATACTTTAAAAGTTGTTTGCAAATTTTTGGTTGTCAAACGTTCCTGTGTTTTCAGTATGTCTGAAAGGATTTAAGATCCACGGTAAATGCTTCCTGGTGGATCCTTTAAAGAAGCGCTACCACACAGCGAATGAGGACTGCATGGACATGGGGGGCACCCTTAGCACCCCCCTGACCCGCCAAGAGAACGAGCAGCTATACGACTACGTACGCTCCACCCTTGGCCCCGACGCGCAGGTCTGGCTGGGCGTCAATGACGTGACGACGGAGGGCATGTGGATCGACCAGACGGGCTCCGCCGTACGCTACAACAACTGGGAGTCCGGCTTCAACTCTCAGCCGGACGGCAACCGCGCCCAAAATTGCGCCGTGCTTTCCGCCGCCGCCGCCGGAAAGTGGTTCGACGAGAACTGCCGAGACGACAGAGCCTCCGTCTGCGAGTTTAACATCGTGTGAGGGCCTCGAGCCCCATGGCGTCAGATGCCGGGCGTGCTCCCTTTATCGCGGTATAGCTTAATTATCAGCGCTGTCTGCAATCACGCTTTCACTTTCTCTGTCACTTATGCTTTACGAGAACAGAATCTGAAATGGTTGAGCTTTAAGGAAAACTGGCTTCAAGTGATGCGTGTAATTTGTCACGGTATTAATTAACTAGAAGCAGAAGAAATCAGATTTTTGTCAACTGACACTGATGCAAAATAAAGGAGAAGAAATACAAAAGTTGATTAATCGAAAGTAATTCTGACGTTAGTAATTATTGTGTAGATATAATTGATATCCGAGACTGTAACCTACTGGTACGTCTAGGTTTCTTCACTGCCATTTATGCTCCAATAACACTGATAATACAATCATTACTTTGCACAGCTGTTCATCTTATACATTTTATATAGTAAATGTCCAACATTTGTAACCCAATAAAGCTCCATTTAAAAAGAAATTTATTAATTTAATACTTTTTGTGTGAAATCACCCTCGGCCCCATGCACAGTCTGAAAAGACATCTTTGTTCCAAGTCCATATTAAGTTCAGCACCAGATAAACAGGCTTACATATTTTACAAAATATTACAGCTCAGGGTCAGTGTTTCAGTATTACATTTGGTTCTATTTCCGTTATTGTACGAAAGGAAATTAATGAAAAATTATTATATGGAAAAACACAAATCATATTTCTAACCAATGCAAATATCATCTTTTCACTTTTCACAAATTCACGACCTTTTAATAAATACGCACAAAATTTCACATCATAAAAGAACAACCTATGCAATTAAACTATTTCCAAATGAGCAGTATGTATTATCAAAAAAGATCGCTATTGATAATTAAAATTAAAAAAAACTTTTCAACCTTTATCGGTTTTATGAGGTATGTTTTAGAATTTTTCTGTGAAGGATAAAATTGACGCTGTAATTGTTTTGTAGGTATGTTGGCGGAAGGAAATGACTTCCACGTCCCAGGCAATATGAAGAATTCATGTTTAAATCAGTGACTCCAAGCATTCACAGTAAATCTGAGTTACTCAAAAAATATAAAAAAATATATTAAATCTAGCCAATACTTGAAACTTAAAACACACTGGCCCTGTAAAGAGTCTATTAAGTTTTAGAAATTGAATGGCCTTTTAAAATCACAAGCGTAAACTTTTGACCAATAAGAAAATTGAGGCAAAAAAAAAATGAAATTGCAATTGCAGCCTGCCAATCAGCAGGCTCCGACAATCATGAAGTCATTTAAGCCCCACCCTGTTCCACCTTGGAATTTCTGCGCAGAAACGAGAACGTCATTTTTCATCCAAGAACTAATTATTACTGGTAGTGAAATGAAAAACACTCTTTTTGCCAAGGCCTTACAGCTTCTCGCACAGGAAGATTCTTCTCCACCCACAAAATTAGCAGGTGACTGTAGAAAGAGCAGGGAAATGGAATGAAACATCAGTCAAACGCAAAGAAATAAGAAAATGCAACTGCGCACAGACACAAAGACCTACTCCTCATTAAATCACACAATTAAAACATCTAAAATAAAATTTAAATGAAATAAAGAAAAGGCAGGAGTTCCAGACTGACACATCTTGGCGATACAGGGGAGTTTAACAGCCCAGACTAAATAATGGTGGCATCCAACCACCATTACGAAGATAAACACATCACTGAGGAACCAGGCACTGTCCCAGAGTCATCAGTCTCCTGCAACAGTGGATCACGACGGACCCACCACACGCAATCCTCTGAAATCCTTTACGATTCGTTAAAAACGTTTTGAAATTAAGATGAGCACAAAGGCAAAAGAAAAATACCCTGAGGGTAAAATCACAGCTGCAAGAGTCACGATGGGCTTTTCCTGAGGGCACGTCTAGGTCCACTATTTAAGTCCAGTTTCCTCGTTCCCCTATGATGATGGCGGCACGTATAAGAACCTTGAAACGGCAGAATGCAGGTGTGTAAAACGCTCACTTGGCATGAAAGCACGAGAATGAAACCGGCCAGAATCGATGGCTTGCGATGGCACCGTGATCACCTAGTCGAATTCTGCCCCAGAGTCAGTCTCCCCCTCCTCGTCGTATACCTCCTCTGGCTCTCGTTCTAGCTCCATAAGTGAGCAGGAGAACGGACCCACGTCCCCGTCGCTCTTGAAGGTGTTTAACTCGTTGTCCATCATGCGGGGGTCAGTGTAGGCCAGGCTGTCCTGCCGAATGATGGGTGTGCGCGGCCGACCTGGCATGCCAGCCTGCGACGGGTCCAGGAACGGCTGAAAGGTCTCCATCGCGGGCTCAGGGTTCTGCCTGGGGCTGGGCTGTGCTGGCAGATTGTGGTAAGAATCCTTCATGGAGTCGAACATGCGGGAATCATTTTCGTCGTGGCGGCTGTGAAACAGAGTACGTTCTGGAGTGAACATGTTCCCATTGGGGTTGCAGATGGACTTCTGCTTTTTCTTCCTCCTGCCAGAGAAAACACACCTCATGTCATACCTTGTGGGAGGAGTCAGGGCTGGAGGAAGGGGGCGGGGTCAGGGGTAAACACGCGGGCACGCACGCACGCTCACCTTTTCATCACACAGACCGCGATCACCACCAAGACCAACAGCAGTAGCACGGCTCCCACCACTGACAGGATGATGGTGAGACCCGGGGCTGTCAAAAAAATATAGTTTAGTTCGAGTCCCACCCCACCCAGTCTTGTTAGCGAGGACTATAGTGAGAAAATGAAGAGGGCGTGTAGAACTTAATACACAGCACATCGTAACTACGGCTGCCGGTGCTGCTGTATATGCCCTTTGATCTACTGTTCTGACCCCCCATGCTCTCTGCCTTCCCACAAGTCCAGGTAGTGCCTGGGGAGGGGGACCATCCGAGCTGGAGTCCCGTTTCGGTCCCATGGAAGGGTGATGTAGTGGCTTGAGAACTGTATCATTGTGGGTGCAGCCATCAGTCTGACGCCCATCACAGGCTGGCATGAACTGACTCATTTGTGGACTTTGGCTTTGACCAAGCAAGCAAGTGGGGGGGGGGGGGCTGGGCAGTCAGTTGACCTTTGACCCCCAGAGGTTATTTTTGTCTCCCTACTTGATTTTGGTTCCTCTCCTCCACTGTCATCCAGCTCTCTCTCTCTTTCTCTCTTCTCTGTCTAGCCTTTTTCCTGTCTTTGAATTATTCTGTATAAATGATAATAAGTGATGATAGCCGAATAACAGCACGCCCATGTAAACTGTCGTGGGGAAACTCTGCAGTGAAAGGTGCTATATTATACTGAACTGAACTGAATCGAAAGTCAGCTTGAAATGCTGAGTCACATGTCTGATGTGGATGGTAGAGACGGTGCTGTGGGCGACACCAGAAAGGTTGCTCACTTTTCTTCCTCTGTACGGTGACCTTGGCCTGCATGCTGAAGTCCCCCTGCGTGGGAAAGCAATTGGTCGCGTTGAGGTAGAAGGTCTCCTTCGCCGTCAGCCTGTGGGTCCCTTGGCTCAGCTCCTCTTCCTTCAAGCCCAGCACCTGCGCCGTGACGGTGGCTCGGCCCTGACCGCACTGGGGCTGGCTGATGTTGACCAGCTCCAGCTCCACCTGGTGCTCGGGGGGCGGCGACACCAGCCAGGACATCAAGGCGTTGGGCTGCATTCCCGCGGGCCAGTCGGGGGTGGCCAGCCATGCTGGGGAGTCCGGCTCAGGGACGACAGCGATCACATATGCATCTGTGGGACGGCAGCCAATGAAAAATGCTTACAATGCGGATATTCATAAGGATCTGAACACTGTCATAAAGACGATAATTCATAAACATGAACATAAAACATATAATGATGGGCTCACATCATTTGCGTTAATTTTCCCGACCCTTGCTTCGTGCATGTGGAGAGGCGAAACAGTCCGAAAGTGCGGCACGTCACGCGTGTGCGGCAACGCCACCATGTGGACAGGAGTGGTGTGCACAGAAAGCCGCTCATACTTGCATTTTATTTATTTAGCAGATGACGCACAAATGAGGAAAGCTGGGAATCTTAGAGCTGGGTCAGACAGCTTCCCTGGAGAAGCTGGGCTCGGATTTAACACTCCACAAGGGATTCGAACCCACTACCTCCTGGAGGCAAGCACAGACGCAGGGAGCATTTAGGAACAACAGCTACTCAGCCTGGAAGTAGCAGATCACAAAGTAACAGAGTGGGGTCGCAGAGTGCTGAACCCAAACTTCCTCTGGCATTTACTCCAGCACAAAATCTGTGCTCTGGGAGCGTCATGGAATGGCCTTCCATAGCCGAGCAGCTGCATGCAAGACTCACATCACCAAGTGCAAAGTGTTGGATGGAGTGACTGCATTGTGCCAACTGTATAGTTTGGTGGAGGAGGGTTAATGGTATGGGGTTGTTTTTCAGGGGTTGGGCTAGACCTCTTAGTTCCAGTGAAAGCAACTCTTAGTGCTTTGGCATACCAAGACATTTTGGACAATTCAATGCTTCCAACTTTATTGGAACAGTTTGTTGAAGGCCCTCTGCTGTTCCAGCATGACTGTGCCCCAGTGCACAGAACAAGGTCCATATAGAAATGGTTGGGTGAGTTTGGTGTGGAAGAGCTTGACCGGCCCGCACAGAGCCCTGACCCCAACCCCATGGAACACCTTCATGTCCAACATCAGTGCCTGACCTCAGAAATGCTCTTCCCCCTGGCACACTCCAAAATTTTGTTTAGATCCTTCCCAGAAGAGTGGCAGCTGTTATAGTGCTGAACGGGGGACTAACTCTATGTTGATGTCTATGGATTTAGAATGGGGTGTCATGGATCTTCCTGTAGGTGTAATGGCCAGGTGTCCCAATACTTGTCTATATAGTGTACATTGAACTAGCAAAACAGATGACTGGGGCGGTTATATATGGGTCAATCTATGGAGCAATATAACGATAAGAGCTACTCCATCATACAGCTTTACTATATAAACATTTCTTGGTTTTGAATGTGTCGAGGTTACAACCATAGTACTACGAAGTGTAGTTTTAGTGATGCTACTGCCCAACTTTGCTTTAGCGCTTACGTAAACTCCATGTACTTTTGCACAATTCTGGGGCTAATTACGTCAGTCTTAAGTCAAGAACTGACTGCACGAAAGAATTAAGGTTCACTAGGTGATTCATCACAGTTCCTGACGAAGGTACCCATGAGATTCAAACAGGCTTTGGCCATCATTGATCATCCACCCATTTTCTACCCCCACTTGTCCTATGCAGGGCTGCGGCTGCCTGGAGCCAATCCCGAATAAACCCATGATAGGAAGCCAACCTATCACAGGGCACGCACACCATTCACACAGCCTATCACAGGGCACGCACACCATTCACACAGCCTATCACAGGGCACGCACACCATTCACACAGCCTATCACAGAGCACGCACACCATTCACACAGCCTATCACAGGGCACGCACACCATTTCCAGCTCGGCTCTGCACGTTTTGCTGGATTGTGGGGGGATGAAACCGGAGTTTCCAAAACAGGGGGGGAGCTTGCACACTCCACACACATAGAGCTGGAGTGGAGACTGAATCCTGTGGTAAATATAGAATTCTGTGAGGGATTTAAATAATGGTGAAAGTCAATCACTGTGACCCTATATGGGCAAGCAGTTACGGAAGATGGAGTCTACCGTTTAATATAGATGATTACTCCGTCCCATCGCACAGCCTCTGGAGTAATGTTACTCTCATGTTTTCACCTGCTGTACCGTCTGCATTTTTATCTTTATTTCTGTCCATTGACAAATTATGACATCCACCCCTGTGGCCCCGACGCTTATAATCATTAGAGATTGAGGAATATTCATTACCTCGATGTATTTGTGGGGACTTCCATTGACTCCCATTTTAAAGTTCCACTCTCAAAGCACCGTTTGAGATTGTCACTGCAATGCCAATGCCTCCCCTCCCCCCCCCCCAAATAGTTCTGCTCATCTATCAAAACACACATTCTCAATATGTTCCTGCACCTCTTGGAAATCCCCTCATGGTGGAATCCCTGTCCCGGCCAGCCCTGCTTACCTGTGATGTCTTGGCTGAAGGACACGCTAAGGAAGGTCTCCTTCGCGTCTCTCGGGCCCAAACTCCCCGCCCGCGTGCTCACGATGGAGGCGTTGGCCGGCATCTTGACGCCTTGCAGGGGTCCTCTGGGGCAGAAGGTGCCTAGCGGGACGCCGCCGCCATCTCTGACTGTCAGGAAGAGCCTGTTGCCACACTCCCGTCCGGCCAGAGACTGCTGAAGGCCACCAGCAGGGGGCCGCAGCTCGATGGTGCCCCTTTGCAATGACTGCAGGTTCCAGGTGATCGTCTGCAGCGGTACGGGGATACACTGGTCCAGGGTAGGAACCGTCAGCGGGATCTCATCCGCCTGGCATGACTTCAGCCCTGAACACGCCCTCAGGTCTGTGCGTAAAAGATCACGGAGAAGCTTAGCAGGGTGGAGCCATATGAAGAGATACCGGAGCAGCTGACATGATGGCCTTGGCGTGCAATCAGCTTGCAACTTTTTACCACATGCCTGCAGAACTAATTAAAGATGGAGTGCAGAGCGATGATCTCAACACAGAACACAAACACTCAACGTCGCATTTTACAATGCGGTGCTCATCTGAAAGACCTACCCTCCATTAATCTGCATTTCATACTCAGAAGTGCTTCATTCCTTCGCTATGAGTCCCACAGTTATTCAGCACGTCTGCATTATATAGATAATCCCTTCTGATTTTTTTGCAGGTCACAGTGATTAAAACAATTTTACAGTCAGGAAACAGTATGACACCCCCCCTGCTGAATCGCAGTTAAGTCATCATTCTATTTACTCATAACCCTGACTTGGGGATTAACAAATATTTCACTTATTTGTACTAAGATTCTCCCTCTCTCTGACATTTTACCATTTATATAACACAGAATTGTCATTTGCTAGGATACAATTCCTGTCACCTTTGTCATTCCTTAAAGCTTTACCTGCAATTGCTACATCTATATTTCACTTCACTTTTTAGATAATTGGAAGAAGGAGATTGTACATTTAATTTTTAAGATGTGGTCTGAGACTAATAAAACAATAAATTTATGACATTCATATAATCATTATATAGGACCGTCGGGCAGAATGCAGTTTAAAAATGAAGCGATTTAGTGGGAGAATCACTGGTGCTCATTTACACCTCAAAAAAAACTCACTAAAAATGTTCCACATCTGACTCAGGAGACACCACCTAACACTTCAACCCCTTAAAAACAGCAGCTTGCACAAATTTCTGTATTCAGGCAATTTCTCCAAATCAGTGCCTATTCAAAGATGCCTCTTAAATGGAGGAGGGGGATCACTATTACGATGCTGAAGCCAACATAGAAGTTATTTTTTGTGCCCTGTTTAGATATGCAACACTCGCAAAACACTAATTTCTTACTGACTGATGCAGCAGCTGAAAATTTCACCCACCAGGGAAGCTCGCTTTTTGACAAAATAATTATCGTGTGCATTAAGTGTCTGGACTGCTTCCTTATCTTAATTACATATTGCTGAGCAAACTTTCCAACCAGGAAACACGAGGGAAAAAAATCAAAGCAGAAGTTAAAACATTTCTGCATATGATACGGATTAAGACTTACGTTGGGAATGATAAGAATCGTACCCCAACAATGGATGGAGTCTGCAGGATTGACTGACACATAGTGATTGAGCGCATGCAGGTTACCATCACCATCAATTTAACTAGATGACTGGATCACTGGTTACTGGTCATCTTTGGGTTTGACTGGTTACCTATGCTTTTGACGGCAGTGAGCGCGATATCCTCACTCCCGCAATCTTGAAAAGACAGATTGAACTGCGTTCCGGACTGCATGGTGATGCCCTCCTGGAAGGCGGAGTCCACTTTCATCTCACAGGGTGAGTGTGCGGAGTCTTTCTTCTTAATGTAAAGAGTGAGATCTTTCTCCTGCTGCAGATCCACCAAGCACGGCACTGGTGAATGAAGCAGACAGACAGACACACACACATTTTGGGGGGGTTAAGGTAAGGTCTCATTAACTGCATATAGGTTGCATTGGTGCTTCCTATGTCCCATTCATCCTTGGGGATGTAGGATTTCCAAAGGACACCTGGTCAGACCCACACAATATGGAATTACATTCTGGGTCTTCATGCAGAAGAGGATTTGTGGGAGCTGTTCATGACACCTTACCATTCCTCCCTTCAGCTTTACCCTAAGATTATACACTTGGTGTTCACGATGTAATAACTAATCACTTTCTACAGTAAAAGAGCCTAACACGCATGGATAGTTCAGGTCCAGAAAGTGAAAATGCCAAACCAGGATTTTGCTTCAACCAACCGCTTGAGTACTTTGTAACTGTAATTCTTTATACTTAACTGACTGATTGGTTGAAACAAAATATTGGTCTGGATTTTTAATTTCTGGACCTGAACTATCCACCCCTATTCACACACAACTACAGCTGCCACCACTTCTCCCTACAAATGAAACTCTATTGTTTGAAGGTACGATTCTTCAGTGGCAAGCAAAGATATAGGAAATGAAACTAAAACAGCAAAAACATCTAATTACTCCATATAAGAACATCAACTGAAAGTTCAAAATTTGAAAATGAAGTCGCATACCTGGGTTGCTTCTCCTGGACACAGACACTGCGAAATTCAGGGACAGTCCAGAGCCACCATTGACCTCACAGTTAACGAGGGACATCTTGAAGTCGCCTTGCCTTAGGGCAGGCTGTGGGTCAGACAGTCTGGTGGTGAGCCCCAGGTTCTGCCCACTGTATTGCACTTCCACACTCTTCTTCTGACACTGCGGTGCTGTACTTCCCAGGAAGACAACAGTGAAGTTGTGTTTCTGCGGGACAGAGAAGCTCCACGTTGCCAGATCGTTGCTCGGAAAACCCCGAGGAAAGTTTGGCGAAAAGAGCGTAACGTTAGATGACCCAGGGGGAAACTGTACGGAGACTTCAGCAAGACCTAAGGGATGCAACACAGTGAGAGGAAGATAACCAATAATAAGGAAAAAACAGAATCAGTGCTACTATGGATACCATAATGAATGACAGCAAAGTATCACTTTAATCTGAGGGAATGTCATTTAACATTTCAGCCACAACCAGGGCTGGACCAGCCATCTGGCCTTCTGGGCATTTTCAATGGGTATGTGGGTCAGCAAAAATTCTTGTGATACCGAACCCCCAGCTGGCAAAATTTGTTTGGCATAAGTTATCAACTGACCGTGGGTGATCCTGGGTCAGTTTTTAACCTCGGCCCCAACCCTGGCCACAATACAAGACAGAGTAAGACCCACAAAGGTAATGTAAACTTCTCCACCCACCTTTGAAATCTGGTCCGACATTAATATCGAAGCCTGATAGATCCAGTGGTGCTGCTCCAGGCAATTTCAAGGACATCCGGCCCTTGTACAGCAAACGCACGCTACGGATCAGGCCGTCCTTGCAAAAGGTGCCAATGGTGACTGGCCCGGATCGCTGGTAGATAACGATGGAGTAGGTGTGCTGGTCCGGACATGTTTCAGAGGACAGGATCTGTCGCATTCCTGTCCCCAAGAAATCCACCTGGAACGCTTTGCCGGACTGGGCTTTCACGTCCCAGTTAAATGTCCTGTTGAATTCTGGATAGTAGGAGGAGTCTGACTGCATAATGCCCCCCTGACAGGACAGATCTGTGCAAACTATTAAAAAGAAATAGGAATTATAAGACGGTAAACGTACACAATATATCTGCTCTATTCAAATCTTTGAGCTCCACTAAACTATACCCAAATTATACAGTAACCTCGTGCCACACTGGTGCTTCTCCAACCAGTGCCACCAGACCAGAAGATAGAAGTCTCCTCTCACCTATGTCTCTGTTGATCTCCACGGTGAAGACCATTTGTGGCTGAGGGCATGTGAAGTCCACAGAGATGCTGGCTGGTAGCTTGAAAGTGGTCTGAGAGCTGCATCCACTAATGTTAGTGCACACGGTGCAGTTGGAGGTCTGGTCCACTCTCTTGATATTGATGACAGTGTTTGGAGTGTCGGTCATCACATCATTTCCTGCACAAGGTAACAGAGGGTGCCACTTATAAGTCTGAAGTTCCTTACATACGAAGAGTTCATTGTAGCTTCACTTCTGCACATTAAGAGTTTTAAAAGTGGATAATCTGAGTCATTTCCACAACTTGAACTTGCAGTGCCCAGTCCACTTCCCAGAAACCCCGCCGAACACTCCAGTGAGGCCGTTTTATTCTGTAAATGATCAACTGATCTTATTTTGTTTATCGGTCAAAAGACAAACTGTATTTTCTTACACCTGAATGCCTGCTTAAGTTTTATAATGAAATATGGAATCACTGTTTCTTCAGCCAAAAAATTGTTACAAAAATCAAAGTGAAATGCTTGGTCAATATTGAAGAAAAGTTTTAATCTCTTAATTGTAATCATAACAGACATTAGACTGGCAATGGAACTGGAACTGACTGGTTTGGTTTGATTTAAGTTTTACCCCAAACCTAAACCACAGCCAACAAGCAGAAACACAATCAGGACCTACGATTCGGCAACCCACACCAGAGCCCGTCCTGGTACACACCTAAATTCAGGTAGGCCCTCATAAAGCAGAAATCATTCACGTGTCTAAACAAGTATCGGAGGTGCTGAAACACTCTGACGTAACATCAGTTTCCTTGACAAAACCTCTGGTGAACTCTTTAAGAGAACATTAAGCAAACAAATTGGACTTTAGCGTACAGAGCGGGTCACTTAAGCTCCTCTCCTCAGTAACACCAGAAGTTACAGGAGGAACTTCCAATGTCCCTCGGTTACATCTCTACAAAAAACTTGCTGACAATCCCACTTGTCCAGTCCAACGTCATTTCATCCATTTAATGTCCTCCAGCATCTTTTCTTCAAAAGTACAGTCCACTATAAATCACTAAACTGCTCCAAGAAGGGAAAAAAATCTTTTGTTTGCCTGTTTGTCCGTTTGGTTGTTCAAAGACTTGGACAGTGGTCTGACTGAAGAAACAGCAAACAAAATAAAACAAATGCCAGGAAAAAATATCAAACAGCTGCAGTTCTACACCTCCTTGACGTCAAAAAAGGTTCGGACTGTTCAGACTCAAAGAAGACACCCTGTCAGAATCGCAAACCAGTCCATGCCTGGATCCGGGATACAGGATCCAGCCCGGGTCTTCGGCAGGACCAGTACAGCTTCCAAGATCCTCCTTTACAGTGTATTAGATCTGTGTAGCATTTCCTGCTTGGTCAGTTAAGTGTTTGTTTTTTAGTTTGGATTGTGATTGGTAAATAAAGGGTCAGGCAACACACGGGGCTCCGCCCCTTTCATTAGAACACCAAAGTAACTACAGAAATCATTTTGTTTAGTCAGACACCTGTAGGCTCACTAATTAAACCAAGGAATGTTATGCAGTGTCCATCATTACCTCTAACAGAAATATATCAGATGACCTGTGTATTACAAGTTTATTAAACTAAACGAGCAGACATATAAAATGATGTGTCATATGCTGGTAAATGAACTGCAGAATGACAGTGTTGTTTTCTATTTTTAATGTTGAATATGGAGTGTTTCTGCTAGGATTCACAATCTAAACCAATGGCCTGTTTTACGAAGCGGGGTTTCTGGCTTATCGGGGTAACTTGTCGGATTTAAGGTACCACAGTTTAAATGGACTTCATATTCATTCACTTACATTTTGCCCAGACTACCTTAAATCCGACAAGTCACCCCGATAAGCCAGTAACCCCGCTTCCTAGTACAGGCTCCAGGGGTAGAGGGCCGGGGCCGGCTTTTGGGATGACCTCTCAATCAGCCTATCACAGTGGGACCCCAGGACTGAAGCTGGGAACCACTGCTTTCTGATTGGCTGATTGAGAGGTCATTCCAAAAGCCCGCACCCACACCAGCCCTCCGTGGATCAGGTTCCCCACCCTGTTCTAAACTTTGTGACCTAATGTATAAATTGTGTCCCGTTTAACTACTCATTTTAGTTTCCGTGACAACTGAAAAAAGGGAAACTAAGGAAATTATGCATTTAAATGCTGGCACAGTACAGCCTGGTGGTTAATTGCACATAATTAATGAATTCTTACTGCTAAATTTTCCCATCAAGGATGCATTTCGGC
This sequence comes from Stomatorhinus walkeri, assembly GCA_026784285.1. Classification (NCBI taxonomy): domain Eukaryota; kingdom Metazoa; phylum Chordata; class Actinopteri; order Osteoglossiformes; family Mormyridae; genus Stomatorhinus; species Stomatorhinus walkeri. The sequence goes on along the minus strand of JAODUD010000046.1, from coordinate 3,475,441 downwards.
CAGATTCGGAAACTTTCACCGCATTTGCGAAAAGGCATTCTCTACAGACTGCATGAAACTGTCGGAAAGAAACTGGAAGAAGAGAAACCCGCAGTAACCATTCCCAGGGGAGTAGCGAAAAATTCAGGGGGCCCTGACAGAAAGAAAACACCTTGGTCTCCCCCCATGGAAGAATTTACCAAATGAGGGGTGTCCCCATGGCAGACTGTGGGGTGTGGGTGAATATTTCTGAACGTATACATTTATTATTTGTCGCATGCAGGGGTCCCTATGAAGTACTGCCCCTGCAGCTGCCCCCCCCCCCAACCCTACCCTATTTTATATATATATATAAGGTTCTGTACCCTCCGTTTTTAAGGAATGGCTGCTTTATAAGGGCGATTGCAAAGAAATGAACCAGGACTACATAATCTGACATGCAGACGACTATATACTTTTCATATAGTCTACTATATGCTATGGCTTTGTGCATAACGCCCTAAGGCTGAATGCATGTGATCACCCCGGGTAATACCCACACCTGGAGATCCCTTGTCCCACATGGATGTTCAGCAGGGAGTCTATTCCCTAGTACGATTCGGGAATTTAACTTAAACACAACGACTGTTACTTAAAATGTTTGCCTGCCTCGCGTTAACGAAACCCAGTGTTACGCAAATTGATTGTCCCCCCCAAACTCCATAAAACATGAATCGTCATCCCCTCAATCAAGAAAATATTTGTGCAATTTCTACATGCACGTTAAGTCTTTGTTATATCCCCAAAATCGCATGGGTGAAGTTTCATGACGGACAGCTGCCATTATTCCTCTTACCTGCTGCGTACGAAACCAGTAACAAAAGACCGTTCACAAGCGCTGGAAAACAGGCGGAGAGTTTGGCGTTTGGCGTCATTTCTGCGAAATCCTGGCGGTCTCTTTCACCATCACCATCGGCTGTAGAGATTTACATTGCGTAGGTAGCAAAAATATCATAAGGTTGTGCTGCTTTCCTATAACACGCTGCGGGAGCTCCCTCTTCCTGGTTTCTGACACCCTTTCGGGCGAACATAAGGAGAAGGGCGTTGCCCTGTACCTGCCAGAACCTGAAACGGATTGCGGTTTTATGCTGGGGCCGGTAAAACCGGTTATCGGGTGGTTTTCTCCATTTCTTCGATGACTGGCAGCCTAAGTGATTCATTTTTGTTGTGCACGTAGTTATGAGTCTAATCGGATTGTTCCGGGTGTGAGTTTGGCACCCAGTTGAATGTCCGGCAGTCTTCGGCTTTCCGATCTGCTGAGGCGCAAATAAGACGGATTACAGCGCGGGACACCAAAAAGTTGGCAATGAAGTCTAACACCTTCAGACTTATTCTGGGACCCTGGATGCTGAACTGATCTTATTTAGATGCCTCATTAGAATGGGTTCGTTTAATGTTAAATGTTGTTTTATTTTGTTACAAGCGTTCAACAACTGAACAAGTGTCAACAACTGGATCTATAAACCCTTATTCCATAAGATTAGCCAAAAAATAAGGAAATTCATTATGGCGGATTCGAAGCTGCCTTTGCTTCTACAAAACTACATTCTCCAAATAGCACAAAGTCGTATTCTGACCCGTTTATAATACTAATGAGGAAACAGTGGAACCAATAAGACGAATTACGATTTCGATTTCAGAAACAAGTACTCATCAAATATGCATAACCACACATACTAATGGAATCTTTCTGACGCAAAACCCTGGAAATCGATAGGCATATTACATTTTTACAATTATAACCTGGTTATAAACTAATATTTCTATCCATCTATCATTCATTTTTAAAAATCACCTGTTTAGTTATACCCCTACATTTGCTCAGATATACAATGTATCGTAAAAGTCAAAAAGGCCGAATGTCTTTAAATGCTATTGTATCTCCCTGACAATTATGCACAAGATGAATCCAAAAGAAATTGTATTCACCATAAAACGGAATGAGTATCCAAACTACGAAACAGTCAAAACTATTCTATGTACAACGAAAAAATAAACACAAGGCGACTCAAACGTGGCTAAAAAACTGCGTGAGATTTATTCAGTTGATGGTTACACAGGAGAGCAACATAAATTCAAAAATGTTTTGAATTAGACTAACGTGGCTTTTTGTTGAACAGTAGAAACACAGAAGCTGCTGTTGCTGGATATACATATACACCTATTGTTGCGTTTTATTACCTATTACTGTGATTTTCAGATTTTCAGCAAGGCTACACGTCACCTTATAAATAAAACAGTGGAACAACGAACGGTGTAAAACATTTCGTATATATGTATATTTAAATCAAAATGCTCTTAAACCGGCAAACTAAGCAGCATAGTGGTAACAAATAAGAAAACCGAAAGACTGGAATTTGCGCTGTTTTAGGAGTAACGCACATAAAACACTGTACGTTTTAACTACATGTCTATAAGTCGACAATTATTTGACTATATATAGTAATATTTACTATATATAGTAAGAGTATCGATTGAAATGAAATCTTATCTGGGTCTCCGCTGTTCCATACCATTAGGCAGGAATCCTGCAATGATGGGCACCGGCCATATGAGGGCAGCAACGCTCCAAACAATAATCACCAGTGTCATGAAACAGGCCACCAGTGTAGACTCGATGGGTTTGCGGTTCAGCCTCCAGCTGTTATCCCTATTGAGCTCGTCCAAGGCAAAGTCAACGCAGCAAAAGCCCAGCGGGTCCCCCGTATGCGATCTGCCTTGCCCAAGCCTCCTGTTACGGGAGAGACCGCATCCGACGCACAGGCGGAACTCCTGCTGCCCGCCTGAAATGGCCAGGTGTTCGATAACGACAGGTGAGGCGACCCAGCTGAAAGCGGCGCAGAAGAAAGCCCTGCCGCGGTTCGTGGTGTGGATGTTCACATCGCATTGGAAGCCGACGCGCCTGTCCCAGCGTGCAATGAGGGACGTGGGCCGGAGCCTTTGCACGCTAACATTGCACGGAGGCTGGGGCGAAGCCCCAGTGGACGGTGCGCTTTCGTGCACGGACCGCTTAGAGAATCTCACGTCCACCTGGAGGCTCTCGGTGGAGTTGATCGGAGTCAATAAGGTGTCCTCGTCGTTCCAGGCGTGTGACCGCTGGGAGATCAGGGCAGTGGCTGTCAGGGTCAGCAGCAGCAGCAGCAGCCTCGGGGCGCCGGTCAGCATGGCACAGGGTGCGAGGCTTGCGGCGGCATGACGTGCGAGATGCGCCCCCGGCGATACCATCAGCCCCCGGCGCCTCGCTCCCCCGCTCATGGGAGTTCAGGATTTGCGTGCCCAGTCTCGTTCAACTAAAATGCAAACGTCAGACGTACAACTCTCAGACATGCCTTTTCGATAATTTTCCAGATCTCGCCCGGATTTAACTGCCTCCCTGCCGGAGCTCTGCGCTCAGCCGAATGTTATGTGACTGACGCCAGCCACCTGGTGGTGTGCATCTCTCGGGCAAATATCCAAGCTGATGCCCATGTGTCTGCCTTTGCAGAAATGAATCCCTACATGTCCGGCTCTTCCTAACTCAATACATCTAAATAATCATCTAGTGCGCTATGTTTGAAATGAATGCAAATTCAGTTAGCGTCGGAAAAAAGGTAAACGTGTATACCTCTGCTTGTCACTCGGGCTGTACCCTTTTAATTGTACGTTTCAAGGTACAGAAATCGACATAAATGGGACATCCCAAAGGTACAAGCAGCATTAATGTACCATCAATGGTAAAAAGTTAGGGTTACCTACAGCTAAGGGCACAATCAGCAGACTCTTGAGGGTACAGCCCCGGTGACAAGCAACGGTACACATTTCTACCCTTTGTTGTAAAAGTATAGATCTGCTTTCTTCTGAATGCTCCCAATGAAAAATATCAGTAAAAATAATCAACTTTAACTGCACATTTGACCCACATAACAACTACGTTTTATGTAGATTGCTTATGTTGTTACGGTGGTGATGACAGGCCAAGCCCCCTAACAAGGAGGGTGAATGTGTCATATCGCATGACCTGATCCCCAGGCCTAAAGCCAGTAGAAATGGTTTTGCAGGAGCTTGACCAGAAAGTGGGGGGGGAACCAGCCAATAAGAGCTCAGCATAAATGTGGGAAGAGCTGGAAGAGCATCCCAGGAGGCCATGGAACTGGCGTATAGGAGAATGTAGGGTCAGCCAGTCCCTGGAGCAACTGGGGTTGAGGGCCTTGCTCAAGGGCCCAATGGTGGGATCACTGTACTGACCCAAAACAGTCAACACACAGAGCCTACCAGCCCAACAATTTTTTTTGTTTAATATTTTTTTGTCAGTGCTTAATTACATATACGCCACTTTATACTATTGATATCTTTATAATTCTTCTAAAATGTATAAAATAGTACAAATAAACCTCTCTATGGCAAAATGAGAAAACCTTTGTCTGGTTTTGTATATAGAGCACCAGTCAGACGTATGGGTACACTTGCTTTTAGTGTATTTTCTCTATTTTAGTCATGTTATTCACATGATAGTTAAGCCTTATGGCAATTCAGTAACACATAACAAATATTGCAATGACCAAAGGCGGTTCACTAGTCCATTACTAATAGCCCCCATTTTACGTCTATGACAGCATTGCGGATTCTTTGCATTCTTTTACTCAGCTGCCAGATGTACCCACCTAGGATGCTTCTCCAACAGTCCTGATGGAGTTGCCACAAGTTCTAGGCACAATCTGGCCACCTTGCTGTTACTCTTCAATCCAACTCATCCCCAACAGTAATCATTTTCCTAATGATTGCTTTTATTGCTAGTACATCCTCCTGAGACCCGAGGGAAAAATTATCCTTCAATTGTAGGTTATTTGTCTTTGGAGGAAATAAGACATCTTACGATTTAGATTTTTTTTTTCAAATTTATTTTTATTTTTAATTTCACAGTATGTCCTCTTTATTGCACAACAGGAATAAATGTGTTTCCTTACATCAGTGAAAAGATAAACACAAAAACAAAATGTTCACTACAATGGATATAAATGAATGGGTGGGGTCTCAGGAGGTTACAGGTGTTGTAGTTAAACACGTGCCTGCACTAGGAAGGTTTATGTCTTAATTCAACTCATCTGTTGATCCGTGAATGAAATGCATAACTCTATTAAAATATCCGGTTGTAAAATACTATGATTATTTCTATAATTGCTTAAATTGCGCAACTAAATAGAAAATGAACGTTATCGATCATTTGTGGAAGAGAACAAATAGTTTTCTTTTAAATAATGAAGGCATTATAAAAATAGCCTGGGCCGATATCAAGATAAAAGACGTACAGGGAACACTTGCTTTTCAAACGCCAGGGGGCACGTTAAACAGAGGTTGAATAACACCTGTTATTACAGGAACAAAGCCGTGTTTTGAGAGCCTCCTCTTCCTTGTTGAATTACCGTCACCACCACCCCCCCCCCCACCCACACACACACACACACACACACACCCCACATTCGCGATGGGGAGGGGCGGCAGATCCCCGTAAATGTGAAAATTTGCAAGTAATCGAGCCCCAGTATAACCCCAACCCATAACCTCAATCTGCCAGCCTGGAGTAGAGGCGGACTTTTCCATTATGAACACAGAATTTCTGAAAATTACATGTAAGGATCTAGCATAGTCTGATCATTTAAATTATAGAAACATGTTTGATATTTGCTTTTTAGTGACAGTTTTCAGGATATATAAATTGCCCCCCTCCCCCTCCCCGGCTGTAATGGACTTCTGTACTTTGAGGCTCGCGTTGCCCTGCCGAGCGAAATAGCACAAAATAACAAGAAAACGACACAAAGATACAATACTAACATTGCATCTCCCGTGTGTTCGATACTATACTGCTAGAGTGGCAGACAAATTGCGAACAGACGTGAAGGAATTAAACAAATGTATGCAAAAACTCAGAATTATACTTTGCAAAATAGGGAACAGTCAAACTAAAATGTAGCTGATCGATCCGCCGGCGTGATCGCCCAACCCCCGCCCCACCGACAGCATTCCCGTCCCCACCCTAATCGGTAAGTCTTACTGCTGTCACCCCGCGGATAGATTAGCACATTGTTCATGTCACATCGTTTATAATTCCCTCTCTTTTCTCTTTCGGCTCCAAAAATATTCCGAAATGGCCCACTTAGAGGGGCCCCTACCCCTGTCAGCCTGTAGGGCTCCCGGAGAAGTTAGTCCGCCCGTGGCCTGAACCATAACGTTAAAGTTTTCTGAACTATGCCGTACGCTTTGCATGTCAAATTGATTTGCCATTTCCTATCAGTAACTTCTCATATAAGCCTAACAAGCCATCTAAAATATACCTGTACGTACAAAAGTTACTGTATTGTATGCAGTTGGAGCACTGCATTTTCGACCCATTATTAAAAGATCCCACGGTATTTTTTAAACCAACATATCTTTTAATATTGAAATATATAATATTCTCTTCGATTAGCAAATATTATATACCACTAATGATTATGTGCTAACCCAATATGATTTTTTTGTGATCCAGATTTTTTTCAGTATTGATTAGGTCCATATATTTTTGTTTTAGGCGTAGCATTCGAGTTTCTGCGATTTTTCGGCGCTAAAACTATTCCCAGTTGATTGTTCACTCGCAAATAGCCGAAACCGCGAGTATCAAATGAAATGGGGTTGATGATGCAGAGGTTTGTTTTGCAACGGCAGGAGCATGACAGGGAACTGCAAGGTAGTGAAAATGGTGGAAAAAAAAATCTGTGCTTCTTTATTTTCCTCTGAAAAATATTAACAGAACCGTTGCAGGTGACGTTCCAAACTGATAAACTGCCTCATTTCCCGTATTTCGCTGTCTCTAATTACGAGCTAGGGATTTGATTGCCCCTTATTTGCAGCTAAAAGCCTCGTGTCTTTATTCTTTCGTGTCTTTATTCTTTCGTGTTCTTTATTCCAGCAGTACCCTTGCTCCTTCCACTATGAATTTGCTCTTGTTCTGAATGCTTCAGACAATGCGCTGGGCAACCAGAAAAAAAAATGCAAATGAATTATTTGTTAATTAATTATGCTGCAAAAATTCAAATAAATTCGTGCCGACATACATGCAGATTAAACATGGATGTAGATCTTTTGTGTCATGGTGCCTGTTATTTCACCTTCTTTACTTTGAACGTGTAGCACACGTTTACAGTGATATCGGTCCCCAGCGACACTCTTCCATTGCTCGATTCCTGATGCTAGGCTACAGCTGACTGCTTATCGTTACCAGAGATGGAGTGACAGCTTTCAGTCTCTTCTGAAGGCTTTCTGACTTGTGGGCCAGTGTGACAATCCAATGAATGACTTAATGTTTGCGTTCATATTCCGGTGATGCTAATTTTAGTTCAGCCCACAGACATCCAAAACTACACTAAGAAAGTTCAGAGGTATCAGTCATGATTATTAAGGTAATTAGGAAAGGCTGCTTTAAACCCCATTCCTATGGCAACAATATCACTGTGTTATTTCAAGCCATACACGTTCGTTACTGACGTCTCGCTGCAGGTGGCGGGATTTGGAGTGAAAAACAAACGTAAAAACTGCTGTTTGACGGTAATGATATTTGCTTCAAAACTCTGTTCAATTCTGAAATGACACTGCTAAAAGATTTTCTTCATGCGTGAAGGAAAAAAACAAAGAAGAGCAACATTATTGGAAAGGCTGGTTTTCTAAACGATATGGATGTTATGCCGAGCCTGTAAGAGTTTAAGAAATGAAGGAGGAAGTGAAAGAAATCTTTGGAGAATAGAAATAGTTTTCCATGCTGGGGTCAGCTGTCATTACTGGACATAGTCAATGACGATCCTATGAGCAGCTTACTAATGAAGGGGAATTGTATTACAGACGGAACTCCGATAGAAACGCAAAATAAAGGGACCACAGGGAGTCTAAATGCAGACAGGAAGGCATGCAAGAACTAAACCAAGGTTAAACCAAATATAAGGAAACTGAGAAGAAACATTAAGCTCAAATCAGGGAAACCAGCGGGTAACAAACAGCAAACACGCTTAGCTTAAACATATACAGTGACTGACAGAGTAGCTGGGCAAGAGCAGATACATACAGTATATACACAGATGATGAGGCTCTGAGAAAGGCACATGTGTGAGCCATAACCAATTAGGGACAATAAGGAACAGGTGAGGATCATTAATAATCATAAAGCAGTAAATAATCAAAAACAAACAGTAATGTAGAAGAAATGGGGATAACCTGGACCTAAAATACAAAACTAGGACCAATACTGAACTACATGAACACAATATAATTAACAAGGGAAAGTGAAATGTCCAATGTAGTTGAACCCACAATGGTTATCAGCAGTCCGCTTAGCTCCTGGGAAGTGGGGAACCGCACTAGGGACAAAGGGTGATAAAACTAAAGGAGCACATAGAAAAGCACGGGATGGACAGCGACACCTGTTGGCCAAGCAGGGAAACAACAGACAAGGCAGGGACAGATTTAGAGGGAGCTTCTGATCTGAATGGGCGTTCAGTGTTTCCATAAACCCAATCACTGTCCGTGGTCCAGAAGCGGCTCTCCCTATCATTCCCTTCCATCCCTCGTTCTGTTTCTCCTCTCCTGGTCCATGTGGGAGCGGGCTCGGTTCTGACAGGATTCCTGATAGAACAGGCATTATAACTGAACGTTTTCTCATTAAACTTTTATACCACATGAACAATGACATAATCAGTATTCTATCATATTCTTAGATATCAGATAGTCATTTAGATAATAACTAATCATCTTTTACATAGGAAGCATAGTGTTCTATGCATTATTTTATAGTATGGAGAATCTCATTTTATAGTGCATTACTTTCAACATGCTTCAGTCCATTGCAGTGTGGAGAGTATGGCACCATGAGTGTGTTATGATTTTAAAAAAAGGCTGGAGGGTCAGGTGATTTTTATTGTGCCTATTTGAAATTTCAGTATGAGAATTTGTAGACCTCCCCTTGGCTACACATAAAAAACTTTGCTAAACCTTTTGTATAAAGAAGCATAAACATGTGTTTTATCGCTCCCGTTTCGTTGTCTATTTTCGATCCCATTCCCCCCACCTGTTAGAGTTTAATGGAAGATCAGCTGCCTTCCCATTGGTTTGTTTTTGAAAAATATGTTATTACACCTTCTCCACAGCACAGGGCGCAGAAACCTTGTGTTATTACACCTTCTCCACAGCACAGGGCGCAGAAACCTTGTTATTACACCTTCTCCACAGCACAGGGCGCAGAAACCTTGTGTTATTACACCTTCTCCACAGCACAGGGCACAGAAACCTTGTGTTATTACACCTTCTCCACAGCACAGGGCGCAGAAACCTTGTGTTATTACACCATCTCCACAGCACAGGGTGCAGAAACTTCGTATTACTCAAATACATACATATTAGAAGTATATAATCTATAGAAAATATTATAAATTTCTTTCAGCCCTCTCTGACTAATCCAAACAGACACCCACGTACATGTGGTCATGTTAACTGTGTTGACATTGCATTTAAAGCCTTTCCATGGTTGCCATGGTGAGGCTTTAAGTTCTTCTTTAAATGTTCTTGAATGCTCTTCAGTGTTTTCCTAAACATTGTAGGGCAACCTTGTGTAAGTAAATATATTCATATATGAGGAAGGCAGCTTGCTTCAACGCCGATCTACCACATATTCCCTGTCTTGGACTCTCTCCCATTTCTCGCCCTTTGATTGATGTCTGAAAAAATCAGTGTTTTCGCTGTACATGCTGAAACGGCTTTTTTTCCATCGGTGCCAGTGTCTGCATCACATTTCCTCTGAGGCGGAATGTCGATAGCTGAGCGGACGCCACGGCAGTGGAACAACTTTTGATATCAGCTATGGCGGTGATTCCCAATCCGGTCCTCGGGGACCCACAGCCGGTCCATGTTTTTGCTCCCTCCGAGTTCCCTGCCAGACAGCAAAAATGTTGACTGTCTACAGGTGCCCGAGTACCGGATTGGTGAACACTAATATAGGGCTTCTAAACTGCTGTGCATCAGGGTATGGGGCCTGAACACCGGATTGGTAAACACTAATATAGGGCTTCTAACTGCTGTGCATCAGGGTACGAGGCTGTACACTGTACTCAGATTCCTGTTTGTGAAGCTGTGCACGTAGAGAGGATGCTATTAAACACGGGGTACGAGCACCCATGTAATTGCTGATTACCGATGAATGTTGTCTTAATGAGGGAAAAGAGGAAACTGGCACTAAGTTGCACTGTGTGATGACGATGTTCTCATCGTTCTCTCCACGCACTGCAGATTTATGTCAAACCCAAAACGGTGACTCTGACTTCCCCTCTGTGAAGTGGTTGAGGTGTGACATCTGCTGACTGCCCGTTTCACATCAGACTCGGACAGGACGGCTGCCAGCGACACCCCCTTAGACGGCGCCCGATGCCTAATCCCTAATCCTAGGACCCCCCACCCGCCCCAATTTTTCCTCAATTCCAAGTATCCCAAGAAACACCACCACACGTGCAGTGTGTAGTTTATAAAACAGGGGAAAGTAGAACTGGAATTAGAATGTATGACAATGGCTGTGTGCTTCAAGACAAGCTATTTGCGTAAATGGCGTGCCCGATTAGTCAAATGACTTATTTGGCGATCTTCGCTGAATTACTCAGAGAGATTCCTCCGTCGATGGATGAACGAGCTGCCTGTCTCCTTTTTATCTTTCAGACATTATTTTTTCCAGGCCTAAATTTGGCACTATTCTCTTATTAGCTTTTTTGTTTAAATGCAATTGCATTCAGTTTTCACCTGGCATGTTGCTAAGCAACCACTCACACCAGTCTCCCTCCCTTTTGTTGCATTGGCAAGTGGCACCGAAATAGGTGCGATAGAGTGCATTAAAGTTGCTACGCAGACACAATTTGTGACCTTTCACCTTTGACCTTTTGAGTCACAATTGCGAGATGTTAGACAGTTTATCCTGGTTGTCATATTAAAGCCCTAGTTTATATATAAATCCTGTATATATTAAATCCCTTTTGCTCACAATAATTACACCAACAACCACACGCCGTGGTGCCAAAATCTTTTTTATGAGAGTCCTATAGATACATCAGAACTGTATATATTTCCCCTTGTACCACTGGAGTAGTTCCGACATAATTTTACCATTATGCTTACCTGTGATTGAATACACCACTAAACCCAGTAATCTGCCATCTGGAATTTTCTGTTCCCATGTCAGAGTAGTATTGGAGGTGGGCTGAACAACACAGGAGATTTTGGGTTAAACTACTAATCCTAGTTTGTATCCTGAGATTGTTTAAAAATAATTTTGTAATTCCTATTATTTAAGGTGTGCTGACACACCTTTGAAGGACAGCCCAATGTTATTTGGTACCTGTGAATTATGTCTTCCACAATTCCCCTGGCCACACTTGTAACTCACTGTGCCCATTCCTGTTGGCAGAGTTTAACCTTGTTGCTCTGGTCGTAATAATACACGTTCATGGTACAGCACTGCCCCCTAGTGGATATTTCCCACACCCACTTTATACCGAAGGTCCTTTTCATTAACCTGGAGTAAGATTGGATTCGCTTACAAATGGCTGAGACATTGGTGTCGCTATAGATTATTTTGAAGCCCAATAACTGTGTTATGTCTCAGTGTGCAATTAGTCTGAATTACGACAGAGTCACCAGATGATAGAATATTTTATTTGTGGAGTTAAATATTCCTTCCTTCCCATAAAGTTTGAAGAATCAATTGGATAAAGGATTTTGATTTGGCTAATGTGTGCTGAATTCTAAAAAGCTGCCCTGTTTTAACTGCATCATGGCAGCACATGCACCACAGGAGGTGGTGGGGGGGGGGGGGCGGCTCATAAGGGATGATCCCCACTGCAGAAGCCCAGGCTTGGGGCATATTGCCCCCCCTCCCCCATCTCCCTTTCTGGGTTTCTGCTTCCCAGAGAAGCTGGTTTCACGACTCGCAGAGAGGATGAGATTTGCAGGATCCAATTTGCGAAAAAAAAAAAAAAAATGAAAGCAACACATTTTTCAAGCTAACCCTCCCATGGCAGAGGAAGCCTTTAAAAACAATATGGTCTAAGATGCCAAAGTAGCTCGTTCTCCAGGCAGTTGAGGTATGGAGACAGTGTTTCTTAGAGCCGCACTGTGGGGCCGTGTGATACTGGTGATTTTAGATTCTAGATTATTCATTGTCATCTCACCATATAAGGATATACTTGTTCAAATATTTGCGTACTGTGTCCCACACGGTTACCATGAAACGTCATGTCTCTGGAGCCACCATGCAATTTAGGATGAAGTAAAGATTATTTACAATAAAAAAAAAAACAAAAAAAAATATTTAGAATAAAAAAAATAATAATATATGCACCTATACGTAAGCATACGTACCACAGCTGTATATATCTACATGAATATGTATTGCACAAGACCAGAACATCAGCTGCTGTGAGCAGCATCAACAATGATGACGCACAGATGCGCGCTGATATTTACACCTACACCCATACAGATGTGAGAGAGGACTGGTGTGGGTGTAATGTTAGGAGCAGGTGAGTCTTGGCATTTGTACCCGGTGTGTGTTTGGGCACAGCAGGGTGTCGAGGGGCCGAGGAGGTCATTGCATTCCTCATGGAGACGTAGGCCGATGTTCTGCCTCTTGCAAAAGCACCACGCTGATATCACACAATGTGCCATGACCAAACCAGCTACTCGGTGACCTCACACAGTGTTGCCATGACCAAACCAGCTACTCGGTGACCTCACACAGTGTTGCCATGACCAAACCAGCTTCTCGGTGACCTCACACAGTGTTGCCATGACCAAACCAGCTTCTCGGTGACCTCACACAATGTGCCATGACCAAACCAGCTTCTCGGTGACCTCAC
>JAODUD010000046.1:3443768-3453847 GCA_026784285.1 Stomatorhinus walkeri | reverse complement strand
ATCTGCGTGTGCGAGCAAGCATGGGGCCGGGGGTGGGGGGGCAGCGGGCCTCGCCCGTGCTGCCTTTGGTCCTGACAGCCCCACGCTGTTTCCCTGTTTACTCCCTTCTTCATGCATCCTGTGTTCTCAGGCTCACTCTCTCTCCCGCAGCTTCACAGATTCGCTTTTCCGGTCATCCACGGATGTATCCTTTCTGTCTGTATTTCTGTGAGAGATCCCATTACTGATGAACATCTATTCCCTCGTTTTCAGCCCTCTTTTATAATATTCAAAGAGAAGGACTATTTTAAGTTGTAATTCCACCCAGAGTCAAATTGGCTACTGATTCTGACCTGATTGAAACCAGGCTGGGCTAGAATTGATCCGATCGCTAGGGGAAATATTTATATAGGCCTAGTGGAGTCTACTGGATTTTCTAAGTGTGTCACCTACAGGCCGGCCATGTCATTGCAGGCCAGTACATGGTGTTAAGTGAGAAGCCACCACAAGGGGCGCTCTCGGTTGTAGTGCAAACCGTAACCTGTAGCATGGAAAAGTTACACCAGGGAGTTTATGTAGTCTGACTTAGACGTGGAATGATCTGGACTGAGTGTCAAATTGAGGCAGGTCCAGGAACCGACACTAGATGGCAGCATACCTCAACATATATCTAGTAGGACAAATATACACTCATTGGTCAATTTATTCATTACACTTGCTTGTCAGTCTGAGCAGCCCGCATCTCCAAACTGCAAATGATATGGCCGCAGGCAGTTTGCAGACAGGGTTAGGAGGTGCAGTTAGTGTTTGGCTGCGCATTAGAACTGCTGAGCTGTGTAATGTTGGACGTGGCATGATGCTGGTTGGAATCCTCAACTGCCAGCCATACAGTCATCGTGATGACGTCCGGCTGCATCAACGGGAAGGTCTTCGACTGGATTCTCATCTCTAGGAGAAGCTGCTTCCGTGCTGGGGTTCGCTATTATGTGCGAGGTGAACCTGGACCCATCATGCATCCAAGCCAGCTTTGATCGTGACTTTTTGGGTGGGGCTGAGGGCGAGGGGCCGTCCATCCCACCCCTGCCTCTGTAACGCATCCATTTTTCAGGCATTGACTCGGACGGACATGCCGCCAACTTTGTGGAGACTGAACAGATCGTCCAGTATAACAATGGAAAGGCCTCCTTCGTGCAAGTCAGTCTATCGCGATAAGATCCGTCGTGGTCTGTATCCGTGGGGCCCTCATACTGACTGTAAATGTTGTCTCCTGTTCTCCCCATAGACCCGCGGTTCCATTCCCTTCTTTTGGTCCCAGAGGCCCAATCTGAAGTACAAGCCGAGGCCACAGATCAGCAAAACCAGCAATCACGTGAGCTTTTACTGTTAGCCCTGCAGCCAATCAGGTCAGCGGTTGTTTCCATGCTGAGATCCCTTCCTTCTGTGCTTCCTAGATGGATGGCTTCCAGAGGCATTTTGATTCCCAGAGCATTCTTTACGGAAAGCAGGTCATCTTGAACTTGGTATGCTTCCATTTTTATGCTTTTACTACTATCTGAGGAGTTTTACCTTATTTGATATTTTATAGCCGGGGATTTTTGAATTTGTGCTGCTTGTCAGCGTTGTGCTCATTAACATTTTCGCTGCCTTCCCCAGGTGAACCAGAAGGGGTCAGAGAAGCCCTTGGAAGAGGCTTTTGCTAAGATGGCGACCAGCTTTGGCAACAACGTGCTCAAGTAAGGGGTACTGCCCACCTCCCATTCACACTTGCCTTGTGCGGTCCGAAACAGCCGAAATGATGACCTTACAGTCGGGCCTAGTGTAACCCATGTAGCATTATAACACCCTGTGTTTGGGGAGCTTCGCGGATCGCGAGCTGCTCGTAATCCACGTCAGGCTCAGCCTGCACTCTCCTCCACCTCCCGCCAGGTACATAGCCTTTGATTTCCACAAGGAGTGCAGCCACATGAGGTGGGACCGCCTGCAGATCCTGGTGGATAAAGTGGCAGAGATGCAGGATGACTATGGGTAAATGAGAGTGTGTGTGTGTGTGTGTGTGTGTGTGTGTGTGTAAGCCAGTGACTAAGTCTGAGTGGTTTTAATAGTAGTTAACGGTGGGTAAGATCAAGCGTGACCACTTTATGGATCTGTGGTTTGTTCAGAGCCCCTTTCACTGTGGCCTTCTGGGCGGTGCTCTAGCCAGACTCCAGTGCCCCTGATTGGTGGCGGCACACCTGGGGTAAGGCACTCCTGGTCTTATACTACTTCCTGTCACATGACGATATTCTCTCTAGCTACTTCCTGGTGGACTCGGATGGGAAGGTCATGCAGCAGCAAGATGGCACGTTCCGCAGTAACTGCATGGACTGCCTGGACCGGACCAACGTCATCCAGAGTCTGCTAGCTCGCCGTTCCCTGCAGGCCCAGTTGCAGGTGTCTTATCTTATGCATAACTTCACTCCCTAGTTGTTTGTTCCAGCAAAGGTCCTGGGCATCTGTTAAACTGGATGCCTCTGGCGTAGAAGATTCACAGGCCATCTGGCAGTAAACGGTCTGCCCTATAGAGATGGTCATCTGACTGTAAGCTGCCTCCAATTGTGGCTTCTATCATACAACAGAGGCTGGGCGTCCTGCACGTAGGTCAGAAGATTGAGCAGCAAGCTGATTTTGAAAAGATCTACAAGAATGGTGAGCCCACCCCCCTGCTGATGAGATTATCAGTCGTCCCAACCCCCCCCCCACCATTAACACTACAGCTTCTGAATTGCACCGTGTCCCTGGTTCCAGGGTGGGCTGACAACGCTAACGCGTGTGCCAAGCAGTATGCCGGCACTGGGGCCCTGAAGACCGACTTCACCAGGTGAGGAACCCGTCTAATCTTAAGAGCTTACGGATGTGGAGCCTGGAAGTGGCATCACAGAGATACCAGAGTGGGGTGAGCTTGTGGTTTAAGGTGCTCCTCAACTCTACTAGTTCTCTCTTGGAGTCCAGGCTCAGTCCTATGATTGGGCTGGATTTCCACTAAAGTTCATTGAGCCCAATAGCCTCCTAACCCTTAATATTAGCTCCTCCCCAAAGCGAAGTCTGCTAACAACATGACACTGGATGACATCTCTACACCCAGGACGGGAAAGAGGACCCACTGGGGTCTGCTGATGGATGGCTGGAACTCCATGATACGCTACTACAAGAACAACTTCTCTGATGGCTTCAGACAGGTACGGTACCCTCTCACATGGTGCACCAGGAGCTGTGCGATAAAATGGCGTGCTAGAAACTGGGCTCTGCGTGACACCGAACCAAGTTCAAACACCAAATGTTAAACAGATATTGTTAACAATCCTAACTGTGGGGGAGCCACCTGGGGGTGTACAGTGACTGCCCAGGTTTGATTTGGGGGGTGGGGGGGCTTTGTGGATCTCAGCTGCCTTCATGATGTACTGCCCCCCCTCCCAGGATTCTATTGACCTCTTCCTTGGGAACTACGCTGTGGATGAGATGGATGTGTTGACACCCCTACATGTGCAGAAGGACTGGAAGTTCCTCACTGTGAGTTTTATCCCTTGGGGGGGGGGGGGTCATACAGGTTGGGTGGTCTGAGGCAGGATGCAACCAATGTTTTTCTTATGGGGAGGAATTAACTTGGTCAGTCTTACTGCTGGGGGCGTCATTCTTTATTCTCCTCTCTCCCAGCTTCCCATCATCATGCTGGTCGCTTTCGCCATGTGCATCATCTGCCTCCTTATGGCCGGTAAAAAGCTCCTTTTTCAACTTTATTGGTCATTATTAGCAATGGAAGAACTCAAGCTTCAGAAAACAGCTTTTGTGGACTTGGTGTCAGTCACATGGGTAGCTTCCCCAGTTCCCATTGGTCACCTTATTATTGCTCAGATTTGTACTTTTGGCCTGTAATGAAGAGCATTCAGCTACCCTCATTTCTCCATTCACTTTGAGAATATTAGGAATGACTGACCTTTCAAAAATTCTTTAGAAGAATTGAAAGATCTTGATGCTTTTCTTACTCAGTAATAACTCGTTGGACCAGAGCTCATGGTACCATGACGCCCAAGCTGTAGGGCGGTTCAGCGTGACCCTTAGAGATTGTGGTGACGTCCTGCCATGTTCTCCAGGTGACACGTGGACGGAGACCCTAGCCTACGTGCTCTTCTGGGGCTCGGCAAGTGCCGGCACAGCCGCCGTCATCCTCTTCAATGGCCCAGATTTCGTCGACGCCCCCAAGCTGGTGCAGAAGGAGAAGATGGACTGAATGTGTGTGTGTGGAAAGCAGCTGAGCTCTGCGGGCCCCGTGTGTAACCCCTCCCAGCCCCCCCAGACCTGGAGCCTGTACTGACCTGCTCTCCACACTGTCCACGCACAAGTCATCCTATTCCACACCACTCGTCTCCGGTGTCACATTTTCCCAATGATTCCCAGCTCGGCCTTTGGAGGCTTTGGGTGTACGCACTAACTCGCGCACCAAGCACCTTTCCCCAGGTATCTCTCCACCCGAACCCGGCGTCAGGGCTGAGCGCCGTAACCATTCAATCTGCCTACCTGTATGAACCGTTTTCAGCACTTCTCTTCCATTGATAGTTTTTGAACTTTTCGTGTTTTTTTTTAATTATTATTATTATTATTATTATTGTGGGGTGTGGCCATTAATAAGGTGTAGGTTTATCTTCTTTTTAAAGCAGATCTGAGAAGCCGTCCCCATGTCTTCTGACGTGATGTGGAATAAGAATCTCATGAGCTGCCTGATACATCCCCGATGCAGTTTGTGTGATTCACACTGGATGCTCCAGCTGCTGATTCACACGATTCAGTGTTGATCTTACTTCTTGGTTAATGTTCTTGCGTGTGAGTGTTTGTTTGTTTCCGCTTGAAGACCCCTTGGGAGGGGGTACAGAAGGTGCTTGTGAAAATCCAAAATAACTACTAGGTGCATGGCTAGTGAGTTCTTTTTTTATTTTTTTGGAGATTTCTCTGGAATGTTTGGAGCCTTGCGTAACTGCTGTGGTAGTCAAAAGGCATAACTTTAATAGATGGGAGAAGGAAAGGGAAATTCCCATATTCCAAACCCTGCACAGCCACGATGGTCTGAAGTCCATCGCATGTGTGAATGTGTGGGCAGCAGGGTCCTCGGGTGACATGTGAGACCTTTCTGTGGCTGAGGAATGTGGACTCAAACACAGCTGGATCTGTGGAACTTATACCGGACTCCCAGTAGAAGTGGTTACTTTAAATGCCTGCCCCCCCACCCCCTCCAGTCTCTTTGTCCCAGTTCATTTTAGCACTGTCTACTTTAGATTCTGCCTCAATGGTTGCCTTACATCTTTATGGGGGAGGGGGGGGGGGGTTCTATTAACTCCCTTTGGAAAATGTCACTCATCAGTAATAATGCCCTTTGGGGTAATTCTAAGTTTCTCACTGAATCTCAAATCACTAATCATGCCTTTTGTCTTCACCATTAAATCTTTGACTTAGAGGGCCAAAGTACCCATGTATGGTGGATCATACACACCCAACACCACGCTATTAAACCGTGCAACATCTGTGTGTTCCGTAGCCTTGAACAGAACTGATGGTGCCGATTCTGGGGGCATTATGCTGTTCTGACCTCTAGTTAAACATTTGCCCTTAGGGAGGGAGCGGGGGAGTCTTCCATAGTGTTCGTATCACGTAGGATCACGCTGAAGGTTAGATAAGAAACAGTTTCTGATCCTCTTCAGCCTGCCTCATTTTGTCCTCTGTATAAATTACCTGTACAATGTATATTTTTAGGTGATCTATGTATTGTATATCTATATAATATATTATATATAACTAGTACTTGTAATTAGCCACTGTACATCTTACATTGGAGATTTGTATTTAGAATGCAAATTTTAGGGATATGATATCAGCTACGAGGGTTCCTTGTCCACCTTATTTTTATAGTTTATGGTCCAATCACGTTAAAAGGTTACGGGAGTAACGTCGACCAATAGTGTCGAATCATTATGATGACACTGCTTTGGGCTTTTACTGCAGGTCTTAATATTTCTTTCATGACGGTGGAGGGAGTCTGTCGCTTATATAAGAAACAATGTTCCGCTTTTTTATGGGATTTTGAAGCACGAGGCATATTTCAACTGTAGAGATTACGTTATATTTTCTTTTCTTCCAGTTTAAACTTTTGTTTTTTTATTTTATTTTTTCCTTTCTCGAAAAACCTTAATAAAATCCATTATGTCACGCGAAAAGTCTTCTCAAGCTATTTAAATTTTAAATCAAACTTATGCATGCGGTTGCAATAACGGTGTTTTAGGATTCTAAGAAAGGTATTTTCTTTTGAATGTAGCAAGAGGAACAACTTTTACGCATCCATCTTCCCTGCAGGTAGTACGTAAAAAAACGTCATCAAACAATTTGAACGGTAACCGCGTGCAGTGTTTCTTTGTTTTTGTTTTTTTGGGGGGGGGTGGGGTTAACATTACTGAGATCTGGCTTTGCCAAGCACTCTTCAGAGTTTAATCCTCCATTGAAAAGGCTGGAATTAATATGTACAGAGTGCCATTGCCAATTAGTATAGCCAAAGTGAAGAAAAAGTCTGGTGACCCAGAATTAATAGATATTCGGGATCTTAACAGCCATTAATAAAACTGCGAGTAGTTATCTAGAACTGATTGTATCAAATCGCATATACACGACAGAATATCGCAAGTGGACCAGATTTCGGATTTCAGGGATAAATGTACGCAATCACACAGTAATTAACGCACTGCTCATTTTTTAAATAGGTCAACATGTAATTACCTTGCATTATGGCCTCTAAACAACGTACAGTACTATGGACACCGCACCGCACACTGTTAGTGAGTGTCTGCTTATTCCTTGGTACAGTGTACGTTAGTGTTGAAGAGCATAAGTTGGCCTAAACCATGCAGTGACGCAAGAGACCTGGGGGAAAGTCGTACAGAACTGACGTCATTTTCACGGCACCGTTAGCTCATTCACTTCTATCAGAGCATTAAAAGGTCACAACGGACAGACATTTAACAGGTACGAAAAGCTTCTGAGACACACGTAGCAAGTGCCGAAAACCGGGAAAAAAACAAACCAAAAAGGAAATATGATTAAGCATATCTCGCTCTGGGTTTCACTGTTAATGTGGTAGGAGACGAGGAGAGACCTGTCTGTTTTTATGTTTGAAAACTTTGGAAGCTGACAGTATGAAACACAGCAAATTAAACTTTCACTAAAATGCCTTGTTCACCCCTCTTCACGCGTTTCTGCACTTATTCTTGTTTAAGCAGACTGAATTTGATTGTTTTATTTTCGAAAAAGTGCAAATTATGCTTAATTTGCCTTTTTAAAGAAAAAATAAGTGCAGACTATTGAAGCAGTGTATCAACGGAATGCTTAACAAAAGCTACTGAAAAAAATAATGTTATGAGTTTGATTTTATCTAAAAGTTACACCTAGGCTTTTCAGTAAATTCTGCTTAATTTGCCTTTTTTCTGTCATTGTTTTGTTGGGGTGGGGCGTGAAAATATTTCTTCCTGCCAAGTGGGGAATGAGAAAAAGTTTGAGAACCACTGCTAAACAGATATTCAATAATTCATGTGACATTTAATTCCGGTCCTCCACCTGAAGGTGGCGACATTTCGTCGCGGAACAATTTTTGCCCTCTGTGTTTCCGGTACACGATGGAGTCGCTTCCGCTTTTCATAACTACAACGACGGATCTGGCGGCTTCGTAGGAGTGATCTGTACTTTTTCCCCATTTTGATCGGAGAGTTTTTTTTGATCAAGTCACCTGCAAACATGAAACTTGTGCGGTATGTTTGTTCATTTCTTTGTGTTTTAGACGCGTATTGTTGGGGAGGCCTCGAAAAACTACTACCTGCTGGTGGATGGATTTAGATTGGAGTTGAGCTGATGTTTGGGGCGGGAAGTAAGAATGAATGAACGGAGGGATGAATGGAGTATTTTGTATTGTACGCGTATTTTTCGCTGGCTGTTAAACAGCCTGGTACGATACGTGTTGCTGTATGTAGACCTGTTTTTTTGTTTTTGCTCTGTCGTTTAATAGTTGGAAATTGGGAAAATACTTGCACGTCTGAAATATGTTGTATCCTTACCGCTTTGAAGCTGTTTATCTCGGATGTATGCAAATTAAAAAAATAATAATTTTTATTATCGTTATTATTTGGAAATCAGGAAATTGTGTGTTTGACTTGAACGTGCAGGTGAGGTTCATTGTGTGTCGCCGTGTGTTGGCATCGTCTCTGCTCATGTGTAGATCTGTGGTTCTCTATGTCGGAGTTGCTCTTCACTGTAGCCTAAAATTGGCCGCTTTTTGTCCGGCCCCTTGAATCTAAGTTTTCCCCTCTGGGCAGATTTCTGATGAAGTTGAGCCACGAAACGGTCACTATAGAGCTGAAGAACGGCACCCAAGTCCACGGCACCATTACAGGTGAGTTATTGTCATGCGCACAGAAAACAGGCGTTGTAGCTGTACAATGAAATTCTGACTTTGGACATCCTCCTTTCACTACAGGAAATAGAATAATGATATAAATGAACATAAATACGTAGCAAGTAATCCGGTGCAGTGTCTCTGTGTAGTGCTGCATGTGTTCACACTGTGTTGGCTTCAGGCGTGGATGTCAGTATGAACACGCACCTCAAGGCCGTGAAGATGACGCTGAAGAACCGGGAACCTACTCAGCTGGAGTCGCTGAGTATTCGCGGCAACAACATCCGCTACTTCATCCTGCCAGACAGCCTGCCGTTGGACACGTTGCTGGTGGACATCGAGCCAAAAATCAAGTCGAAAAAGAGGGAAGCAGGTGAGAATCTGAGTCTGTGCAGCACGGACTTGTTGTACTTGGAATTTGGTGGTTAAGATTGAAGAGACTGTGAGATCAGACTTTGTGGAAGCTTCTGGTTTTGCTGTAGTCTATTGGTAGGTTATGAAATCGCTCTTGCTGGAGCCAGGCGTAATCTTGGATTTTCTCTTGGAACAAAGTTGAGGCCTTTGGTTTTATCAATGTTATTCTCTGATTGACCAAAATTTACTCAGTGTAATGTTTAAATGTAATGAAAGTCATGAAACAAATGTCATGACCCCATTCAGCCAGCAAGACTTAGGTTGCCCTCTGATTTAGTCTGTTAGTGGTGTTTGGGGTTGGCTGGAAATTCAGTCAGGTCTGATAAATACTAAACAGGGCTGTGGGACCTGGCGATGTTTGGTGATTGGTATAAAGCCTAATGATTGTTTCCCCCCTCTGTCTCTCACCTCCAGTGGCTGGCCGAGGGCGGGGCAGGGGCCGAGGGCGGGGCAGGGGCAGAGGGCGGGGGCGTGGGGGACCACGGCGATGAGGCCCAGTTCACTGCACTGTCCACACCAGCTATGTCTCACTGTACAGTTGTTTTTTTTTTTTTTTTTTTATAATTTTGCCATAAAACCTTTACTGATTTTAATGTCCCCCCCACCCTCTTTTTATGTAATAAACAGTTTTCTTCACAAAATTATGTGATTTATATGGTTTCATTGGGTATACCTGTATATTTTTAAGGAGGTTTGTATAATTCAATGTAGAATTGGATGATCTTTAATGATTTAATTTTATGAAGGGGAGCAGATTTGTGTCCCTTATTTTCATGTCACCGAGTCCGTTTGTCCAACTGTACAAATACAACTGGATGTATAACTGAAGCTTAGAGTACATAAAACATGAGAAAAAAATTATGAAGTGTTGAGGAAATGTTCACACCTAAAAAAAAAAGGTGAACATATAAAACGGCAAGACACAGGAAGTGTTTAGGCAACTTCCATGCAGCTAATTGGGTTTCATGACCCAAATTATTTCATTTCATGTAGGTATTTGAACTGAATATCAAAGTTAAAATGTTCACAGTACATTTATGATTCTCACATCAGTACCATTGGACTAGAATTAGAATTTAATGATTAATTGTCATTGTTGACGCAGCACAGCACACAACAAAATGTGTTCTCTGCATTTAACCCGTATGTGACATGGCAGGTGTTGGGTTTACTCTAAATAATGCAATTTTTAGAATATGGACTAAGGGGTTAATTCTACAATAATGCA
>JAODUD010000046.1:3394838-3412399 GCA_026784285.1 Stomatorhinus walkeri | reverse complement strand
GGGGTTAGTGAAGTGTGTGTCCTGTGTGGCAGAGCACGCATGGGAGTGAGGGTGCCTTATGATTGGCCACTGCACTCAGAAAAGGCTCCCATGGAACTGATGTTTTCACTCACTGGGGTAAATTCAGAGTATACATTTCAGCCAAAGGTATAATAGAATGACCCTTCCTAAGACTGGATCCAACAACTTTCAGGTCCATGTTTTTAGCTATTACAGTGCATGTAGGCTTCTACAGACACACCCACTGTACATTTATATATCTAATAGTTATCGTACATTTAAATCACTCCATTGCAGAGATAGAACAGAGATGCCGGCATCTTGCTACACACAGAGTCAGTACGCCATGCCGATTAGCAGAGCGGCTGGTAAACGTGCAGCCGTCATAGACTTTATGACTTAAACCGGGACTGTGAGCAATAAGGACCCGCGACGGCTACTGGAATTCAGCAAAAGCGCCCCAGGCTGAAACATCTATTAACTGCATTGCCGTTCGAACTGTATTGCCGATGTAATAGATTATCTTCGACAAGGCCAGATAGTCAGAAAATGGATCCCACAGCAAGCATCGGTCTCCCACGCCCTCCCGTTTTGGCGTTGGACGAAAATATAACAAACGTCCCTGAGCCCCGCAATCAAGGTAAATATTAACGTTAATCTTTACATATACTGCTTTTCCCCACCTAGTTTTTAGTCCTGGTTTAACACGGAATACGGGATTACATGGAGCAACCTTTAAGAAATTGCAACCTAGTCTGGGTGCACCAAACTGCGGTTACTCCGCGCATGACATCATTGCATTCGCCGCACACCAATGCATCTGATCGCGAACCATATCGGACCCATCTGAGTGGGATCCTAAACCAGGGGACATCGACAGAGCCCTTAGAACGACGCATAAGCAGTCCCTGTCGCATTACGTTGTGTCATACTCACAAAATTGTCGGCGCCGCCATTCACATTATCCGGGCAAAGGACATAGAAGGAGATTCCCGGTTCGGCATAGAAATCCAGGCGTCTCTCGTCGAACTCTTCCGCGAATATGAGATCGAAGGGGTTGCCCGCGCACCACTTCTCCGCCGTGTCAACCAGCTGCTTGAACTCCATCCTTGGCCAGCTGTTTCGCTCACCTGGTTGGCCGCACCGGGACTTATCCTCCTCGCTTAGGGATGGTCGATGCACGAAAGGCTGACGGCGCTCCCCCGGGCTCCTAGCAATCCGTCAGCATCATGCATGAGAAAAAAAGAACAGCGAGCGGCCGTCAATGTCTCACGTTCATCTGTTTACGGCGTGTTGTTCCCGTCCAGCTCCGTCCGCGAGGAAGAGGAAAGGATGAGCCGCGCCGGGGATCGGACTGTCACACACAGGGGCACGGCCAGTGGTGACGTCAGCTCCCTCTGCCGGTACGATGACGACATGCAGAAAGCGCCGACCAATGGGAGGCGGCGTTGCGTGCGGATCGGCCGCTGGCGGCCGTCGCGCTCGCTAGCAATGGACACCGGCAAACGCGAAGGGGAAGATTTTATAAATTTTAACCAAAATATGGTTGGAAATGCGTTAGAAATCGTACGCGAATTACACTTCTATTAAATATTCGAACAAGCACATTTTTGGTTCAACCTGAAACACACACGTTTCAAACCCTCACCCTTGTGAATATCATACATTTGCATCCACTGAACCAACGTTGCTGTCCCAATAAATTTTACTGTATGCATTTAGGCAATATTACACGCCTATGGGCCCACATAGCGTACACAACATATTGCTGTGCAGATTTGATTAATTTTTAATTGAAATTGTTACTAGTTTAAAGAAATCCACATAGACATAGCATGCGGGATGGTGCTATAAAAATACAATGTGATTTAATATACTTCTAAAATACATGTAAAATTTCCCATACAAATTTGGCTCGCAAATATTTCTGGCTAGTTTTTGTTTAATTACAGCAGGACGAAGGTTGTCTTCTGATGCATGCAGACGGGACCCGATATTTAAAAATCTCTTGAAGCTGTTATGTCACGTCTACGGCTGTATAGAAAACCAGAACAAATTTCGTCATTCCAGCTGAGGAAAAAAATGAGAATGGCAAATGGATCAAGGCAGAATTTTTCTGCGGTGAGAGTAGCCCCTTGTGTCATTTTTATTGAGCAATAACGACGCTGCTTATTTGAACATCCGGAATAAACCAGGATGCAAGCAGCCCCATCTGCTCCCCCACAACCAATTACTGCGCCGATCAGGAGCCTACAAGTTTGGAGATGCTAGACAGTAGGAACAGATGTTTGAAAACCAAAATAAATAATATTAATATATATATTTTAAAGAGTTTCAACCTTTGATCACCGTAAATCTAGGTTCAATTTAATTCAATTCAATTTTATACGTATGGCGCGTTTTCACGTTACATTGTCTCAAAGCGCTTTACATTATTCCTGCCCAAAGCCCCCAGGTTAAGTCAGCAAAACACGCACTAAGTTGTTTGTGATAAGGGGGCTTACTTTAAGCAGTGTAAGCTCGTGCATGCTCCTCGCTCGGTAGGCTGTGTGTTACAAGCATTCCCGACCCTCGGGCTTTCACTTGCCCTTAGAAACCTGACAGAGGGCGTTATTCAGGTGATATCATCGTCTCGCGCAGCGTTTCACGTGAATGTCTGACAAATGTTTGCGGACAGGCATCTTCAGAACCCCCAAAGATCTTGCTTGAACATCTGGCAATGTTCATTCCTCTCCGAACTGGAATTTTTCCCAGTCTGTCACCAGAATGCAGCAGGGGAGGGGTCTCCTTACTGGTTTCCAGTAGGGAACTGATGTTACTCACATAAACCAGTGAAGCAGACAAAATAGCAAAAACGTTCTCATTTTGAACACGGGTTGTTGAAAGAACGCGTTCTTCAAACTTCTGTTTCAGCTGAGTTATGTCATATTCTAATGTATGAAGATATAATTTATACGCCTTTAAATAAAGGATCTTAGTAACCACAGCTGGTATTGTGTTGTTTCACAGAGATTCTCAGACCTCATTGGAAGGGATACGTTCATCATTTCTGAATAGTCACATTTATCATTGCATTTAAATAGAAAACAAAAACGTCCTTTATTTATGTTTGTTTTCTCGTTTTTAAAGGACGGGCATTAATTTCAAAAGAATTACTTCTCTAGCCATCTGGTGTTGGTCTAGTTGGATCGTTACGTTTTATACTCTACACCACAAGGGGCAGCATTGACCTTTTTGTGAGAGTTTCCTGTAATCTAATTTATTAATATCCTGTCAGGGTCTCGGAGCTCTGAGGGTCATCCCAGGAAGATAAAGGAAAGAGGTTTCCAGTAAAGAGACTTTTTTTTTTTACATCTGTGGTATGGCAGTACTCCATGGCAACCCTCCACAACCCCGGCCGCTGCTAGACAGCACCGCTGCTTGGCAACCGTACCACCATCGGAGAGAGCAAACAAAGCAATCAGGACAGGCATCCCATGGTGCAATGTAACATGCTTTCCTCCACAGGCATCTAAGGATAACACAGGCTGCCAGGCCACTTCCTCTTCCATCAGATACACAAAAACAAACTAGCTGTCCGCTTCCTCCCAGTTCTTGTAACAGACATCTTCCTGATCAGCTGATCACAGCCCATAGTGACCCGGCATCCTGGAGGTCCCTTCTCCTCTCTCTCTCTCTCTCGATGCCAGACTTCCAGTCCATGGTGTGGACCTGCCCATCCAGTGGTAAGGAACTGGACAGTCCTCCACTGAAGAGCTGTTCCCAGCCCCCACCCTGTACCCTATGGCCATTTACATCGCATTATAATATTATAATGATGAAGAACAACAGAAAAAAAGGTTACAGGGGAAAATCCTGTAATTCTAAATAATCTAGTGGAGGATATTTTTCATTAACTGGTGCTCATGCAAAGCTTTGACTGAATTATGGAGGAAAGAAACATCTATTTGGGATTTAGGAATTGCAGCACAACTGACAAATAAGAACCCTCCCCCCATCACACACCCTTGTACTTCATTCATGGTTATGGGTGCTTTACGTTTTCAAAAAATACACATAAAGTTATACCCGACGTCTTTTTAAGTATGTATTTGCCATTTAGGACAGTGGTCCACTAGAAGCCTATTCATTTCCGCCCACACCCATACCCATGAATTAGATATTTTTCACCCGGTCCATAATAACTTGGGGGTTACCCGTCAGGTGCCCGAACCCGTGTAGGACTCTTGGCTTTGGGGAATTGAACCAAAAACCTACAGGCATGAATTCTGGCCATGACTTCTGCGTTTTGGCCCAGCAGGGTGGGGTCCACTCCCAAAGACGGGGTGGGGGCACTAGTGACAGTCACTTAGAGGAGAATAAACTCCACTTCCTGTGGGATGGTGCAACAAACAGCTGCATGCACTTTACGCTATACATGCTCAGTCCAAATGAGACTTCTATGATCTAAATGTAAATCGCACACATGCTTTTTAACTGTCAAGTTTACTATGCTAAATTATTACTTCCATTTCAGCCCTACCACACCCATCACCGCCGAACCGGAGGATTCTTCTGATCTTGCAGTCTAACTCGGAAGTAATCTTCTGTAAAATTCCTCTCTGGAAATACAGCCTGATGCATTTACGGTGCCACACCACATTACCGCTGTTCCCCGCCGTCCCCTCTCGCTGTTTGACCGCGAATGAACCCCCGTGAATCGCAGCTATCCCAGGAGGGCTGTGAGACGACGGCGTTACATAATCGCCGTTATTCGCTCGACTTGAGAGTAAAATAATTGAAATCTCTCTGCCCGTGAAAACAAAGGAGTTCTCGTATCTCCCTGACAGCCCCTGAGTCAGGCTTGGGCATCACCCAGCATTTCCGCTCGAGGGACTCGCCCATATCACACGCGAACGTTTGGGATAGCAGGGCAGCCGCCAGGCCAGGCGGAACTAAAATGCGTCCATGGAGCTAAAGTTAGGGCAACATTAAATCCTTGATTATGGGGCACAATTTGACGACCGGGACATTTAGCAAGGCTGACGGTCAGCAAACACGCTGGGTCCCCGATTTAAGGATTATTGAAATTCTCATTCTCATAAACTTGGGTTTGGTAATAGTGGCGTCGCCGGATTAGCGTACCCTCCAGCGTTGCACCCTTGGGATTTATAACACTACTGAAAGCTAAGTGAGCTTAAGTAATACACACCTGATATAGATCTGAAGAGTCTGTGTTGAAAAACTATATTGTAAACTTAAAAAATTACTAAATAGTAGAAATGAAAAACCACGTGACTGGTGTGCAAGGGTTTTTGGTGGTTTTAGGGTCATTGAGCGCTTGGAGGCCGCACCAAGAATGATAGGGGAATTAATACCCGTGATAGTCCTTCACAAGGCATGTACACACACACACACACACACACTACAGGCATCACAGAGATGTCGATTCACTCACCTGCATGTGTTTGGTTTTAGCCAGAGGACTGCTGCCTTCTGCATGACACAGGGAACATGCAAACTTCACAAGCAGCAGAGGTGGGATTTGAACCTTCAACGCCTTAATGTGAGCTGCCATGTCATCCTGTGCGCTTTTATTTTTATTTATTTATTTAAATAATTTTAGTAACTAATCATGGGGCTTCACTGGCACAAACCAGTCATATTGACTCACTGGTGTCACTGGTGCTTGTCCCATTATAAGTCTTCATTGTTTGACTAAGATCACTTTTTTGTGTCAGATTTAGCTGTGGAGCTCTGACAACTGAAAAGAGTCCCCATTCCATGTAAATGTCACACTGTGGGGACCGATAGTGTTGAGTGAGGTTTAAGGCTTGTCATAGTTGGGATTATAGTTATGCCCATAGAAATGAATGGAACGTCCCCGCAAACATTTAGCTATCTGTGTGTGTGACTGTGTGTGCAGCATGAGCGATGGCGTGTGGCTGGGTTACCGTGGCGACTGATCACTTGGTCCTCTGCTGACAGCTCTTGCTGACCCTGACAGCACTAATAGAGGTTTAATGTGAGGTAGCCGGTGGCGTTCAGCAATCCGAGCACAGGAGTGACTTAGTTTAGGACCTTCTTTCGGGTTTCTAGGACGAAAAATACCCATAAATAAAAGCCAAGGCTGTTAGTATGTGTGCAGCTCTTCAGGAACCACTAAAGGGCACGGTCACATGACACGGTACAAAGAGCGATGTGCCGAGTCGGACGAGTGGACCTCAGTGAACCAGAACCTTCAGCCTTTGGTCACTTCCTCAGAACTTTTTTCCTTTGAGTAAATGTGTAAAAGTCTGATTTCAGTGTCTCAGCTTCAAGAGGAAGTTGAGCACTTCAGATTAAACCGGAATGGATAACACAGACATGTATATTCACACGCCATACTTGCCTCTATCAAATGCTTATATCAGTGGTCTGGACAACGGACCTTCAGGCAGATCCAGCCCATAAGATAATTCTATACGTCCCGGAATGTGTTTATTTCATTACCAAAGGGGCACTATTATGCTCATTTTCAGTCCTCATTATTTTATTTTTGTATTTTATTAGAACAGATTTTCATGCTTCAATAATACGAAACACATAATTCTCTCATATAGTTTAGCTCTTTTCACTCTGTCTGTACCTGTAACCATAGATATCACACACAGAAATGCTGCATTGAGCTTATCAGTGTGTGTAAACTCCGCTGCCATCTTACCTGACCAGTACTGACTGCTACTAGTACCCACCACAAGTGGAAGATTCCGGACGTTTGTGCTATTTATGGATGTTCTGATAAGAGAAACGATAAAACTAAACAACAGGAAATAAAATTTTGCATCATTTTTAGTGCATAATACACTGTATACATTTAGAATGAATAATCTTTATTTAAAAAAATATATATAAATAAAATTATACCATGTTATCCATTATACATGCAGTAAGAAAACAGGAATTCCTAAGAAAAAAGGAATACATAGGGTAAGTTCATTTGGAAGAGAAGTACTATCTACATTAGATCGTCAATATGAAAACCATCATTTGTAATTTGACCAAGCATTCTGTATCATGAATACATGTCTGACATTCATAATAAACCACTTGAAAATTGTGTTATGAGGTGACCTCACCATGTCACATAAGTAAGGGCTGGAATTCCACCAAGGTGTGTCAGGCAGATTAGAGGAATGGATTCTGTGATGAGAGTTACTCGCTGCGGGGTGTATTTTGGGCCATATGACTTTGCAGATTGTTTATATGCGCACAATGCCTCATAACACACTAAGGGAAAGGGCAAAACCAGAGAAGTGTAATAGGTCCTCCTTAAATCTGGCCTACAGGTCGACCTTCCGTTTTACACTTTATAATTTTCATTAAATGATCAACATAGACCTGGTTTTCCAGCAGATTAGTTGAATGTAGATCTTGTATTGTTTTCCCCAATCTCTCATTTCTCTTTCAGTTCATAAAAAACAGCCCAAAGGTCCCCCCCCGGGAAGAAGCCCTCCTGGGTTATTTGAGTCAGAGATCTGCACTTTATACAATTTTGAACAGCTTACATGCTTATACATATATTTCATTGTTTGCTTATTCTCTCTATCAGTCTTGCAAATTTACAGATTTCAGGCCTCAGGCCTTACACACAAGTTATGCACCCATATCATTACACAGTAGCACCGCCCATTTAGGAGCATGACCAATAACAAGAACAGCAAACAAATATCTAAGCATTATTTAAAAACGACAATTAACATCACATAATAATCAAAGCACAGTGCTATAAAGATAGTGCTGTAAAAACTTTTTTGGTCAGTGATATCTGGAGTTTTAAAAACCACTTTATCGTGCTTCCTTTCTTTGTACAGAAGGAACAATACATGCGTGGGGATGGAGTCTAGGACGTCTAGACCATCGTTTTAGGCCAATTATCTGAATAGCAGAAGGCTTAGGTGATGCAATACTATTATTTATGAGAATCCCTGGTGTATATGAATGGGGACAGACTGTTTTGACGGGCTTTTTAGACGCACTCGTGGGTTTTGTGGGTTTGAACAAACGGACGGTCGGAACTTGTCCTGTTGCGATACCGAGGACCTGTCATTGCAGCTCTAAGCATGCAGGACATCTGTCAATAACAGAAAATTAACCAAACGGGAAAGTACGGACGTTTAAAGGAATGCTTCACCGACTCTTGCCAATCTTGCATTTCTTGGGGAGAAGTAGGTCAAGTGATCCGCCCCTGAAATGTCATTCTTCAGAAGTCAAGTAAGGCTTTCCCCTTTTCTTTACTGTACGCCAGTGCATAGAAGTATACAGACAATTTGGCAATCGGATTAAGCGCGCAGTCGTGGTTTTTACGTCTTCAAAGAGGATAAAACACGAAGTATAGGCTACAATATATAATAATACAGCACTGTATAGCTAGTTGGGAGTGATATTATGCAAATATGTAAAGTTGCCGTAATGCCTTTATTCAGAAGGGGGCGGGCGAACCGAAAAGCTACGACTCCGACTCAATTTCTGTAACAGCCGGATAGTTAGATTACCGACTGCGTGTCACCGGAATTTCGATCTTGGTTTTGCTGGTAGTTAAGTTGCCTCTTCGGTCGGGTACCGATAGTTTCCCTATTTAAAGGTCCGTGGTTTCCCTTGTTTTACCATCCGTACAGCGATGGCCTGATTTGCGTGCTCTTGAATTTGCCTTCGGCGTAACTTTGCGGGTCGGATTGTCAGCGAAAACAAAACCGCACAGACCCGAGAGCGTGATTTTACAAAATGGACAGATCGCAAAAAGGGAATAAATCCGGAGGTGATTCCGAATCACAAGAGGAGGAGGAAGTCGATCCCAGAATTCAGGTAAAGGGGAAAAGTGACCAATGAAAGATGAAATCCTGAATGTATTGCGCGTTAATTTTTAGTAAAGCTTTTTTTTAAATTTACCTTGGAAGACAGCGTGAAATATACCCGTTTTTCGCGGTCTGTTTTCTTAAAGTCAAGCATTTATAGCGTATAGGTTGACAACGCGAAAGTTGCCTATGCCAGCTGACTGGGGCTGCGTGCCCGGCAGGGAATGGGTCGATCTCCTATAACACATATCTGTCGGTCATTTTGCACAAGTGTCATACAAGAATATCTTTGTAACTGAATAACACAAAGTAATCCTCCGGTCACACATCCCTCCATCAACCACACCCCTTTTCATGGTTTTATCGATTAATAATTACTAGTTTTATGTCCCGTTTTAAGGAGCATCTCTTAATGCGTCACGGATATAAAACTTACTTTTCCTATCGGTTTTAATTGCTCACGCTGCGCGCAGGCGTATTGCTACTCGGCAGAGCATTTTGACGGCTCTGGGTGTGGGAAGCATTTAAAGATGGCTCTCATTTTACCTCAAACTTTGGACTAATGTGCTCTGTAACAAGCCCCAGCTGTGACTTAGTACCCGTATGTAACATTCTCCTCCTCCTTCTCCCCATCCCCCACTTTCACATTTTAGGGGGAGCTAGAGAAATTAAATCAGTCCACGGATGAAATCAACAGATGGGAAACTGAACTTGAGGTAGGCGCGCCTCTTCTCATGGGTGTAATTTTTCCTATAGCAGAACAATTTTAATGGTCAAGTGACATCATTGCACTAAACTACAAGGTCGATGTCACCGGTTTCACTGTCCATAAACATTCTAAAAAAATGTTTTTTTAACACTTCTTGGAAATGCTGACGGCATCTGAGTTTTATGTATGTGAGATACATCTGTTAGAGGTGGACCGTAGTGGTCCATGAGTCGCGTGCTTTATTTCTGCCCCTTACCCAGCATGCCTCAGGATGCATCTGCCGGAATGACATTCATCAGCGATCCTTGTTCTGTGACGTATGTCAAATGACTTGACGCTCATCCTGCAAGAGCACTTTGTATGGATTATATAGTTAAACTTACCTGGCAAATATTATTATGTTATATTATTGTTAAATATTATTTTTGGGCAATCTTTACAGAGCTATTATTTCATTTTTAACCAGTAATTGGATGTTACCAGAATAAAAATGTTTGGACCAGATGTGAGAAATCACATGCTGCTTCTGCAAACCCTGGATTCTGCCTGTGTCAACATAACATGGTCAGATAGCAGCGGTGGGTTAATCTACCCAGCAAGGCAGGACGCGCTTCCCAAGCATCAAGTTTATGTCACCAAACTAAGGCGATTAAAATAGTTTGTGCATTGTGCATAAGTTTTATGTGGGAATACAATACAATTCATAAGAGTCCATATTTGAAAAGGTTTTGCAATTTCCGGCCAAGATATAAAAACCCCCCACTTAATTAAACAATTGCAGACCCACAGAATGGTTTTCTGTGGTGAATTATGAACCCATGAATGACCTTTCTTAGGGCCTCACCTTTTGAGTTCTATGCAAAATAACCCCCCCCCCCCCACACACACTTGTATTGCTGTGAGCTAGGAGGCAGTCGCTGTGTCGTGGCACGTTGAGCACCGTTCTGCAGGAGCTGCTTCTTGGAGACCTGGCCTGTTCTGGGGCCATATGCTATGCTGTAGCCTGCAGTGCTGCCAACTGTAGCCCACAGAGCAGATCTCCACCAATACCGCAGGAGGTACAATCAGATTTACTATCCCATATAAAAAGGAGAAATAGTCCCACTTAATGAGCTCTGTTGGCCCTGTCACGAGGAGGTGATCCAGCTGGATTTTGGGGTGTATGAAGGGCAGCTAGGCAGAGGGCGAGGTGCAGGAATGGGCTGGCAGTGAGTGGAAGTTAATATTACAAGAATGGGTGGCTTTTTGGACCGTAGTTTAATTCCCATACCGTCAGTTTCTTCCCTATTCTGCATTGCAGCTGTTTATTGAAGAGCTGTTCTTGGGTATACAGATGTGCATCACACAGTGGATTCGAAGCGCAGCAGTCAGTCTGCCAGTGAGGCCTTGTTTATTGCTAGGGCTTGTAGCTGGCAATCTGCTCCCATGCAGTTTGGTTTCTTCACTGGAAAATAAAGAGCCAGCTGGTTGTAACTGGGAGAATTTCTCGGTCTGCGGGTCTTGGGAGTGGCAGTGCTGTGTGGTTTGTTTAACCGTCAGCTGTGGCTCATTAACAGTGACTTTCGCTTAGGGTTGATTTAGCCTGGAGGCCATTTGTTGCCAGCTCAGCTGCGGGCCAGACCAGAGCTCTTGCTCCTCACACCTTTTCTTAGCTTTCAAATTCCCATGGGGAGAATATGAACATCACAAATAAAATGCTGACCTTTTTACCTGACGTCTAAATATGTTGGGGGTAATGAAGTATCAACTTTTGTGTGTCTCCTTGAGTTTGGATTATAACAACAATTAGGGGTGTGCGATATGACAATACGTGTCGTTTCATACCTTTTATTTCGTGGTGTCACAGAATACACTGGTTGCAGCAACATTTCTTCATCATTTGGATGACGGTTTGCAGTGTTACATGCCACCACATGGGATGTGACACTTGTATGGAAATTTTTATTGGACTTCATTATTTGTAACCCGCAGAAGACAATCCACAAATGTATACCATGATCCGGAAATATTTCACTACCTACAAATACGTGTTTTTTAGTTTGTGTTGTGAAAAATCATATTAATAATTGCACTGTGTCTATTCACCCACAGTGACTTTAAGCAGGACAGCTGGGCTATTGAACGAGTGTACACATAGAGCGAAATATAACACCTGAAACAGGCGAAATATATTACAACATTGAAAGTTATTACAGCCAGAAACCAGCCAGGTAAGGGGCGGAAGTGACTTTCTAATAGTTTGAAGTTTGACTGTTAACTTATCTGACAGTTGCTCATGAATCGGTAGGTGACATCAAGTGACCTTCAAACGGAATGGAAAACATTAAGTGCAGGTGTGAAATGCGCTGCTAGGACAGTTCATATCAGGCTTCTAGAAGTCCCATAAAGCAAGGAAGAAGCTCTTCATTAATGAGAAACAGGGGAGAACCAGGATGCAGTTTGCAAAATATATATATTTTATTCACAGATGCACACACATAAATTGAGAGATAAAAAAAAAACTGTGCTGTGGTCTCTTAATTTTTTCCAGAGTTGAATGGCAGACACACGCACTGTTATTCTCCCTTCCTGAAACTCGAGTAAACTCCCTTTTAATGAATCCATCAACAGTCGTCTTAGGGCAGGTACTAAGGTCACAACGCAGTGATTCACTGTAAAACAGGTCTATAAATAAACATGGCAGACTTCCAGTGAAGCTGGATCTTCAAAGAAACTCCGAGGTTCGTGTGATCAGTAGGTCTTTACCTCACTGCATTTCGTTGGCTGTGAGAATATGCTCCTTATTAACACGGGAACAGGGCAAGATGTCAGACTCCTGGGCTTGTGCAGGAAGTAGGAATTCCCCGTCTGTTTCTTCCTGTTTCCTTTGGCTGCCGCACGTTTGTATAGCAGGATATCGGTCTCTCTGCTGCTGGAGGACTTCTGTAGCCTAATGGGCTGTTGCGGAATGAACAGGTGAGAGAGACAAGGCTCTAAATTTAGCAGTGAGAACTTGGCGGACAGAGGGGATTTCCAGTGGTCCCTGCAGAACTCCTAGTGCGGTTCCTAATGACGGGCCAGCCCAGGTGCTCCCCCAGGCCCAGGTCCAGGTCCAGGTTTTTGCTTAGCACATCTGCTTGCCCAGTGCATGGTTCTAAGGGTTTTTTCCAACATTCTCTGGCCCTATTTTGATTGCACCTAGTGCTTCCTGAAGACCTGCAGGTACAGTTGGACAGCGCGTTGACCTTCGGAGGGAAAAACGGTGCCGCATTCAGCAATGGTGGGGATGTGGTGTTGACAAGATGGAGTCCACCCCCAAGGAGCTTCCACGCTTATGTCATTGTCACTATTTTGCCCGTAGGAGGGAAGGCAGAAGTTCCGCGCGGTGCTTGTGGAGGCCACGTTGAAGCTGGATGACCAGGTGAATAAGATCGGGAAGGCGGTGGAAGAGTCAAAGCCATACTGGGAAGCTCGACGGGCCGCCCGGCAGGTGAGGGGGCGCGAGCTGCGCTGTCGCTTTGGCCTTTTGGGTGGGTATGTTTCCATAACAACAGTCTAGCCTGTTACCCGAATGTGAGTCATCGATGTGCTGCGTGAGAAGCTAAACCAGCCAACTTAAAGGCTTTAGCAGCAGGGCATTTAATACTGGTCCTGTTTCTGTGTCCATAACCATGCTACGGTCTCTGGTCCTCCTCCAGACCGAAGACCAGATACATCAAAATGTGGACTGAGGCCGACTCGGATGTTTCATTATTCTTCATGCTGTATCCAGGTTGAGAATTTTTACTTGCAGAATTTTTTGGGGCTTCCCTAGCTATGACTGGAAAAATATGGAAATATTACTAAATGTCACAAGACCAGTAATAATTCCAGCCTTCCTTATTCCCCCACTATAGATTATTTTAGAGCAGTAATCCATTTGAGTCGCATCTTCTTGTAAATTAAGAGAATAACTCACAGAAATAGCTTCAAAAGGTTACTTCAGCTCACGTGGGTAATAGATGGTTCACTTTCGTTTTTGGTTTCTATCTTGAACTGGTCGGTGTGGTTGTACACCATCACAGGTCTTATGAGGTATTTATATTCGTTATGCTTCTGCAGTTCTGTTTCGTTTAAGAGTAGCAAAGGAACATGTAAACTCTAAGGTGGAGCTGCCTGTTAACGCATAAGCTTGACCCTGCTTCCTGTCTCGCATCAGTGGGCACATGTACACATGGGTAATAATAGAATCATTCATTCTTTTTATAACCTGCACGAGGCATAGCAAACATGATTTGGTTGATATGGATGCTGGTTTTTTTTTTATAAATACTCAAATATAAAAAGCACAGTTCTAAATCTGGAAAACAGGTACTGTATTATACTCATAATAGCACCCAAAACATGACTCAGTTCAGCAACGCAGCTTTTTAAAAAACTTTTAGCAGCATTGTTTAATCATGTTGGTGGCGGCACCTTGCGAAATGCTTGTATTGCACATTACATTCAGCGGCCTCACCTTTTCCTTCTTCTGAACTCTGCGCTGCTGAAATGCCGACGGGTCTCATGCACAACAGAGGCCACGAAGGTTCAACTGCAGATGCCTGTAGGGTGGAGCTCCACCGGAAATACGTGATCTTTAATGACTTAAAGTGGAGCTCGGGTTAAGTTTAGGGTTAGGGTTAAGGTTAGGTTAAGGTTTATTCGCTGTAACACAGAGTTGAGGTCATGTGTTTCCTGTGGAGCCCCAATCTATAGGTGTCTGCAGCTGGACCCGTCTCACAGAGGCACGTGACGCCGCTGCTTACAGCACGTCACAAGCTTTGTCAAGCATTTACGTGATTTTTAATGGATCGGTTTACATTTTTTTTTTAATTCCTCCTCGATATACAATCCAGTAATTTGGGTCAGGACTGGACCGATACCAATACCGAATATCGGATCATTGCGTCCCTAATGGATTCCATGTCTAAGAATTTAATACAGTGTATTATGCAATTTTGTATGACTTTTATTATGGAATTCACTAAAATTCTGACATTTTTAAGCATCGCTTAAGTGTCCAAATACTTTACCATGCTTAAAAATGTTAAAACTGTGTTGAATTGCATAGCAACATGTTTAAGAAAATGCATCTATGTTGATAAATACGTTAAGCAGACTTTTCATGCAAAACATTTAACAAAAAGATATTGGGTTGTAAGCTATAAAACAATAATCACTTAAATATATTCTAATTCCAAGGCTTAGTGGAACATGTTCATGGATTGTATGGATATTAACTGTGACAACACTAGAGTGTTTTAACTTGCACACCAGTTATAGATTATCTTGGAGCAGCAATTGTGAGAGTAGTGTGTAAGAGTGAAGTTAGTTCTGAGGAATGACAGCGTCATTCGTCTGCACCAGAGCCGTTCCTGGTCAATATAGGACCTTAGGTGAGCCGCAGTGTGTGAGGAATCTGTCAGTCTGGGAAAGGTTGTTTTGTGATGGGAGGGTTGATCCCGTTAAAACTCAGCTCTGTTCTTTATTGGATTACATTTTTTTCCCAGCAGGTTATACTTTAAACTGCTGGATCCTTTTATTTAAAAAGAATTTCTACAGCGCCACTTGCTGGTCTGGATGATACAGCCGTTTGTGAACGCATTCTCATTCCTGTTTGGATAAACTCTGGAGCTCCGCTGTGTGTTTATGTCCAGGGCAGATGTAGGACCACTGGGCCCCCTCCCTGACTATGTAACACCCTCAGCTCTAATCTGACGGACATTAAGCCAAATTAGTCCTTGTGATGGGATCTCATTAGCTCCTGAGAGCTGAATGAGTCACTCTTGGAAGGTTGATGCAGAAAGAGGAAGCCAGGTGCAGTGTTTTTTGCCGATGCAGCCAAGTTGTAAATACTGTTTGGGGTTTTCAGACAAAGCGAGTCTTGACAGACTTACTATTCAATAGACACGTCCACATGGGGCGTGCATCCTGTGAAGTAGCACTGGCTAATCATTTTCAGCTTTTACATGCCAGTCTTCTGCACGGGGGGGGGTCATAAAGAGACACAGCTAGCATGTAACCGCTGCAGTTATCCGGCTCATTCTGAAACCAGTTTTCCTGCTGTTGTGGAGTTTAACCTTTGCAGAGGTTACCACGGACACGTCGACAGCATCCCGCTGTACTCTCTGGTGGAGATTAATGAGGGCCCTATTTAATTTTCTTTTAAATTAACAATAAAAGAAATGGAAGTTATAAAGGTCACATGGCGGTATTGCTAACCGGGACACAGCCAGGAAGTGGGGGGGGGGGGGTGCACTGACTTCCTGTCCCCATGGGCGCTGTGAGTGTCTGAGGGGAAGTGGGTAGGGATCGTGGCTCAGGAAGAGGTTGGGGCTCCCTGCCAGTCTCGTGCAGCCCCCAGGGTGATGACTGCATCTCGCCTCTGTTAAAGCCTCAGAGTCTCTCCCTGTTAAGACATTATTTCCCAGATGGGTCTGATCCCACCTCACTGATGGGTCAAGACCCAGGCTGGCCTGATCAGGCTCTTAACCCTTCATTTTAATTGTCTTAGAAATCAAAGGACATTCCAGTAGGTTAGACTGTAGACAGACAGGTTATCTTTAGTCAGCACTCCGTCCTGACAACCTTAGTCGCTGGTTGCTCTTCTTCTCTAACTCTAACAGTTATTTCCCCATAATTCCCCCTGTTTTCCTACAGAATTTGTGCATTTTACCAGGAGATCAACGGTCAAGCAGAAAAGCATGTGATGGAACACTTATCTTAACTTGTATCAGTTAGTAAAATTTAATTGGTTGGATATGGCTCCGCATTCCAGGAATAATTCACACAATTATAGCAGGGCATGAGGTCACTGTAGATGTAATTGGATTATGATGGCAAATGGGAAATATACTGCCTTTTGTCATGCACATAAGCATGATGGCGTTGTGTTTCCCCTGCTGCAACGGGGAAACGATTTGCCATGAACAGGCATAAAGTGATGGGGGTGGGGTGGAATGCCAGAGTGTTGGTCGGTCGGGTTAGCGAGGTCCTGAGGGTTAAAGAAACTCCACGCAACTCAACACAGTCACCAGCCATTAAGGGTCATGTGACGTGAATAAGGTCCAGTCTGTTAGGGGGAACTTGGGTCAGCTGACTTGAACTGGGCTGAGAGTGATGGGAAGGGGCTTTGCGTAGAACAACACCGGAGCAAGTTCATCCATCCAGCCCTTGGCTCATGTCAGTCCTCCTCTGCCCCCCCCCCCCCCATGTTACAGAATTCCATCTTTTCGTGCTTCTGTTGGGTTTATATTTCTTTGTATAGTTGGAGGGGGACGGCGTCCATGAGTTTTGGCCTGGATGTCACCTCCGACCCGGTGCCCGGTGCTGTGGGAGATACGTTTCTGTAGAGTCAGCTTCTTGCACTGGCTTCTTCATTACGTTCTCCATCCGGGTCCACAGTGAAGATGAGAGATTAGAGCTCCACCCACCGGGAACAGTTTCCTTCCTTTTTGGATCGGATCTGACAGATGTGTAGAATTTAACTCTGCAGAGGGATTATGGGTAAACAATCTTATCACTTACGCTTTGTTGCTTAGCCGATGTCTATAAGCAAGGATAATTATTATTATTTATTATTATTTATAGCAATATTATTGTTGTTATTATTGTTGTTGTCATTATTACATTATTAATAGTAATATTATTGTTGTTATTTATAATGTGCCCATGAGCATTAAACCTCTGCTGCCTTGGGATTCCTGGCTTGAAGCTCAGGGTCACATCCTTCTGCTGGTTAACTGCTTATTGAAGATGGATGGTTAATAATTATGCATTCTGGATTTACAGTTCATTACTTATTGTGATTTCTTGTTTAGCTAGGCAGGCCTCGAACCCTCACCCTTCAGGGCCACATTCTTATCCACTGTGCTACCCACACATGGCACTAATGTGGCCGCACTGCAGTCTGCTCTGGGCCTTGTGACTGCATCAATTACCATAATGAAATTTTCACTATAACAGAGTGTCTACTGTATTATTGAGGGCTAACTTTGGGGGTGGGGGCCTCAAGACGCCTCTTTCAGCTTGTCCTGGGG
>JAODUD010000046.1:3285728-3302545 GCA_026784285.1 Stomatorhinus walkeri | reverse complement strand
GCACCTCCTGCGCACCCCATGGCCCGTCATGTGACGACGACGCGGGGCTGACGCAGAGTCGCCAGTCGGGTACCGCGAGTCGTCGGCAGCAGGCGGGTGCTGGATATCCAGAGACCTCAGAAATAACGGAGATTTCCATGAAACTGTGAGACAAAGGTCGGTCTGCCTTTTTTTTTTAAGCTCACGGACCGGCCTATTGTTACAGGCGGGGGGGGGGAGAGAGTGGCATTTCTGCTTATTAAACATTTCTCGAACGACGTACGGCGTTAGCGGGCTGAAGCTAAACGTCACCCGGCACTGAGGTTGGAGGCCGGAGGCCCCGGTCGGCGACCCGTCGCCGTCTGTTGTTCTCCGTTGTTTTCTTTGTTCATGGCAGCCGTTTCTTCTGAAATTGGATTAAATCTCGGGTTTCTCGACCTTGCAGGTGGGGGGGGGCGGGTGTGCTAACTAGTCGCATAAAGCCACTGTCCTTGTTAAAGTTTAACGTGCCGCGGGTGAAATAGATTGTTCGTGTTTTTGGCCATAGATGGATGCAAGTGATGCAGTTAGAAAATTCCGGATGGCCACCGCGATCCTGGAACGGATACAGGGGTTTATGCGGGGTATATTTATTTCTGGCCTGTACGTATAAATACTTGTACTAATAATAATAATTACGGTGTTTATCTCATGTTGCGGTGCGCGTCGCTGCTGCGATTGTTGTTCTCTGCCGTTTGTTGGTGAGCCTCGATTCTGCATTCGTATGTTATCGGTACCAAACAACAGCCGCAGCCAGTAGGCCGCCCAGGCTCACCTTCTCCCTTCTGGGTGGGGAAAGCGCCATCTCTATCGATGTCAGCCTGAGGATTTGTCGTTTTTCCGAGCGGATGGTGGTGACGCGCCGCAGTGTTGCTCTGCCTGCGTCTGTAGACGGACGGTGCGAGCGCATCGCATCTGTGGCATAGTTCAAAACGGCATGACATTTGATATCTTTTAAATTATCCATCGTGAGCGCACTGTTTTTGTTTATTTCTATATCCCCTGTTCATTGTTTCATCCTTGGATTAGCGCACAGCAGGATGGGGCTTCCCTACTGCAGCGGGAAACAGCTATGCACGGTGCATATTCGTGCCTATGAATTAAGGATTAATTATACAGTATTTCTCAAGTCTTTGAAAGCAATATGCGCACGCTGTTAATTCTCTGCATCGCATTTATGTACCTCTAGTATCTACCACCTGTGGCGTCAGTTATTGGAGAGACCGTTAGGTTGCACGTAAGCATATCGGATAACACCTTATTTATTAAATTACAGCTACGTGTTTTCTCTTAAGTCGGTAAACCTTGAGCTTGCTAAGCGAAGACAGTTTATAATTAAGTGTACACATGGGGTAACTTCGCAGCAATAAAAATTGCTTGAGAAAACGTTTTCTTCATGCGAGTTCATGCATCATGGCTGGTTCTGCTTTCAGATGCTTATGTGAAAATGATTGCGATCATGTGATTAAAATGTGAACATCTGTCGTCCAGCCTGCAGCTGTTACTGTTTTTTATATCGTATGCCTGCACCTACAATGAATGTAGTCATAATGCGCATCACTGTGCATTTTTTGGTCTAGTGGGGTTGCCATTTTTTTTGCGATTTTGCACTGTCAGTCAGCATTCCTTAATTCAGACAGTAAATCTCCCCTTAAGATTCTGGTGTTGGGTTCTAAAGGACTGTGAGAGTTGTTCCTGGTTATTTACATGTTTTGGCTGAAGTTTCCTGTAAATTGAAATAGAGTATTTCAGTAAATGTCCTCATCGTTTTTCTAGAAGACTCTGTCCTTGTTTGACTTGGCAGCTAATCTGTGAAATGTGCTCTTTGCTTGATAGACGTTTTCACAATCCCGCATTGACTTTTTGCAAAGGTGTCAGAATCTCAGTATAAAATATTCTCTGGTCCTGAATGAAATGTGGAATGCATGTCTGGATGTTGAAAAATGTGTATGTATAAAAGATTGTTTATCTGGTTACACATCAGTTGTTTGGATGTATGTGCATCTACGCATATGTCTTGGAAGTGCAGGTAAGTTGTTGGTATACAAACCACCAGGAGTATGTTTTGTGTGGCAGTCACTGTAGATCACTGACTCATCTCAATGGCAGTGCAAGTTGGAGCAGACCATCTGTTACCAGCATTCTCAATGTGTTTAGCTCAGCGGTACGGCTTTCTACAACTGGCCACGCTCATCAAGGGATTACCAAATTCACATAACATCCATGCAAAGAACTTAATACCTTTTGTTTCCTTTTGAAAGACTGGGATCCTTAATAATCCAAAAACCAAAAACAAGTTAGCAAAGGTACATAGGTTCGTATGTATGTAAAGTGAACAGTGTTTCCCCTAGGTATACAGCTTTGGGGGGGGGGCAGACTCATGGTGTTCATGTGTTTTTTTATGACAATTATCCACAGTGTGTGCAGCTTTTGTCACTGCAGTGTATCTTTTTGTCTGCTTTTGAGGTAGTTGACGCAACATATTTTTTGGCGCGCGCTCTCTGTCCGCTGGTGGGTTCTTTGTGTGTGCGCGCGCATCGGGGCGGAACTCCGCCATGCGTGATACAGAGAGCAGAGGAGAATTGTAAACGCATGACCCTGTAGAGAAAAAATGACAAGCTGCTGTGTAAATAAGATAAATAACAGAAGGCTATTTAGTTTGTTTAATAAAAGGACAATGTATATACCTATTCTGTAGGAAAGGTTAGAACTTTAAATGACTTCTGTTGTGATCTGGCACTATATAGAAAATAAAATTAAATGAAATTAATTTGACCTTTAAGGGGGGTGTGGGAGATGCCGTTGGGGGGGCAGAGCACCCCCCTAATATAATGGTAGGGGAAACAGTGGTGAATCTAGCAGCATGTCTGCGTTTTGAACAGAACCATAACCATGAA
Source organism: Stomatorhinus walkeri (assembly GCA_026784285.1). NCBI lineage: Eukaryota > Metazoa > Chordata > Actinopteri > Osteoglossiformes > Mormyridae > Stomatorhinus > Stomatorhinus walkeri. Next base: position 3,299,630 of record JAODUD010000046.1, on the reverse strand, counting down.
ATGAAGTCCATTCTGTGTCATAGAGGAGAGCAATCGAAAGTCCTAGACTGATTGACATGGCTGCATTTTTTACTTGATTGGGCAGTGTGATTGGCTTGTAGCACAGCATTTATATAAATACATCCTCAGGGAAAGAACAGTTGTTTTCTGAATTAGCTCCCCTTTCACTTATAGGTGTCATAACTTATACTTTCTCTTTCTGTTAGCTGGAAAATTGTACTTCCTGGTGTCTCAGGGTCACAGATGCTTTAGAATGTATTTAAGTTGTTTTAAAAATTTATTGTAATGCAGTGGACACCACTTATAGTGATCACGTCTGCCTGGGTGAAATTGATCACTGTAATGGATGATCATTATAACCATTTTTTCTTTTTCTTTGTCTCAGACAGATTACCATCTAATTGACCTTTGTATATTACATTAATATAAGGTAAAAAAATGGACAGCCTAGCTATTTAGTGAATTTTACTGACTTTTACTGTACTGCAAAATACAGTACAGCTGTTCCAAACGCTTTTCAAATTACTGTACTGTACAGATTACTGAATTTTGTATAATTCAAATATGCTGCAATACAGTCAAGTACTGTAGAAAAAAATAGTTGCGGTATACGATATAAATTTGGCCGACGGGAGAGATTTTGATTATACGCCCTACTGCAGAAATTTCCGCTCCTCGCCTGCTAAAAATGACGTAATGAAGTCGCGTCAAATAATACTTTATTATTTATATGATTTATATGAAAATTGTTTATATGATTATTGCTGCACCCGACAGCAGAGTCCTGCATGGGTCTGATTTTGACAAACTGCACCCGCCCCTACCCGTCATACTTAAACCCGTATTTGAACCGTTATCTGACGGAAAAAAAAAAAATTCCGCACCCGATCCGCTATAAATAAATACCCACACCCGACCCGCACCCGAATGAAAATCAGTCAGATAGCCAAAATTAAAGACAAAAGTTTATTGCTACAACAAACTACCAGTGACGTGCAACATCAATTGAAAAGGCATTGCTAAATGTAAATGTTGCTTAATAACAGCCTAATAATAAGGAAAGCAAATGGTAGTAGCCTACCTCCAAACTCAAATAATGTTTGATATTGCCATGCCCACTCATAGCCTTACCGGCGTACAATTACATTTGTTGTTAAAACTAATATTAAATAAAATGTACATTAGGCTACCCTGCACAGTATTGGGTTTTATAGGCTAACTACGTGCACTGTCCGTTTTCCTTTGATTACCCGATTGGAATTCCTCCGAGAAGGCGAAGACTAGCGTTTGGTGCGGTGCTTTATATTCGTGTGTAATAAAAGGATATCGTCCATAGTCGATGGCCTCAGCTGACTACTTCTGCACCCATTTCGAACAGCTGGAGGAGATCGCATGCGTTTTTTGAAAATGAAAGTGGGAGAGATTTCCGGGAATGCGCGTGCAGGCATAAATTTATATGGATTTTACATTTCATCATCTTGAATGCAGGGATTTTTTGTGTGTCACTAAAAATAGCCCTAGGGTATTTTTTTTTGGCACATGATGTTTTGAAAACCGCAATTTAGTTGCAGATTTGCACAATAAATATTCTACATTCACGACTACTTTGAAATGTGTTAACAGTTTATTAAACAAGTTCTTGCTGCAATGCCTTTGCTATGGACATATGTTACCCTTTCGAAATCAGTAAAATTGAAATTTACAGATCAAATTATATACCGTCTACCGTCTATGGTTCAAATTATACCACAATATGGATTTTATGCCATATTGCACAGCCCAAGCATGTTGTAGTTTTGCTGCTGCATCTCAGTGGTTGGTTTTTGGCAGTTTATTATAAGCTTTGGTGCGTCTGTATTTGTGATTGAGTGAAAATTACTTTCTTTTTCCCATCATATTTTCCATGCATGCATTAGCCTTAGGTAGCTAGCCTGCAGCTGATGGTTTACCGCAAGGGAAAGCAGAGCTATCATCAAAGAAATAAAGTAAAAAAATGAAATAAAAAAATTCCATATGTATATTAAACTGTGATCACTGTAAGCGGTTTCCACTGTATTTAAAATGTGTCAGTTGTGTCAGATTACATCCTTACTTTACTAAAATCCTGGCAGGTCACCATATTGAGGCTGATCAGCTCTTCTGACTGTCATCTCAGGTGCTTCGGGCTCACCCACACCGGGGAAGGCTGTGCCTGCCTGTCAGTATTTATCTAATGATGCATTTCTGATTTCCAATGGAAAGCTTTCATATAGACGTCAGTGTTACGTGATTGGGCCATTGGGGGAAAGTCCCTTTCTAATCTGTTCAGCGCTCATATCTAAGGGCATAATTCCTTTAGTCATCTCTTCTAAGAGGACTTTGAATCTGCTTTCAGACTTTGGTGCAGATATTTGACTCAGGGAATTTCAGTTTTCATTAAATGTTGGAATAATAGAATTTTCATTCACTTGGTGTTTAAAGGGTGTCCTCAGTAATGTGCTAAACACGTTATCAGATAAAACACCTTTGATAATAGTAATTACTGATTCGAAGATCATTAATAGTTGAGTCTAATAGTAGATTCTGGGCTTAATTTAAATGCAATCATTATATCTTTTACATGTGTTTTTTTTGTATAAATTGCTAAGAAAGGTAAATACCAGAATATCAAATGGTGATAAAGGTTAGTTTTGCTAGCAGTGAAATCTTAAAATTTTGCTTAAAAGTCACTTTTGAAATCTGCTGTCAGCAAAGGTATTTAAGAATGTGGTCTAAACAAACCTCTGGATGTGCCTTTACTTTTAATCATTATTTTTAGGTTCAGTACATCATTCAAATGGTGCCTGGAACACATTGAGTTTTGCAACTAATGTCAGAAAGGAGTCTGACCGATTTGAGAATTTAACATTCTGGTTGTGTCAAATGTTTATGAAATTTATGTCTACACTTTATAGCTTACATGGAAAATATTTTGCATACCTGTCAACTGAACAAGATTTTGTGAAGGTCATTTCTGACATGCAATAGTCGCATCCTTCATGCCTATGACATTTGAATAATAAATTCAGCATTTACAACCCGAGGGCTTGGCATTATAGAATTACCTGTGTCATTAACCTTTCATAGAAAGACCTGAGCCTTTTCTTTGAAATACTTAATGATTTTTGTTATTGACAATTAATGACTGCGGAGAATAACAGTGCGTATGGTGTTGGCATGTTCTTATATCATCCAGATTTACTCCAGTTTCCTCCGATCCTAAAGACATTCATTCAAGGATTCAAAGGTCTGTCGTATGTACAGGGTACAGGTACAAAGTACAATGAAATTATTGCTTGAACGCCTTCTTGCAGACTATAACAGACAGCAATAACCATGTGGTGTAACAATACAATAAACAGTCAATGTAGAGTACAACATTATAACAACACAAACTACAGTATATACAAACTACGAAAAACTAACACAGGTAACATAAGGTATTAGCGGATCATGGCAATAAGTTGGTAGTATCAAAGTGTCACAGTGGAATATTGCAGTAAGGTGCATATAGAGTTCACAACATACTATGTAGTTAGACTAATTGGTGTCATTAAAATACCTGTAGTATACAGTCCACTGAAATGTTTAGGTTCTTGATTTTTATAATCATGAGTATTCCTGCGTAGATCTCCAAAAACTACTGTGACAACACTCTCGATGCAGAACAGCAAAGCATTGTGGGTCCCATGGTGGGAATTTCTGCATTAGGTAGGGTGTAAACAACTTTAATGATGTCACTGGTTAGGCCCGGGCATGCTCATTATATCTGCCTATTAGCTTGGCAATACAAACACACATGCACGCACTGCACATTGTACATTACAATTGCTTTTAGCTCTCTCTCCTGTTTGACTTACTGTTTCATTTATTCCCCCCACCCCCATACACAGAACCTTGTAATGGAAATATAATCTGGATGTGCCCATACATGACTCCATACATTTTCCTTTAATTGATGATACATAGCTACTGGCTGCCTGAAGTTTGTAGAAATGTAACATGTATAACGCTAATTGTTCCTATAGGAAGATCTCTTCACCATAATGTTATTATTTCCTAATGTTATAATCATATGAATATGACCATACATCATATTAATATTTATAGCACATACAATTTTGTATCAGAATCTTATCCTAAATTTCACCCCTGTCCTCCCATTTTCATGCCTCATTACATTCCAGTTAGCACTTATCCAGTGCATAGTGCCGTGAGTCAGAGTTGGTGTTCTGAGGCATGATGCAATAAGCAGGAAACTCCCTGAAGGGGATACTGGGGTTTCTCATACTCTGTTTGACACTAAAGGTATTTATGGTTGCCAGTTCCCACGAAAAGCACGTCTGTACGATGTAATTGTGAACTGGGAACAAAATCATATGGAGTGGTCAAGGATGTGAACTAATAGGCTGAATGTTCAAGTCCCAGGACTGGCCTTTCACATGTTACCTTCCCTAAAGTACTCAGCTAAAATACCCAGCTTTATAAATATTTTAAGTCCTGCAAACATTAGGTTGGTGATCTAATTTCAGTTTTAATTTTAAATCAGCCATCTAAGTACTAGGGTAGAACATGGTGGAATGGTGTACCCTCACACTTTCTGCGCTGGCTGTTTGTGGAGTTTGCATGGGTATCCTGTGGGTAAACTAGGTTTCTCCTTTCGCACAAAAATATGATTGCAGTTGGTTAATTTGGCTGAATTGTTCATTGTTATTAATCATTATCGTTTGCAACTAGCACCCACTGTCTTCCGCTTTGTGCCCTGTGAAAGGCTACAGGTCTGATGTAAAATTACAGGAAATGGATGCTGATGCATGTAATAAACATAATTCTATAACATTATGAATTTTGCTGTATGCCTTGTTTACCAGTAAGACGTTTTTGAAGAGTCTTGACATTGCAGTGTAAATAGGCCAGAGGATGGACGTGGCTTCATCAGCTTTTGTGCTAATACGTTGGTCTTGCCTTTCCACAGCATACGGACTGGTGATCATCCTATTGAACCATGTCCCAGAACAAGAGTGGTTTCCCCATTGCAGGGGAGGACAATCCCCTTCATAACTCGGTCTTTGGCCAGCCCAACCCTGCTGGATTTGCAATGCCCCCTCCCAACTACTCGCAGAACCCAGGAGGGCCCCCGTTCCCCCAGCCTGGTGCTTTTGGGCAGCCCAACTTTGCCCAGGGAATGTCTGGATTTGGACAAGAACCCTATCCGCAGATGCCCTACCCTCAGGCCCCACAGGGTCCATACCCTCAAGGACCTTACCCTCAGGGTCCTTACCCTCAGGCAGGATTTCCTCAGACGGGGTATCCTTATCAGCAGGGTCCTCCTCAACCTGGCTACGGAGTAGACCCCAATGGTGAGTTTCCCCTCCGGTCTCCAGGGCTACTTTCAGTGTATCAGTGGAGGGCAGTATACAAATACCATACAAAACTGTATGGTTTATAAATCACAATGTTTTTGCAAGCTATAGGGTGTATTATCCCCATATCTGATGAGTTCCTAATTAGCCTTTGTTTTATCAACAGCTCGTTGAGCTTCTCTCTAATGTCGAACGATAAAATAAAGAGTGTTGCTCTTTAATACTGGTGTATTTGCGGATGGTTCTAGGGCAGTTAATCATCTCTTTGACGCATATTCCAAAGAAAGCAGTGATCTAAAATGGAATATATAATAAAAACCACATAACTCAGTTTGGTTCCTTGTATTTTACCACTAAAGATAATGTGTTGGCTTGTCTTGTTTTGGTGTTGTCCCAGATCCCCTGAATAGTCCGGGTTACCATGGTGATGTGCCACCATCTTACTATGACAACGAGGATTTCACTGATTCTAAATGGGAGGATAAGTCCATCCGGCAGGCTTTCATTCGCAAGGTAAGCTATGAAGCAAGCAGTGTCAGGAGTTCGCCAAATACTCATTAAATCTTCTTTTCACATGTCAGGAGCTTCCCCGATGTCCTTGGTTCATGATGTTTGTCCACACAGGTCTTCATGGTGCTGACTGTTCAGCTGATTGTGACCTTCTCCTTCGTGGCAGTTTTCACTTTTGTGGAGGATGTCAAAATGTTCGTGCGCAGAAACAGCTGGACCTACTATGTGTCCTACGCCATCTTCTTTGTGTCCCTCATTGTGCTCAGCTGCTGTGGGGAATTCCGCCGCAAACACCCCTGGAACTTGGTTGCTTTGGTATGGTCCGAAACTGCTGTATTTGCTTCTGTTACTGATGGATGGCTTTCTGGCATGTATTTGTCTGATATCCAGGGTTGTAAGTGTGTACGGCTGACTGCTGTCTGTGTGCCCACCCCCAGTCCATCCTCACTTTGAGCCTCTCCTACATGGTGGGCATGATCGCCAGCTTCTACAACACAGACTCCGTCATCATGGCCGTGGGCATCACCGTGGTCGTCTGCTTCACGGTTGTGCTCTTTTCGCTGCAGGTCAGTAGTCGCTGCAGGTCAGGTCAGTAGTCGCTGCAGGTCAGGTCAGTAGTCGCTGCAGGTCAGGTCAGTAGTCGCTGCAGGTCAGTAGTCGCTGCAGGTCTGTCTGTGTGCCCTTTTGGATGCCGAAGTGAAGTGAGGACGCGTGTTTGGGAACAGCGATGAACATTGAACTTCCCAGAAGGCCATGATCCCTTTGAACTGAAGATTATTTTTATATATCATATAGTCCTTTGCATGTGCGGTTTTTATGTCGAATTTTACCCTTTCCCACTTTACATGCACTAATAGAATTGTACAGTGTGTCTGTCGGGCTTTATAAAGTAATAAAAGGTAGTAAATCAAATTAGCAAAAATTAAGGCCATTAAAAAGCATTAAATACAATTTTATAAGGTATTACATTTTAGATTTCTTTTTCCAAATGAATCCATTTGTGTTTAAAAGTTTGTGTAAACTTTGTGTAAAAAGTTTGTGTAAGTTTATTTAAATGTGAGATTAGGCTCATTCATTCTAGTTAGTCGATATCTATGATGCTGACATCATATTGAATGGCCGTTCGACGTGTCGGGCGTTTTGCTGAACTGGATGCTAGCTGTCTTGTGAAACTCCTCAAACGCAAATTCTCGGTCTCTAGAGGACCCTGGCTCAGGCCTGTAGTGGGGAATAACCAGGAGGCGTACTGTTCGGTTTGTTAACAAAATAAAAAATAAAAATCACTTAGATGGATGTTAACTCTCTCCGGTTGCATACTCAATGCACTAGCCATAAATGTGGAATGCCTGGAGGAGGAGCTACATAAACGGCTGATCTCCGGGTGGCTATGGGCGCCACACCAACGCTGCACACTGATGTTCTGTGGTGTCTAGACACTGCTGATAAACAGCATTCGAACGAAGGAACTGGAGAGCCGTTTAAAGCGACATTTCCCAATTCTGATATCGCTAGGTCATTCACGTGTGGAAAAGACAAAATCAGGTACAGCATCAGATTAAGGCACATACCATGATATTACATTGCTGTCAGAGGTTCAAGTCCATTTACTGGTTCTAGTGGCATCACCAATTCAGGTAGTGAATGCCAGTTCGTTAGAATTTTTATTCTTTTATTGAGAATTTTATACAATCTATTGTTTTTTATTCAACAAGTTAAATAAATGCAAAATGTGTTCAGAATCACTGTAAATCTGTAAGTCTGTAAATCTGTTTTGTTGACCCCTGTTCCCTATTTAAATTCTGTTGTATTGGCCAAAAGTATTTAGTGCTATAAATTTCAACGTCAGTGTAAAAGTTAGAAAGGCTGCCAGTTGAAACAGTTGCAGCTCAATGTTGTGTTGGTTCTAAAAGAATTATTGAGAAACATTTAATAACTTTATTAATACTAACTTCAGGATTTCTATATATACTCTGTTGTTGATGTTTTGAAAATTTGCATGATATTTAAACAATTCGGTTATGAATTTGAAAGTAAAATGGACAGTGTATGTCATGTAATTATGTAAGATTTTTATTTATCATAATTTCTTCTGGCTCCCTTGACACAGACCAAGTATGACTTCACCTCCTGCCGGGGCGTGCTCTTCGTCTGCCTCATAGTCCTCATGATCTTCTCCATCCTCTGCATCTTCATCCGCCACAAGATCCTGCACATTGTCTACGCCTCGCTGGGGGCCCTGCTCTTCACCTGTGTAAGTCAGGCTTGGTTCTAAGCAGCCCGTGGGCCTTTAGGTCTGTTTTCTTTCAGTACTGTGCTTCTGTGGGCACAGTAGGAGCGACGTCCAGTTGATCTGGACATCTGAGCACGCTCTCTCCCATCTGTTGGTGGCAGCCCAGTTTTCCAGCTCCGCTGAGAGGTTTCAGGGAGCCGGTAGGAAGCCAGTCTGCTTCGGCAATCCATGGAAACTGGGCTCATTTAATCTACAGTTCTGGGGGGGGGGGCATGATGGGGGGAAAAAAATATTCAGAGCACTTAAGAGTTTCCTAGTAGCACGTTCCAAAGGTGCCTCACAGCAGTGTCCTTAAACCCAAGGCCAGAAAATTGCCTTGAGATTTAGTGGAATTGGCTGAGAAAGCATGGATGGAGTGAGGCAGCCAGCTGGGACTTGGGGCACGGGTGATACTTGGAATAAAGGGTTGGAGCTTTGGCCTGGTCAGCAGAACGTGCCAGCTGGAGGAGTCATGGATATTCAGGCTGGAAATACTGATGCACTAGCAGAGAGGTGAGGACGCTGGACGGGGAGATGGAGCAGGGAAGGAGGGTGAGATGGGGACCTTATGTTTAGTGGTGAAAGGGATACCCACAGGACACAGTAACTCTGAGGAGGTTAGGTTCACTCTTCAGATGATGTAGGTGCAATATGAAACACCATATATGGAAATGTCTAACGAAAACTGAAAGATGATATAATGGAAAAGCAGGAGCAAAGACTTGTTTGGATACTATTGAGGCCGGTGAGACTTTGTGTGGTCGTTGTGTAATTTTGCAACGAGACAGAAAATGACAGAGTTGACACCAGTTATGATGGAGAGAACGACAGCAAAGAGTCCAAGTATGAGAGGCGCTGACTGGTCTTGTTTCTGCGCTTCTAGTTCTTGGCTGTGGATACCCAGCTTCTTCTGGGAAACAAGAAGCTGGCTCTGAGTCCGGAGGAGTACATCTTCGCCGCCCTTAGCCTCTACACTGACATCATCAACATCTTCCTGTACATCCTGGCCATAATAGGTCGCAGCCGTGAGTGACGGACCCCACATCCTTCCGAGCAGAGCAAAGAGGAGGCCCAAGCGACTGAATGTGAATGTCTTTCATAGTGTGCTTTTCTGGCTCCCTTTTGACCCCACCCCACTTAACCTTGAAGCCTCATTTGGTGGGGCTGCAGGCATATTGGCACTAAATTCTGATGTCCTGTTTGAATAACAGCTCGCTACCATGCACGTTCCTTGTCAGGGTGATTCGAATCGGTCCATCTGTGTTTTTCCCCTCTTAAAAGCCTGATTGGCACAGCTCAGCTAGACCCTTTAATTCTCGGTTTATATGAAGCCCAAAGCCGGCCAGTATTTATCAGAGGGAAGAATGGGAGGTGGGGCCTGTAGCTCAGGCCTGCTTCCTGGAGTGCTCCTTTTCTGCAGGCGTCCTCTGTGCCATCACACACTTCAAAATGCTGTTCGTGACAATTTGACACAGCTGAAAATGGCTAGGAGGACAGCCCTGATCAGATAGAGACTCTGCCCTCCTCCAGTGGTCACCTCTGCTTTAAACTGTAGCTGTAAATGCACAGGCATCTGTGATGCTCTGTCCCTCAAGCCCTTCGGATGAGTTTAACCAATTAATGCACTGGTTAGAGTCAAATTCTAGGGAGACACGTGGCATGTACACCCAAACAAATATGCAACTTCACTGCATTTATCCATCTTTGAAGAGGAAAAGGAGATGTTTTCTTTCCTGTACGAAAAGGAACATTAAGAATCCTGGATGTATACATTGAAGCTTTTTTTTCTTTATTTTACAGCAAATTGTCTTGTGTGAAATGTGAAAATTACTTGGTTTGTTTTAGTACAGTTTGTGAGATTATTTCTATCACTTGCCTATGTGTAAATAATAGAACACTACCTGCTTAACTAATTGTACTGTCCCTTCTGTTTATTGATCATATTGTAAACATCGGAGCTACTTTGGATTAAAACCAGTAGTACCTTCAGAAGGGGCTTGTCTCATTTCTGGCATTCTGAAGCATGCTGTGTGTAGCTGGGATTTGTGCCGGTCTGAATGCTCTCAACACTGACCTGTAACCCTTCTAAACGCAGATGGATATAAAGCGTTTATCCCCCCCCCAGCCCCCCCCCAATTTCCACCTGCATGCATGCTCTTCACCGCCCCCTGGTTCGGCATGTGCACGCAGCACAGTCTTACTGCTAGAGCATTCAGTGAACAAACCAACTTACAAAAATGCATTGTGTAGCAGCCCTTGTGTTTGTTTCAATACCTCTGATTTATTTTTTAAACTGTATTTAACCATAAATAAATAACTTTAATGTTATGACGTGTATAGAATATTTACCTTTGTAGTTCTGTTTGCACTGTAAATTTGCATTACTCAGATGGAATTGTATTACTCTACTGCTGTTCGCTTTTCATTAAAACTTAAAAATAAAACTGTTAATGTTGATTGTCTGGTTGGGTTTTGTGTATTTTCACACCTGTACATGTTCCTCTCACGTCAGCACATCAGTCCTCTAGTCCTTGTGAACCATCTTTAGCTGATTTCCAAGCCGTAACTGAGCTGTACATGGATTAAGTTTGATATGTGCAGTATGTATACATAAACATATTGTGTATATATACGTATAAACATGTACATGCATCTAGGCCTGGGTGATATAGACCAAACGCCCTCTATATTTTTAGGCAGAACAGCCATACATGATGTTTATTACTGTTTTCTATGAAGTGAGCTAAATGTTCAGGATTACGTTAAAACCACATGTGAGATAAAACATTTCTATTAAAGCAGTGTGGTCAAAACTAAACGCACATACAGGGAATCTGTCGCTGTTTGCAAATATGCAACGCAAAAACATTTCACACCACTAAGACTTTTTTCCCCTCCGTTTATGACACTGCTCTCAGAAGCCTGATGACCACTGAAAGTGCACTTAACTGGAAAGATCTCATTTTAAGGTATCATCCTTAAATAGAAAATAAAACATACTGCAACTTTTAAACCTGTGAATTATTCGGTAATTCATCAACCTCCCTGATGTGATCAAATGGTTCGATTTTAGCAATGAATTCTGGGATTCTGTTTGATAATGAGTTCTATTGGTCTCCATTAAAAATCTTAAATTCAGATCTAATTTGAACTTACAATAGATGTATATCGATATAAACTGCTTTGTGTACCATAAAAATTCGATACACCACCAATCGTAACACATGCAGCTCAGGAAAAAATTGAAATCACTACATTTAAAAAAAAAAAACTGCATTTTTAAATCCAACTCCTGGTTCTGCTGGCAGAAAGTGACACTTGGTGGCAGCTGCTTCCAGGCTCAAAGATTCAAAGACAGCAGTTTAGAAGAAGAAGGTGAAGCAAGTCACTGGTAATAGCCAGAAGCCAGCCAGGAAGAGGGCAGAAGCAGGATTCTAATGCCAGAGATGACTGTCTACTTATCCGGCAGTGACCTTCAAAAGCAATGGGAAACATTAAGTGTGAAGTGCACTGCTAGGACGGTTCATATCAGGGTCCTAGAAGCAGGACTGAAGTCCCATAAAGCAGGGAAAAATAACCCGTTTTTGATCCAAGCTGCTCATGTTCCTAAAATCCCTGCATGTTTGAGCTTAAGCAAGAGCCGTTTGTGGGGGACAACATCAAAGGCCTTCTGGAAATCTAAGTAGATCACATCATAGGCCTGTTTGCGATCAATTTCTCTTGTAGCTTTCTCAAAGAACTCAAGTAGATTAGTTAAACAGGATCTACCTCTCCTAAATCCACGTTGGCTATCCCTCAGAATGTTATTTTCATCCAGGTTATCTACCATTTTCACTTGGATTATAGCTTCCATTATTTTTCCAGTAATGCTAGTTAAACTGACTGGCCTATAGTTTGCTGGATTCCTTCTATCCCCTTTTTTGAATATGGGTGTTATATTAGCATGCACCCAATCTGAAGGTACCACACCCGCAGATGATAATTTCTGGAATATTGAAGTTAAAGGTCGGCTAATAATATCCTTCATCTCTTTTAAAACTATAGGTAAGATGCCATCAGGGCCCTGCGATTTATTTATTTTGAGTTTAGCTAGGCTTAGTACCACATCAGCCTCAGTTATATATATATTGGTCATAGACAACGTTGTATCTGTACTAAATGGTGGTAAGTTACTCATGTTCTCTACTGTGAACACCCGTGTAAAATAATCATTAAACTGATTTACTATATTAATTTCATTTTCAATTATAAGGCGCTTACTATCCTGCAAATTAGTGATTTCAGAATTTTAGAGCTCTTTTGGAGTTTGGAGATTAACGGCGTATAATGTTTTATAAATAGACGTTTAGATGCCTTAATGACAGCTAATTAATAGTCTTTAAATAGACAGCTGATCTTAGTTTTTGTTACTCCGCCAATGCGATTCCTGTTCTCATATGGCACCATGCGGCTGGTCATTTGCGGTACCTGGGAGGGGCAATGACCCACCCCAGAACAGACCGCTCGGTGGCTGTTTTTAAATTTGATATTTACTAGGGTTTTTTTTTTGCTAGCGAATATAGAATATAAATCACATAGGGTTTTTGGCAATGGTGAAAAGATAACCGGCAGTAAAAGATAGTAAGACATGTCTCTAATGAGCCACACCTGTTAATCATTTGTCTTACCTCTCATTTCAGCTTTTGTGTTTCGATCACTCCAGCAGCACCTCAGTCCGGACACCGACACTGCCCTTGTGTGCTACAATCTGAAGATCTTATTTAGCTACAGCCATATTAAATAACCACAGATGGCTTCCCTTCATTTTTATAGGAGGAAAAATGGGTGGGTAAGATTAGACAGGACCCGAGGAAAACATTGAACTTTGTTTGATGCTGATCGGCTTAAAGATGGAGTTTTACAATTTATCCAAATGCAATATTGACAGAAGGTTAAATGACACATACAAGCGGGGTTCTGCTGAACGGCAGGGCAGTTTCAAGACGGTCCCTAAGTGTTCCGGCTGTTTTGTGTGAGCAGACAGATATTTGTGTCTTACTTTATATCTTTAATTCATATTGCTTGAGAATGTGGAGCTAATTGCTGTGTAAAATAAAAAAGTGTAAAAGTGTAAAATATTCCTCTCGTTTTACTTTACAATCATCAATCTAAAAAGAACTACGATCATGACCCGGACGAAGCGAACATCGAATATAAATCCAACTTCACCACAGTTCAGAACAGGTGCTAAGAAAACGAACCCATCACAGTCCCAGATACCCGGGAAGGAAAACTGTGACCACAGCCAGCATGCAATCATGCGAACCAGTACATCTTTCCCAGTTTCCACATTTGTGGAATTAGGTCCAACAACAGGAGAGCTACTACTTCATAGGCTGCAACCCATCCATTGTTGGAAAATGCTAACTAAGCTATGCAGTTTGTATTTCTTACGAATTGCACTTTCCCCGGTGTATGAGATTGACTACATACGTGGAACCTTCTGGAAAGGGTCACTGTTACTGGCTGCCTCCGTCACTGTGTGGCACTGGGTGTTGCATGATCAAGGGAAAATATTAACCCCCAGTAACCTAAGTTGTAAGCTGAGGTCCCAATAACATAACACAATTATTTTATTTCGTCACTTACCTAAATTTTGGTAAGGGGGAGCGCTGGACAGTACAATACACTATGAGTAGCTGACGCCAGTAGAGTTCTTTAAGATGTCAATACACGATGAGTCAATACACTATGAGTAGCTGA
>JAODUD010000046.1:3262276-3285488 GCA_026784285.1 Stomatorhinus walkeri | reverse complement strand
GCTGATGCCAGTAGAGTTCTTTAAGATGTCAATACACTATGAGTCAATACACTATGAGTAGCTGATGCCAGTAGAGTTCTTTAAGATGTCAATACACTATGAGTCAATACACTATGAGTAGCTGATGCCAGTAGAGTGTACGCAGGGATGAGCACACACTTGCTGTAAGTTCTACTTCCAGACCCAAATTGGTGAAGCCCAGAAATTAAACGTGTTGCACAAGAGTGAGCAAAATGTCATTCTTCACCGAGTACCTGTGCATGGACACAGGGTGAGTAAGCAAACACTTAGCTAAGCATGTCGCCACTTCGTCACAGGAGCAGTTCACGCAGGCTACTCTGTTCCAGGACGTTCCCAGGCTGCCCGGTGATTGACCGTGGCGGGAAGGACCACTACTTCACCTACAAGCACATCATGCACCGCAACTATATACACGTAACTGTGCAGAAGACCGGGAGGTGCGTCAGGTGAGGTCCTGGACGCTTTCCAAATCATTCTGGGATTTGTGACAACTCTAAGCTTTCATGCAATAATCTGACTCACATCTGTGGTGGGGGTATAGTTACTCTATGGCCGTAGTTAAATATTTCTGCAACTCGGTGCTTAACTCCTTGTTCTATAGACCAATTTCAGCCTGCCTTGCACCCCCTCTCAGTCACATATCTTACATTATTAGAGACGCAGTTCAATATTTTTTAAGTTACCCTCTGACAAGGTGGCACATTTCCAAGACTCCAAGCTGCCGAGAAAACCAGTGAGTTTAAATAGACTAGTTTTAAATTTCACCCATTTGGATGACATGAGGTACCTTTCAGCAGGGAGCAAAAACATAAAGGTCACGCTCATTCATGCACCTGTGAATGGGTCGCGGGCCCAAGCCAGTAACTGAAGCTGTTTTCTTAATACCCAAAGGCCCCATGTTCGTTATCCGGCTTCACCACCTCCTTGGTGACCATTATTACATCCACAATAGAGAAAAACAGGATCTTGGACATCATCTATTTTTTTTATATCATTATATTGTTCAAACATTATAGCAGGATGTACAGAGGAACTTTCCAATTCCAGTCCTGACAGGTCCAAGTACAACAGAGGTTACAGATTTCCCTGCTCAACACACACCTTAATTATCAGGTTTAGTGCGTGTTAAAATTACAATTACTATTAAAAGTTAAATTACATGCTATTATAGACAGGAAATTATAAAGTTCAGCTGCTGACCAGACAGTCTAGGTCCCCTAACCGTTCTAAAATGACCCTTTACGTGCCACAAGCTGCAGGAGGGTGGATGTGATTTTGCTGAGGCTGGAGGAAGGTGGGGGATCTGTGGGCGAACCTCTTTTGGGCCTGTATCCAGGCTGCTCGTGGAAAGGGGGCTCCGGGTAGCAGGGTGAGCCACGGCGCCTGTGACCGCGCCCCTCACCAGGACTGCTGCTGCGGGGGTAGGAGGACCTCTCTGGCCTCTCCGAGGGCGACCAGGTGTCTGCAGGCAGGGCTCCGGATCGCGAATAAGACGGCCGGCCAGGTCTGTGCTCCCCGGAACCGCGGGCCGCATGTCTGAAACCTCCTAAAGACACAACAGGCCATTTTAGTTGGAATATCTGCCTTTCATGGGTTTTCCATTTTGATAAATTAGCTAATATGTACAATAGATTTGTAAAATTAAAGTTTTTTTATCTGCACAGTACAACCAGAAATAACTACACACGGTTGGACCCAGTCTGATGCAGCACACAGTGCTTTACATCACGGTCCAAAGTAAGGACTCGATATCCACCACTCACCTTTATGGTAACCTTGCTGCGGCGCTGCTGATTCCAGGCAATCATCAGATTGACGTCTGTCTGTCAGCTGCTTTTCTTTGGCACGTCTGTCATAGTGGTCTTCGAATGTTCTGGAAGGGCCCCCGTAAAAATTTCTAGTCTCTCTTGAATGTTCTCTGTACTCACCCGCAGAGTTTAGGAAATCCCCTTCGAACGGCTCTTGTGAATTGTGTTCGAAATGCTCTAGTGAATTTCCTCTGCGACGACCGTGACTATTTGGCTGTTCGTGGTAACCGCCACGGTCGTCTCTGACGTCAGAATGGTAGGGATCACGCGGATCATCCTGATAGCCATCTCTGGGGTGCTGAAGGTAGGCGTCCCTTGGATGCATGTGGTCGCCTGGCGGACGGCTCCGCCAAGGCTCTCTCCACTCCATACTCCCTGTGTGTTGTTCTTGTTCAGTGCTCATATGATTGTAGTCTTTGGAAAACACAGGCTCCTTCTTCTTGGACTGAAATGTAATATAAAAAAAATTACAAAGCCAGAAATACAACTGGATTTAAATGAAATTCTCACATTTGAAGCAAATGTACCAAACAACACAACCCAATGATCAGAGGAATACCACCCCCCCCCCGGGCCAGGCTGCAGTCTAAACTGGGATGCCCAGAACCCCGTCTCCCCAGCCACCTCCTCCAGTGGATCACCTAGGCGATACCAGGCCATTCAAAGACGATTCCACCAGGGCCTCCTTTTGTCTGCCCCGGGGGCCCCTCCCAGCGACTATATTTCATTTCAGTGTGAGATTTCTTTAAATATTGAAATATTCTCTGGGCCTCGATTCCATAACGTACAGGTCAGTACTCTTACCATAGCCTTCTCAGATTTGTTTGCTTGAAACTCCTCCAGAAGGTTGCACAGCCTGTCCTGGAAGGAGTTGGCTTCATCCATGGTCTCAATTTCAATGTTATTCTGGAATTAGTTTTGAAAAAGGGCAAAACCTTTCAAGGCTTAGACTAAAAACACAGAGTGCGAATAAAGTCAACAGCCTCATTGTACCCTAAAAACCATCAATTCTGATACATCTTCTACATCACTAAAGTGCTCAAAAGAAAAATACATACGAGCAAGAATTTAAAACGTAATGTATGCCCAAAAAAATGACCCCATTGACCTTTGACCTTACCAGCACATCCAAGATATTTTGTTTAACACTCTGCTGCTCAGCCCTTCTGCAATCCACCTGGAAAGGAAATACAATTTGACCATTTTTACCACCGTGCTATTCTATCATCTACTTACAAGTTTAAAACAGACTTCATGAACAGATTTAAGTGGCTAGATCTTCACCCCCCAGAACATTTAAAAGTACCTGCTTTTGTGAACCAGGATCTGGTCTCATCCTCTTTCTAGGAAGGTTGACGTCTTCTCTAGATGGTCGGTCATCATCTCTGCAAGGATGTTCTCCGTGGTAGATTGATCTCTCACCTCTGTCATACTCTGGTCCGTCAAACTGTGTGCCCCTCACGCCGCCGTCACTGTTATACATCGCAGGCTTTCTGGTTTGCTCTCCATCAAACGGCACTCTCCTCTCATCCCTTCTGCTGTAACCGAACCCTCGGTCGGGTCCCTCTGTCCTGTTCCCACGATCCCCAACATGACTCTCAAGGAGGTCGGTGTGTTGAGATTTCTGTGCGCAGTCACGCAGAAGGTGCACCAGCCTCTGTCGCTTCCGCTCCTCCGAAGAGTCCGGGAACCTCTGTCTGCGTCTGTCCGCATCGTCGTGGTGACCCCATTCCTCCCGCCTTTCCTGCCAGGAATCTTCCTCATAAGACTCCTCATCCAAACGTTCTTGCCTAGACTGGCTTCCCCCGGCAAAGGCTTCCCTATAAGGCTCTGCATCCTGGTACCGTCGCTCATAAGGGCACTTGTATGGGTGCTCTTCATCGTAAGGGCCATCCACCTGGTAACGCTGCTCGTTACGGTCTTCCTCATGGTAGCCACTCTGATACGCGTCTCCTCTTTCGTACCGCTGTCCGTAACGGTCCTTTTCATCGAATCCCCTACCGGATCCTGCCATTTCTCTCCTTGCCTCCCAGCGCCTGAAGCCAGCCATGGATCGGTTCTGGCGGGCTTTGCTGTAATGCTGTTGGTTTTCCATTCCACCAGGGGTCTCCTTTAGGGTGACTATGGGTGAAGCAGCATCATTATCAACACTCCTTGCATTCATGTACAAAAACAATGACCGGGACTGGAACCCCCACTGTAGCCAATGTACCACGAAAAGCGCGTCAAAATATCTGGAGTAGGGGTTAATCGTCAAGCTGGATGCCCAACTTTTGATGACAAATTTACATCTAGAGCAGCATTTTCTAACCAGCAAATACAAGGTCCTGGAGATGCTCACCTCTGAAAGCGCCAGGATGTTGCTTAACGTCTCTTTTTCTCTTTCTTTCCTGAAAGTTAAAAGAAATCATCCGACTATGTCACTGGCTGTAGCATCTGACAAAATGTATTTAATGATAAGACAATGGCACGATGAGATGCACAGTAACGTGGACGGTGTACATTCATATACCTCGGGAAGACCACGGCCATCTTGACGTTCCACCACTTCAGCCTTGGCCCGCACCAGTTTCCCCAGCTGATTCACATTGTTAACATTCCATGTCACCAGGTCGGGCCGATTGGTCACCTGAGGGCAAGTCAACGGTTATCCTCATGGTGAGCACTGCTAGAGAGGCTGCTGTGCTTCGCAGTGATGCACACGGTCGGCGATCACAGCCGGGAGACAGCTTCCCATCTCGAACGCGCCCCGACGCAAACCCAAGCTCCCACTTCTAGGACCCGCGTCCCTGGCAGAAAGGCGACCTCACCAGGTACTTCTGCCGGTGCTTCCGGCTCAGGATGTGGTTGGTGATACCGGGAAGGTCCGCCTCTGTGAAACAGAGCCGGCACAGGTACCTGAGCCCCGGGCCGCTGCTGTCCACCTCCACCAGGTGCTGCAAACCTTTAGGAAAAGCAGGAAACATGATATTTACATCAATGCAGGAATGACACAGTCCCAGATCAGTCATACCAGCTGCATTGTTGCCAATGTTACTTAATCTAGAGCAGGTTTGTGTTAAAGGCTACTAATGCCGTCCTTCTGGAACAAGCCAATAACATGCAAATAGAACGAAGCTGTGGTTCCTTGCTTTCTCTCAAGCTGCTATGCGAGCTGAGGCTCATGCAAGTCAATCAAGACCCAATCGGCGGCAAGAAAAGCGGACAGTATTTCTTACCAATTATGGGCTCATCCAGCTGCAAGCAGTCAATGTAATGGCACAAACTGGTCCATTTTGGCAGGGGCTTCTCTCTTCTAAAGAGCCCTAGGACAGTCAAAGTTGATAAATGCCAGGGATCACTGCATTTCGAGCTGCTCTACACATCACCGGTCTAACCCACAAGGTCTTACTTACTGTCATAAAATGAAGAACATTAGTTGTGCTTGAACCTGCACTTTAAGAATTATGACAGGGCTTATTTTGTACCATTAGGCGAAATGCATTTTATTTCTCCATTAAAATTATACTCAACTTAAAAATCTCAACTTTGTATGTATGGGCAGGCATTCCAGTGGTGACGTCAGCAGACTGAGTAGCTACAACAAAAATCTCAGCCTAGTGCACTTTACTGAACTGATCAGGAATGGAGGATTTATAGCCATGATTTAAAAGCACAAGTGGGAGTGGCTAAAATATTTCAAAGTATAAAAAATTTTTACAAGCACTCAAAAATCTCTTTCAAACACTCCCACAGGTAAATGAGGGACTTTATATTTCCCATCAGTTTCCAAAGATGCTGAAATATTCAGGCACAAATCAGGCACTAAAGGCCAACTCAGAGCGCATAACTGAACTGTAATTCTTCACTTGAGATTTTGACGTTCCGTATTTCTTCATGTCACCAGCGATGTTGCCATTCCTTTGGATGAAAATGGGTAAGAAATTCTGTCCAATCAGGCAGCCAACTCTGCACTAGCTGTGCTGAGCATCCATTTCTGCGGCCAAAACCCTGAAGCAGAACTGTGGTGACAAGATGGAAGCTCTGCCTGAAGCTTTTGAACCAGAGGCTGATTGGTTGGTTTATTTTGCCAATGGTCTGAAGCGAATGCCGATTCGCTCAAGGGATCCTCTTCCAGGTGAAATCAGAAAAATACCGTCAGCTGCTGTTTGTGGTGCCAAATGTTTAGCGGAGGCCATGAATCTGAGAGTCACTGACACAGAGAGCTACCAGACCTTATGGCACCCTCACTAGTGATGCTGGAGGCATCCTGAGCAAGGCAGGGTAGCCTAAAAGTCCTAATCGAGGATTTTTAGAGCTTTTAGCTCAACCTGACCTGTGCACCGTGACGATGGAAAGGTCCAGAAGTTCTGGCATTTTCCCAATGCATCAGTTCTTATGCTTGAGTTTGTAACCAGGCATCCGGCACAATGCGAGTCAGAGCTTCTGCTTTCATTACCGGCCTTCCTTTAATTTATAACTCCAATAAAAACTAGAGCTGTCACTGCTGAGCAGCCACAGCAACCATTTTACCACATTTTATATATTTCTTCCTCTGGTGTTTCTGCAGCAATTCATGTGTAGCATGTTTTTCGAGGGTACAACAGCAGAGTCCCTCCAGGGAATTTGTGTCACATTATTGTGAAAAGGTACCCAGTTATGGTGATACTGATGCTTGTCCAGTTAAGCAGAGGAAAGTTGGTCAAGAAAAACGTGAAGCTAAAAGCCGCCTGTGTGCACAATGTATGTGGGAAGGCAAATTTTATCGTTACCCTAACAGCAACTCTGCATAGAAAGGCCATGTGTTGTTGCTAGGCAACTGGTTCCATCCGAGTGTATAGACAAAGATAATGGGCCAAAGCTTCTGATGAACAATAAGGGACAAAGAAGCGTGATGAAATTGTAAAACATCTGGTCCAGTCGTCATGAGATAGTGGCCCCACCCCTGTAATCCGTTGCAAACTTAATTCATATTTCTTTGCAGGGAAAATATTCATTAGTTGAACTGGTGGAATACTTACTCCAGGAAATATTAACAAAAAACAAAAACCTTGGATATGGCACACAGACATCAACCCATCTGAGAAAAGTATGTATAACAATTTAAAGCTGAACCGGTCTGTGAGACTGTACCACGCTTGCAAGAAGCTGTTCACATAATACCTGCAAATACATGGCAGGTGAACTGTGAATATCACAGGTGTGAGGTGAAAACGGTGGGTGCACATGTACGGGGAATGCGAGCTGACACTTACCGCGGGCGATCAGTGCATCCTCTTTCTGTGGGGCGTTTGGGTGGAGCAGCCGAGAAAACAGGCACAAGGAGTCAGCAACAGGCCAGGGGAGAGGTTTCAGCTTGCAAAAGGCCTTACTGATGCGGACGGGGCAGCCTTAGGCAGGCATTCACCACCGCAGGTGTGTGAACCTCACACACTCACCACACAGCTTACGGTTCTGTACCGTATCTCACTCACTATGTCAGACAGAGTGCACACTTTCATCTCAAATGGCAAACACACTGCATACTCCTCAAATCCATCACGCAATCTAAACACCAATGAGCTGCCTGTTGTTTAATGCATGTGCTGTGTGCCAGGAAAGCTTACTTTCAATGCCCAGAAATCGGTTCTTGACATATACATTACAGATGGCTGTGGAAAGAGACTTGAAAACGGTCACTTAGTTGGTTAACTTGTGAGTCCGCCGATAATTTTACTAGAAAGGAGAGTCGCCGCTCCGCATCATGCAACACCTGAGTTTCCATCCTGTTCTTCTATGGTATGAAAAGCCATACGCTGGATCATCTTGAGATGACGTCATTATGGCTCAGTTAAGCAAGCACCTTACAGTATGCTGAAATGCTGAAGCCAAGCAACTTTATCCAAAAAGATAAAAATATCTTTTCTTTTTAAGGGTCCATGGCTCGAGACCCTGCCTTTCACAGGGTCAAAAAGACTCGGCTGGAGAGAAGCAGCGCTATGCCTTTGTGACTTGAACAGAAGCTGGAATCAGAATCAGAATGCAAAGGGGATACTGCTGCATTTATTCTCAGAAGGTATTCAAGTTATCCCTGGAAACCAAGGATATTAGGACGATAACACTGAGAAATATAGAGTCTGTTCCATTGCTGGTGTATTAAATCGCTTGATTCATTGGCATATTGTGAAAGACGGCTTCTACTGCAGAACAAGACAAGAACAGTCACTAAATCAATGGACTGAACGGAGAAGATAATCCTTAAGGTTTGTGGCGAAAGGTCAGGTGGAACAAACATGTAGCTGAATCGATGGTGTTCCAGAGAGTACACAGCATCTGCTATGCTTGGAAGATGGCCTGCTGCTCACAGAGCAACAAAGTGTGAATAATGAGCATCAAGTTTGGAGCTGGAAATAAGGAAGAACAAGTGACCATGGAGATTCTACCAGAAAAAGGCTGAACCAGAATCAAATGATGGAACTCATTTAATGAATGAAATTCAGGACCCCCCCCTACAAAGCAAAAGTACAAAGATTTTTTTCTGGATTGTTATGAGACTGACATTGTAGCAGAACCGGACATGGAGGGGGAGGAAAGAGGGTTTTACTCCAGGAATGAAGTTTGCAAAAATAAGGAATCTGATGGTTCAAAATGTAGTAGGACATTATGCAAGTGAAGGAATACAGTGCAGGCATTAGAATCAGTTTACTAGCAACATGAGGTAAAGAAAGGCAGATATTGGCATGGAACCATACACCCATCTTCTAACCAGTTCTGCAGGCTGGGTTTGCATGGAGCTTGGAGCCTATTCCAGGCCAGGCAGCACAAGGCATAATACAGGGGTACACCTTAAAGGGGATGCCAGTCCACAGCAAGGTCTATGGAATGATCAAACACAGAACATGTGGATTGAATGAAAGCAGCCTGTCACCTGACCCGGTCTCCTGAGACAGCCAGATTTCAAGTGGAAATAAAAGATGGACCATTGCAGGAGTCCACTGCCATCTGGTGCTTAGACTTTACATCCACAAGTGGTTCATCATCCTTGCAGAGTGATTCCTTTAAAGAGAATAAGACCTTGTCCATAGCAAGAGGTAAGTGACACGATTATTATTTTATTAAATCAAAATTAGTCAATCATAATACTTATCCATGTGCTCTGCTACTGTTTAATGTGTAGAGGATCAGTGAAGATATTGCCTGTATGTTGATAGCTGATCCCGTATCATATTTTGTTTATAGCTGCCATTCAACCATGACAATGAATTTAACAAAGGTGAATAAAACTGTATTTGAATCATAGCTCAATAAAGTACCTGCACACTCCCACATACCTTTAGGTGCTGATTCTCAGTCAGATGTATCTTGTACTGCGTTTCTCCTCTAATTTTAGCGTTACATACCTGAAAATATATGTACATGTTACATTTCAATTGGTAGCTGACGGCCGACTAGTGTTAAGGACGCTTGGTTGACCGAAAACTATCAAACGAGGTATCCAAAAAAATAATCATGGCGCTAAATTTCAGATGCACTTACTTCACATAAAATAAATGAAATGTCATCACTGTCGTCGTAACTAGAGCCCTCCATGCTGATTCTGTGCTGGAAAAACTAGTGGTAAGGCGAGTTAGCATCGGGGATTGTTACATTCAAAAATAACATGCAAACCAACTACGAGAAACTGGAAAAATATGCAAAGTATAAAAATATTTCAGTTTACGCAACACAGTGTTAATCGGTCACCTGGGAAATATTGTATGATGTTCTTTTGTAAAGCTTATGTGTTGTATAAAAGCCAGCTAATTAACGGTGTTTGCTAACTAGCTCCACTTGTACGGATATTCGAATAAAAAGATTAACTTATGTACTGTACTATCGTTTTAGTTATAGCGCTTGCAGTACGTCTTACCAGGGAATTATATGATGTTCAGATTTATTCAACAAACAACGTTATATATAGCGATAATCATAAACAATTCTACAGTACAGCCGCCGTCATATAACCCCACACTTCCGGTCGAAAAGTACCAGGATGTTTCTGTGACGTACTTCCGGTGTCGTTGGTGACGTTTTGACTGCGACGTGAACCGAGGTATTGCCTATCAGTTTCCTTCTACATTTACATTTCATATAAACAAATAATCTTCTGCATTCTGCTAATATTTATTCTGAATTGTACGTGTGATGGGTTGGCGTCCTGAATTAATGATTTCTGGCCCTGCATTAACAATGCACAGTATGTTAATGAAAATAATATCTAAGTGCCACACAGAATTAATAGCCCGTAGTAGCACTACGAGGTTATTTTTTTCATTGTCAGACTGCTTTCTGTTTTAGAAGGATGAGGACAATATTCTCAAAGTTTTATTGACCTTAAAAAGCAACACATCAAATAATGATAAATTAAAATAAAAAAATCCAGAAAACCACTTTAACTTCAATTTATTTTGCTCTGACAATAGAACATTTTGTAACATACCACACTAAATTTATACTAACAAATTAATGAAATAAATTAGCAGGTATGGTTTCACATATAACATTGTTCCTTCCAATGACTTAAAAGACATGACCATCGCTGACAGCAAGATACCTTCAGTTCACAAATCTAAGAGAGAAAAAATACAGTACATGTGCACACAAATCATACCTAGAGGAGAAGGTTTAAATTATCACTTGGGCATGGGCTAGCATAATGGAGGGACATGATGCCATTTGGGACAATCTTGTCCTCCTGTGTAATGGTCAGTGATCGCATGACTGATGCAAACAATTTGTAAACAGATAAAGCTCCATTTATAGTAGTTCATGAAGAACTGCGTTTGGTTCCATCTGATGTATATGAAAACAAACCTTACAAGCATCCTGGGTAATGTAGTTAAAGGAGAGTAGCATAAATAATATATACACAAGCACAGCATTTTTTAAGTTCAAAAACTAAAACCTTCCTTGCACAAGATGTTCGCTGGATTTCATAAAATTCCTCTCTTCTGCTTTTATCCTGATTAAAATGTGAAATATGCTCATCCACTTCAGAAATATCCCATGTGATTGATGAGATTATTCATCTCAACACATTTACTAAAAAGTGATGCACACAAGACAAGAATGAGAACCTAAAATTGTGCAGTGATGAATTAGAGACAGAAGCATTGACAGAGCAACATAAAGATCATAATTGTAATAAAATACTGCAGTTGAATATATGACATACTGTACTGCACAATTCATTAATTAGAACGACTTAATATACAATTCCTATTTCTGTTCCATAATCTAAATTCACTAGAGATACAAAAATAAATGTCACAACAATATCTTTTTGACCAGTGTTAGGATAGTGAAGTGGAGATGTAGGGAGGAGGAACCTGAAGGTAGCATGTAAAAAAGACAGCATGCTCAGTGTGGGACACCTGAATGTCAGAACAGGCTGGGAGCAGAGGGTTGCTGCAGAAGATGGGTAGAAGCTCAGAAGCATGATACTTGTGAAATGGACTGATATCTGACGTTGGGATGTGTACAGGTTTTTTTTGGGGGGGGTGGGGGCAGAGAAGAGACGAAAGGCATGTCAGTCAGAGGTGGTGTAGAGGCCTTCGGAGGAGGGCAGGTGGACGTGGCCCCCCGTCACGCTGGGAAGCAGGGAGAGGTCGGGCAGGCTGCCAAGTCGGGATCGCAGCTCCTTTCGCACCTGGGACACACGGGCCAACTTGTGCTTGTATTCCTGAAAGACAGGCGACAGAAGACACGTTGTCTCATATTACACCTCACTGCTGTGAGCCGTCTTATTCCAGAACGTTCCATACCCTCCAGAAACCAGCAAACTAAAAATTCACATTATTTACAAAGAACAGTATTTGTACAGAAATCATACACTTGTTTTCATACTGTAAAAATGGTGTTCATAAGAGAATTTATGATTTGCACAGCAGGATTCCGAGCTAAAGGAAAAGCACAGCAGATAGCATTGCGGATTCCATGAAATGCAAAAATTACTGAACATAAGAATGAGCTTTTCATTTTAGTGCGGAGTTAGATTAGTTTGGTCTTGTGACCAAGACCAAACTGAAGTTTTAATAGCCTTTGAATAGCCTCCTTGATCAAAAGGATAAAGGAATAAAAAGAGTCGACACTGCTTCATATTCCAGAACTGAAGATACGGAGACCATGCCATAAACCAGATTTCTAACTCAACTTGAAGAATTAAGAGCTAAATATGACTGTCAGTTTAGCTTTAGGCTAAGCAAATTTAACTCAATTCATTTATATAAGTATTTCCCATTTCTATTAAGGAAGAACAGACCCTGAAATCCAAAAGTTAGAAGAGACAAAAAAAAAAAGTTCAAAGGCCCCTGTATCAGTTCTGGTTGTCAGTATAGAAATTAGACATAATCAGACTTGCAATGGATTGTCACCTGGTAGTCAGAGTTCTGACCAGTTTATTGTGAACTACAGTCAAAGTTTCACCGAGATTCATGTTTGGATTGTTTGAACTGGGTTCACATATTGACCTATTTTGACTTAACATAAAGCTTTTTAATTTTGTGTTGTCTTAGTCTAGCATTGTGGTAATTTACCAAGTCCATAAGAAGATATAAAACAAAAGTCTATTAAGAATAATTGTTCCTTAATAAATTATATATATATATATATATATATATAAGACTAACAAGGCATGTATTTCCTCCTTGGCACTCCCTAAAAGTACTGGGCTGTACTACTGCCCCCTTGTGGTTGAGAAGTAACACCAAGGCCTTCAGTAGGAGTGGAAAAGGTCCTATACTATGCAGAGCAGTGTTTCCCAACCCCAGAGTCAGAGCAAGAATGTGGACTATCTCCAGGGAGCAGGGAAGGACTGAAAATGTGGAGTGGCTGGGGGGGTCCCCCGAGGACTGGGTTGGGAAACATTGATCCAGAGCACAGGGGTATGTTACTAAATCTATTACGTAGCCCATTGCAAAACGTAAAACATTATGCCAGGTCCTCTACCCAAACGCCCTCATCTGTTGAAACCCTTTATTTCATTGTCAGTGATTAATTGCGATACGGCCTAAGTGCACTTTGTGAGTATTGAGCATCGTGGCGCAAAATGGCTGTAATGGCTATGGAGGCTGAAGCTAAACTGATGACTGATATGGTTTAAAACAACACACGACTCATTATTTTAAATGAAATGTACCAGAACCATTGAGAGCAGGTTCTCAAACTTTGTGAAGATTAATCCTCCCTCACTCAGAAACGGAGATTAACCTCCCCCCCCCCAACCCAATAAAAGGAGAAACACCACTTAAGCTAAAAATCTAAGTGAATCGAGCCATTTCTGAAGAAATGGAACTAGGGCACGAGACCTCAAATAAAACTTCAGTCTTTAGCATCAGTGATGAGAGGAAGAATGTAATAAAATGGTGTTCTGTCGCTACCATGCTAAAGATACAGCTCCCAACGGCACTCAGCTCACGTTACAAGGACAATGCAAGTGGAGTCACCCCCCCCCCTCCCCCCTTCTACATTTAGAGGGCAGAGCTTCCAAATCCAATTTGCTGACTGTAGCTTTAAACATGACAGTTAAATAAATGGCTGAAGTCCCTTGCATCTCTTGACCCCATTTGGATTAAATTGCAAAACCAAATGTAAATTCAGCAACCCCCCCCCCCAACAAAGCCCGAGACACATGACTCCTCTAGAAATGGGCAATAGATATTTAGATATTTCTTAGTGTAGCTGAGGCCCATGAATTATCAGGGGGGGGGAGGGAGCTAATTTTTGAAGGATTAAGTCGAAGTTTTGTAGAGCAGTAGCACCAAGAGATGGATTTGCCTTCCAAGACGCCCCCCCATACATTTTATAGTAATCTATAAATTGCATGCATGTTAAGGACCATGTTGCTGGCTAAATAAGGTCACTTAGCATGACTAGGTTTCATGAAAATAAGCAAACGGCCATTTTGCACCAGAACTCTGTACTGTAGTTTATATAAAAGTCTGGGACATAAGCAGTCCTATCAAACTTGGAACTGCTTTGGTTTTCCTTGAATGTATATGCAAATATACAGCATGTGTGTGCACGCACATGTAGATTGAGGGGCTTATCTTAAGGTTCCTTCCAAGTATACCCAACTTTCCATTTCTCAGTTTCACCATCTAAAGTGCAACAGGCAACGGACCTGTTGCAAGACTTCTACAGAATGTGAACGTGTAGCACACCCACCCACCAAAAAAAAAAAAAAAAGTAAATAACCCATACCGAACACCTACAAATTAATGTTACTGAAAAGCTGTGTTCCAGCCACACCTGGGGAAGATCAAACCCCAATAGAACATGTTCCCCCGTCTGTTTTTACAGTAGAAGAAAACCCCCATACAGGCAGAATGTTTGTTCTTTTGCACACTTGCACCCTGGCTCTACTGCAGCCCTGCTTTGCCGCACGGCACCATTCACTTGCAGAAGAGGCAGAAGCATGCAGAAAGGGGCCAAATAATACCACACCCACAGATACAAGATGTTTCCTTTATTTTCCCTTCTTTATTACAGGAGGAACCAGTACTGATGACTCCAGAAGGCACGATCCTGTTCAGTACCTGCAGACAGAGAGCTAAACAACGCAGGGTTAATCACTCGAGTTTGAAAATGACGGGAATCACGAGCTACCTGCTTAGAGACGTTCCTGACAGGCAGGCGGCATCGTCATGCTATTCCAATGACAAAACACTATATACCAAAAAGACAGCATGGCCGATTATCAGGAAGGCTGAAGGTCGCATCCAAAGTTCACCGAGGGTTACTTACCATTGGTGAAGGCCAGCACCACTGGGAGAGTGTCACTCCCCAATGCTACAGCCAATCAGCACAAGACTCCAACTCAGAGACATACTTGGTGCTGATTGGTTACTGAATCG
This sequence comes from Stomatorhinus walkeri, assembly GCA_026784285.1. NCBI lineage: Eukaryota > Metazoa > Chordata > Actinopteri > Osteoglossiformes > Mormyridae > Stomatorhinus > Stomatorhinus walkeri. Next base: position 3,270,808 of record JAODUD010000046.1, on the reverse strand, counting down.
GCAAGGTGCAGATTCAGCAACCAATCAGTACAGAGTCTGAGGCTTATAACTTGTACACCTCTATTCATGTATCTATATCCCCCTAAGGTCATTTATAAATGCAGGTCCACAAAAACAGCACTTTGTATGAAGAGGGCAGCCACCAGGAAAAGTTCCCTCTTCCTGCATGTCGATGTCAATCTATTACAGGCCCCTTATTCTGGCTTCCAACATTTTGGGTGTTTAATCAGAACCCTATAAACTGGCCCACGATTAAGGCTTTTCCCCAAGCTTGCTAACAGTCGACCTTAAGGCCCGTCTGTGGCTGCCCTAACAGGATGTTAACAGAAGCCACTGCTAACTCATTTTTAATGTTTAGAGAGTTTCGATCACTAACGAGAATCAGAAATGAGTAAAGTTAGCGAGCTTAGGGAAGGGCAGGGCAGCCAGAGACCTTGGACCCTGGCACTGCTTGCATGGTGACTACAGGCATATGCAAGGGATGATCAAAGTCCTAAGTTGGCTCATGCTTGACCTTCGAACCTGGGGTCATTGACTTGACAGCCTGACAAGTCTGGATGACAAAGTCTGCCCATATAATACTTAAAAGCCCATCATAATTACCATAATCCCACAATGCAATTCCCTCAGCCTCTTCGAGTATGCACTTGTTGGAACACGCATGACGATCTGGCTCCAAATAAAATGACTAACATCCTACTGCAGGCTGGACAGATCTGCTTTTAGCCAATCAAAAGTGGCCAGCTGCCTCTTATGCATCCTAGATTAGAAATAAAACAAAACGAGCAACTCGCAGTGTAATGCACCTCCAGCACTGAAAGGGAAGCGGCACACAAGAGATGGAGGTCAGCAGAAGACGGGGGCGCAAAAGGCTTTAAAAACATCTACGCACTTCCAGCTTCTGTTCGTTCTGGACCAGGCCGTTCCTCTGACTCTGCAGGAAGAGGGCGAGTGTGCGTGTCAGCTGCCGCCGGTCGTCGATCTCCGCGGCAAGCCGCCCGCTGTAGTCAGCCAGCAACAGACACGCCTCCTCCACCAGCCTGGACAGGCGCTCCCCCGACTCTCTGTCTACGGTGTGCGGGGATGGGTGAGAGAGAAGCAACAAATCTGATTGGCTGAGAGCACATTATTTAGCAGCAAGCACCTTTTATCCAAAGCAGAGTCAGCTAGTCCATGGAGTAGTTGGATGTTAAGGGCTTTGATCAAGGGTTCAATGGCAAGAGTTACTCTGGGATTTGAACCAGCAACCTTCCATTGGTGGGCACAGAGTCCTAATGAGCCACATGCCATCCCTACCCCCCCACTGTCTGAAAATTGCAAGAGGCCAAATGGTTCGATGCAGGGGGTGCGAGCATACCAGTGATCCTGTGCAACAGCGTCGTGTCCTGCACCTCAGGCGGCAGTGAGGAGATGCGTTGTCGCAGCGCAGAGTCCCCCGATGCTGCATTCTCCAGTTCCTGAAGTGCTCGGATCAGCTCTGCCGTCTGGAGGGGGGGGGGGGGGGGAAGGGAGACGTCCAGCAAGGGGTTTAGAAAGGAAAAGGACCGACGACGCCTACGACTTACAGTGGATTCGGGGGGGGTGCACCTGCGGAGGCTGGGCGGGGGAGCTCTGGCAGGGAAAGTCGTTGTCGTTGTCGTCGTCCAGCTTGATCTCTTCGTACGGCCGCTTCCGTGGTTTCCGGTCACAGTCTACACAACGAGGGAAACGGCATTAACAATCTTAAGTGCATAAGCAGGGAATTTTCCCCACTTAGATTAGTGTTTGAGGTCAGCAGTGGGTGCAGACATTAATGGGCTTGTTAATATGCACTACGGTCCTACTGTCCTGAAGGCAGCGCGGCGTGCGGTCGCCACTTACGCAGAACCTGGCTGAGCTGCTCCAGAAGGTCGTTTTCATACACGGCCCTCTCCTGCCAGATGGACAACACTCTGTCCAAGTGCTTCTTGCAGCTCTCCTCACCCTCGCTGGGAAGAGGGACGAAGCCAACAGGATTCAGCCAACGACCCCTTTTTTTGGGAAGACTATTAAGCTCATGAAGGACGAGTCTGCCGCCAACCACGGCTTACTTGGAGACGTGCTTAAAGGCGTCGACGATGACTGGGGCGAAGTCCTGTGTGAACTCCGGTCCTTTCCGCTTGCTGTTCTGGATGACGTCGTTGGCCAGGTACAGGAAGGTCAACTTGCGTGACACCTTAGCTGCAGACACAAGGCCGTGGGGAGTATGAGGTGCTGGGAGAAAGTCTAGCAGGCGATCAATCTGTAAAGGCCGCACCACTCTCCAGCGAGTCTCAGCTAAATTTGCCTCACTCAATCATTTTGTACGACTAGCACAGCTCTGGAAGACGACCATAGGCCTCTACCTGAAGAGCTATAGTACCAGGAAAATCGACGCACCTGCTGTTGTGGCCACATTTATAAATGCAGTATGTAAATAAAGTACCTCCTTATGATACATTTGTCTGTTATTCACCTTGCAGCAAAAGATTCCCAGGCAAAGGAGTGTGTGTATACACACACATGACAAAGGGGTCAACATCTTAGAAGTTCAAATTTTACACTCTTCAAATTAACCCATCAATGACAGCATTGCAGACTCCTGGCACTCTTTCAGACAGCTTCCAGATGTAGCCACCTGGAACGCTTCTCCAACAGTCCTGAAGGAGGTTCCACAAGCTCTGGCCAAACCACTTCTATTAGGTTCAGGTCAGGGGATTGTCAGGGGCAAGTCATCTGTCACAACACTCCATCTCCTTCCATGATCACTAAATACTTACTAAATAATCCAAAACACTCAGAGGTTCTTGTTGGAAAAAAGAAATGGATTTTCAGTATGTTTCCAGGCATGACTGGTATTGTACCACTTCTTCGTTTTGCTTTCAACATTGTATGTCTGTGGTTCCAAGTCTGCGATGGGCATGAAATAAAACAGGGTGGAGACGAGCGAGTGAACAAACAAACGAGCTATTAACCTGATATTCAGTCAGCGCCTAAAAGAATGAAACCCAGGAGACTGACATAGCCGTGATTCAGACCCAATTCACTTCTGAAGTTACCAGGGTCTCAGGAGGGAGAAGCAAAGAGCCAAACCCCAGCTGCTACAGCAAAGATTTCCCAGTGGGAAAGAAACCAAGTCACACAAAGGGTGGCAGAGGGACCGTCGCAGCCTGCCTGACCTCTGGGGTTCCCAGTTAGCCCCTATATCCATTCAGTGTGGCCCAAAGAAAGACAAAGTGTTACTACTGCAACCCTTCTCTGCAATTTTCATTCACAAAAAGTCAAGATGCACTTCGCAGCAATACCTGGGCCAAGTGTTCATTAGCTATCGCCTAAAAACAAAGTAACCAATTACTTCCCCTTTGACACTGTGCACACCAGCACGAACACACACACACACACACACACACACACACACACACACACCAGGCTCTGGGTGAACAGAAATTGAATCCGTTCATGCTGGGTCTGGCCAGGGCTGCAGCCACCTTGGGCAAAGAGGGAAAGGGTGGCGATTCCCCCTACATTCTCTAGGGGGGGGCTCCATTGCTATCACCTTTTATAAAGGAATTAGTGACCTTCAAAAATATACCACGAACATGCCAAGCCTCTGCAAATCAAGCACAAGAGGCGATTTTCCACTACACCAAAAGCACAAACAATATGGTACTTCCTTGCACTGGTTTTCCACTGCCGTTAAAACTGGTACCGCCAATTAGTGACGTCACAATGTGAGGCAGGGTATTTTGTACTGAAATTGAAAAATGGCTGTAGAATTCTCACGTTGCAAGGGCCATGACAGCGGGGATGACATCAAGTATTTTCATTTGATGTACGGACATTATTGGGCAGGGGGTTTAAGTTTCACAAAAAAAAAAAAAAAGTTTCTTTTTTAAAAAGGTACCGAAAGTATCAAAAAAAGTACAGAAGTACCCAAAATACCAAAGAAGCACCCCAGCTGGTTTGGAACTTCTGGTACTCAACTGGAAGTTAACAGAAAAAGGGTAAGTACCAGAAGCATGGTACTTGGTGTGCTGGAAAGACACCTAATCAAGCCACCCTATAACATTTTTAGGAAGATTCATACCATGAAGGAACACATTTCATAAATGAGGTCATTCCACTTCTAAGGGTGTCATTCCAGCAATCATAGGCTGTACAGGAAGATGGAAAAAAACAAAAAAAAAAAAAACACAAAACTGCCCAATTACATTTCACAACAGAATTACAGGGGCGGGAGAGTCGATGGTCAGATCATCACAAGCAAGCCAATCAGAATACAGCTGTAGCCCAGAGCAGAAAGAGACAGTGTTGATGACACGATGCTGCGCGTTTCTTGGCAAAGAACAGTAAGAGGCACTGAACACCCAAGACAATTCGAAAGCACCACTGTCATGCCAAAAACAGGGCAGGTGGGGATCTAGATTGGACTTGACAATTTAATCCTACATAAGAGGAGGAAACTATAGGAAGCTAACAGGATGCATTTAAAAGTACTATAGTATTTTCAACAAGTTTCAGATGTTTGGACCTTACTGTAATGGATTTTAATGCAACTGCAAACCCGTAAACAGGATCTTGCATCCTGCACATTTCTGTCATAAGACCTAAGCAGAAAGTGGCCAGTTCAAATTTTGGGTTTTGTGTTGCTGTAAGCAGGGTAAATACACAGCACTGTGAACACCTTTGGCTGAAAGCACAAGAAAAGCCACGTCAAATGGACTTAAATAATCATTTATATTCATAAAATAGCAACCGATGAGCACTCTAAAAATAGAAAAAAGACAAACTGCTCTAGCTCAATGTGTGTGTTCGTATACACATTTTCTCTCCTCATCACTTGGTCACCCCCCACCACTTTATATAATAATAAAAAAAAAAAGAAGTCCAGCAGAAATCAGAATATTGCCTCCAGTAACCCCCTCAGTCCTCGCTATATCAGTGTACCAGGTAACGTTTCCCGGACGGTCAGCTCTTTCGGTTTGCGGTCAGTCGAGTACCTACCTAGGAATTTAACCACTGCACGAGGTAATATCACACTGTAGAACGCAAGTGGGTAAAAGGCCAAAATTAGAGGAGATTCATTCCTGTGTCCAGTGTCTTGATCTTCACAGCACTGCTTAAGAGTCATGGCAAATCCATTTGGCACAACCATCATTACGCAACGTTTCTGATTAATGCTTAAAAAGAACACAGAACTGAAGGTACATACAGTGCTTGGTATCACCACCTCACTGCATATCAACATTATAAAGCACCTTTGGCAATATTATAACCAACATAGACATGTCTGCTTCTAAAATTAAGCAAACCTAAACGAGGGTGACAGTCAGCTACCTCTGGCTTAATATTTAGTCAGTCAGATGCCTTATTCCCAAGTCCTGCCTGCTTGCTCTCCATGGAGACAGTGGGTACCATGGACAGACGCAGAGAATGGTGAGGTGCAGTGGGCCCCCTCCTTTTTTCAGCAGTCGGGTAGCCCATGACATGGCAGGGAGTTTAATTTGAGGCCCCGCACCACACTGATAAGCAGGTCCTCCCGTTAATACGATTTGGGTGGGGGGGAGATAAGGCAGGACAGCTTCTACATTCCTCTGAAAACGTGCATAAACCGACACTCAGGCTAACCTACTGAAACACTAGCCGTGTCACGCACACCTGGCCAGGAGCGAGTATCACATACACACACACCTGGAGAATTCCCACACAACCTAATGATGCCACACTTGGGACAGCCCAAATGTACAGGTAGCTCAGATATATGCTGCATGTGTAGCTCAGGATTAAGTTATCACCTTCAGATGGTCCGGATGGATGCAAAGAAGCACCAAAACCCAGTTTCTCAACAGTGGCTGGCAGAAACAGATTGGGTAACACAGCCCGAAGACTACTTTACAAGGATTTGACCAGGTAACACAAAATGAGCCCTTGGTAACATTCTGAAATAGTCCCACTTGGGCCATGTTGCCTCATGTCCAGCAGCATGGTCGATCTAATTGGGTGTTGCTGATCTTCAGGCCTGAAGATATGGTGGCCCGGACCATGACGTTCATTTAAACCTTGGCCATTCTGCTCTACTTTTATACAGTCAAATTTCATTTGCGTAAGCTCATGAACAAACAAACCGTAAAGGTCTAAGCATCTGCAGACCTTCACTTGTCTGCAATACTAATCAGACAGTGGCACAAAGCACGGTCAGTCAGCACGAATTAGCGTAGCCATCTTAAGTCAGCAAACGCACGTTATGTGGACGTCTTTAACAGTCGGGAGTATTTTCTAAACGTTTTTCATGTCAGTGGAGAGAGAAAGACGCAACCCGGTGGGGACGCTACCGGTTTCCCCCTTGCCGGGTAAAATGTGCATGAGGTGCATCCAGAACAGCAGCTTTCGGGAATTAAGCCCACGGAGCCGCTGGCACACATCTCGGGTCACCTGGAAGTCATGCGAACTCAGGATATATGCACGCAATTTGCAAAAAAACACAAAAAAAAAACTTCCCATGCGATCACTACTCGCATGCTTAGCATATATTAAAACTACCGACCACGCATAGCGCCTAGCTTTTGCAATGTCCATCCTCCAGGGGCCAAGAAACGCTCAACTTGTTCGTGCCCCCACTGATCGCCATGTTTGCCGTAAAGGGTGCAAAACAAAACTTCGATTCGCGAACACGGACAGCGGAGGGAGGGTTAAAACATGGATGATACGGAAGCTCGCTTGCTATTTTGGCAACAATGTATCCGTTAAGCAAAAACAATAACACGCCGACGCGCCGCACTATGCGAGCCGCCGGAGCACCGCGGACGCTTTTGTGATCGCCTCAGCCGGACCCATACCTTTTTTCAGCTCGTTGTACCAAACCGTTACGATGGTTTTCGAGTGTTTTCGGTGGTGGATTAGCCATAACGACAGTGTCTGGACGCTTTGCTGAGAATTGCTCAGCTCCGACAGCTTCTTTTCTAAAGCCGCCTCGGAAAACGCAGACATGTTTTAGGTCCAGTCCCGTGAACCCTCTGTCAGGGAGGGGGTATGGTTTCCTAAAGCCTGCTCTTCACGGGAACGGCGAGTGCGTTTCGCCCCACTCCTCCCGCACTTCCTCGCTTCGGCCGTTCGAAAACGCTGCAGCAAAAGCTAAAGCCCCCTAACGTCGGTGATCTAGGAAGTTAGATAAATCGCGCCTTTATTGGCCACTTCGTGGGCAGCTTTACGATTTCATTGGTCCGCAGCGAATAAGGCGGGATTTAACGTTAAACCAAAGGCTATGCGATTATAGCTATAATTATAAACAAAGCGCTAATAACGCTTCGCATTCGCAGCGTTTTTACACCTAAGAACTCATCCACTTATGTCTGTCACTAATACATAGCCCATTATACACAACAAGAATGTCCCATTTAAGGCTTCTCAGCGATTTTAGATTTTGACCCCCTACCAAAGGTTTTTAACGTAACTCTATAGATACATTTTCAATTATTTCCGCACTTCTATAATCCAAAACTTTTGTATTGGTAATTAAATCTAGGCATTGGAACACAAACATCCGTGCACCGGATAAAGTAATTTAGTACTTCTTTCAGCACAACCTCATATAATTTCACATTATGAAGCGTAATTTACTGAAGGTATTACATGCATAATTATGCCCTGAGCACTTTAACCGAAGAATTAAAAAGAGTCATGTTTACCAAAGTTTATTCATATAGAACAATTTATGAATTTGTGTTTGTAAGAGAAAGTGATTTTTCCTCAATCTTCTGATCCTAAAACGTCTCCCCAGGAAAATCAGAAGAGAAACTTAATTGCATGTGAAATAAATGATAGGCTGAAGATATTCTTGAGAAAAAGTATACTTCAAAGACAAAGACTATGCAAGGGTTAGCCATTGTCCATATAAGCCACAAAGCTTGCTATGACATTATACAGCACACTCACTCAGCTTCATAACTAATTATAATCTTCACATTGTATGCAGGTGTTTTTATGTCTCGATTGAATTTTATATGGTGAACTGTGTAGAAAGAGAAACATTTGCAATTTCTACATTTGGTTTTATTTAGAAGGATTTAACTTGGATATCAGAAGTGCTTCATTTTGTTACATATTTGTTCTGAAAAAAGGTGCATTTCACAGTATCCAGAAGTTAGCAGTTAAAAGAAGAGATCAGAAGTGCTACAAAACTCCTGTAAACATGTCAATGTTTTTTTCACAAAACACTGAGGAATGTCTAAACTCTATTCATAATACACTGCAGGTTTCATTGTTGTTTAAGTTTGGCTGCACATCTAAATATAAAAAGCAAAGAAAATAGACCCAGATGAGACAGCAGACAGTTGTGGTTGTCCACTTTCAATCCTTTAGTGTTAGGGTTAGGGTCAGACATCTCTGAGGCTATCCATGCCCTGGAGATTCTCCAGCCAGTGAGGAGGCCAGCTAGCCGTGACACTGGGACGTTCCTTCACCAGGGTGTAGTACTGCCCAAGCTTGGGGTATTTCTCCTGGGACAGCCTGTAACGGAAGGCATTTCTGAAGATCACA
>JAODUD010000046.1:3243826-3261879 GCA_026784285.1 Stomatorhinus walkeri | reverse complement strand
ATTAAGGGCCTTGTTCAGGGACCCGGCATCGGAATCACTCTGTCAACCACGGGATTTGAACCGGCAACCATCTCATTACAGGCACAGCATCCTAACCTACTAAGCCACACACTACCCCCACAACTATATCACGAGTCACCTGTTCCTGCCCACTGTCTCTGGACTTTCTCCCCCTGATTTGTACACGGTTAGCAGGACTCACCCAAAGCGGAACCCGTAGGCGATGACAGGGAAGCAGACGACATCGGCCATCGTGAAGGCCTTTCCGGCGAGGTACGGACCTGCCTCCGGCTGCAAGCGGACACGCCTGTGAGTCGCGCGTTTCTCTTCCCAGACTACTGCAGACATGCAGTACACAACACAAAGGATCCCCTACCTTGCTGAGGTACCCCTCCCACAGCTGAAGCTCAGCCGTTAGTGCTTCCTTGTTCCGCTTGACTGTGGAGTCATGTCGCTCTGCCTCGGGGACGCGCCAGGTGTAGTAGATGACGTCGGCTGTGGTAAAGCAATGTATTATTTCCAGCCCAACTTTCCTTCAGTCCACCTCCATGTGCAAGTTCAGATCTACCATGGAGAACCACCATTTCTATCTTAGCCTGACCATCGTGACATTTTCTCAGCCCTAAGGTGACAGTCAACCGGCCCAGATTTTAAAAGTTCTGTCCCGTTTTTCTATTTATGGCAGCCATAAGTGAGCATTAATGGTATATAGGGCTTCAAAGAGATATGTTATGCTGCAATAACCTCCACAACAACAACAACTTGAATGTCTCCTCTTAATAAGCATTCAGCAGAAGCCCACTGTAGTAGGTAATTCCACCTTGACTGGAGGGGAAACAGCGATAAACACTTGCCATTCACAATGCGAACATCCCCCATTTCATTTGTAGCCTTCATTTTGAGAATCGAAAGACGGCGATAGTTATCTGGGGAGCATGCAACAATAACGGCTCGGGAAAGCAGGGCTCATTATCGCCAAATGAAAGACTGCAAGGTATCAGGTGTCCGTGCCCACAAAATCTCCAGAGTAGCTCACGCAAATAGACAGACACACACACACACGCACGCACGCACGCACACACACACACACGCGCGAACCATACACTGTTTCTGCTGTAGGGTCTGCCCTTCGAACATGCGTTGGTACACCAGAGCCTGTTCCGACGGGATGTCGGGAATAAGCTGCGTGCCCTGGGACTTGAACTGGCTCTGTGGAGATGAGGTAGAGCCACAGGTGAAAACAGGCGACGGGACCATAGCGCAAAAACAAGGAAACAAAACGCAAAACACAACGACGTTAAATTACATTTCAAGTTATTTAAATGCTGCGGTTACCCGCGACGGTAGTCCCTAGACCGCCGTGCACTCAAATACATCCACTTGTGCGCAGTTAGCATGAGTTAGAAGATAATTTCTTTCTTCCCGATCAAATCTACTGATGATTTGTTCTAGCAGCAGCTATTGAAAGGATAGATTGTCATAAGACTCATAAATGATTCCAGTAACCCTAAGGCACCTTCTATATACTTATATATATGCTGCATCCCGATCACCTTACCTCCAGGTACAAGCAGGCTCCATAAGACTCATTTATCACGTTGTTTCCATGCTTGAATGCAGGCAGCTATAGGAAAAAAAAACATGCACGCATGAATTTTTCTTAAACCGAAAGTTCTTTTCAAAGCATTAAAATTGGAATTTACCACCGCAATCAAGAACAGTACGTGCACGTTAAAAAACGGATATTAGTGCCATTTCGGGTTACCTAAGCAAAGCTATGCCGTGTGACTAACCGCGATCATAAGGACAGATGCATTTTACCTGCCCTCGGGGATTTATATCCATAACTTCCTTGGATTTGTGATCCTTTTTCTCAAAAGACAATAGTTTGTTATGATAGCCCTGAAGGTTTTTCTCCTCCAAGGCGATCATGATTTTCCAACACGGAGGGGAGCCGGAGCCCCAGAACAAAAGCATATCTTGCGCCATTGCTCTTAACGTGCTTATTTTAAGCAAAGAAACGGAGGAAACGGATCGCTGACTATCGGTTAGAAAAAAAGGCACAGGAAAGCGCACTAACGTCAGGTCAAGTGACCCTCTGGAATGCGAAGACGCCGCCCCCAACTGAACTCAGAATACGATTGGAGGAGCACGGGGGTTAGATAAAGCAAGCAAGGTGGTGGACAGCGCCATCTTCAGGCTAAAGATGGATCCTCCGTTTTTAGGAAAAACTACCCTCCGGATTACTTAGGAAAATGTTGGTGACTTGACTTGTTCAGTTACTTATCTGGTTACTTGGACTACACCCTGCAGTGTACCTTTGGCATCGGTGTTATTATTTGGCTAATATTGCATATTTTTTTATGCCTACGACGGCAACCTAAAAAGAGGATGCATGGCTGCACGATTCTGGGTAAAATATGAGTTTATTATTATTATTATCATTATTATTATTATTATTATATTTTGCATTACATAGGGTAATTGTCTTTATGGAGATGGAACAAACAAGTAGAGATGCACGATATATCGGTTATCATACCGGTATTACCGGCCGATTTAAAACTATATTAGTATCATCTTTAATCATCCAATATGAAATTTAATCATGTTTCTTTTTTAAAATATAAAAAATACTTAATAAAATGTGTCAATTTATTAAATTTCTGTTATTTTAAGAACCGTCGTCACCATAATGTAGCCTATCAATTACGTTCAAGTAGGCTACATCACGTGACCCATCCTGTTAGGCCCAGCTTGCTCCTTGTAAACTTCGTTTCCCATGATCAGTAATTCAAGAAAAGAAGCTGCTTTGGTGCTCGCTGCAAATTGCTAAAGATTATTGTCGTATTGTTTATTATTCGTATTGTCGTATTATTCAGTATTGTCGTACCGGTGAGATCTCTGCATCCCGGCATGCCTCGCCAGCGCTCCTGTATATAGCCCTTGCATCGTTGTTGTCATGGTTATAGTTGCTTTAGCGATCGTGGCGTGTATGTTTACCTGTGTCTTGTGTGTACCCTGTCCGATTCCTGCGTGTCCTTAGCTTGTATAACCCTCCCACCATGTGTGATCCTTACGTTCGACGTCTGACCACCTTGTCTTTTGGTTGTGTGTATTTGGGTTCGTCGGGTGCCTGTTACAGTCTTGTTAAGAAATACAATAAAGAGGGATTTCTGTTCTGCCAAGCAAGTCTTGTTGTTCTTTGTTATGCTTGCGACGCCTTGGTGTTCCCGGTGTCACATTATGTACAGTATGATATACTATCAGATATAGTTAACTGAATGTCACGATAAGAAAAAAATAGAGCAATTAGCACACAGGAGTGCTGTGCTCGATCTGAACTTGCGAATTAACTTACTTGTCTTCTAGTGTCTTTCAAGTTGATTTCAACAGGCATGCTCAGGCAGTGACATCTTGTGGTTTGCCATAAAAGGCATCATGGACTGCATTAGAGAGAAATTAGGCTAGCAACTTTTGTTCCTATGGACAAAATCGGCAGTTTCTTATTCGCAAAATCTGTTCCACCTTAAACAGACATAACCAATGTTTGGTTATATTCGCAGCTGTGGGTCTGGTGCCCATCTTAAAAGCTATGGTCACAAGGCATGGAATAACCCACAAGAGGTACCAACGCATCACAGGGAACACTGACCTATGGACAATTTTGTAAGGCTAATACACCTTAATATATTTTAGAACTGGGGGGTAGTGGACACTGGAGTACCCAATGAAAACCCCACTACGACATGCAAACTCCACACATGGAGCTCTAAGCAGAGACTTGAACCCTGGTCCCAGGCAACAGTGCTAACCACTGTCCCACAACATTTAATGGGAGAAAAATCTACAGTCAACATTGCTCATGATACCTGGTATTTATGATTGTTCCAAAGTGTTATCGTTAGGTTGGGCTGTGACGGTAGATTTGTGCTTGATTTCTGTAATCACACTGACACAAATGACAACTTACAGTAATACAATGAAAATTAATATCACTGGGTAATGGGTTTCATTGTCTCTTGTTAATGTGTGTGGAGCTGACCCGTGCATGTCAGATTTCACAGAGAATGCCACTGGGAGGCAGCAGAGGTAGGCAAGAATGTAATCCATTATAGACAGGACAGTGTGGGGGGGGGGGGGGGGACGTATTCTGAGATAAAACCTGCAGGTGGACCATATCCCATGCGATGGAATTAATACTCAGAATTCCACACTTAATTGGTCTCTGTACACAGTGGATCACCCCGGTCCTCCTCATACCAATATGTTTTTCTTTGATTTATATAGGCCTATCATAGGCTATGCTCAGATCACAAGCCTTATTGTTATATGTTGATTTTTTTTTTGCTTAGATCAGATTTACCAGAACTGCATAGAGTCTCGTCAACACCGTTCTCTCTAAAGGACCATATTTTTACAGTGTCACGTACTAGCAGTGCAGTATAGTTGCAGCACAATAGACTGTGATGCACTTAAAAAGGGTAAGACGTTTAAAATATTATATTGTATTTTATCAGCACTTCAGTATCAAATTAACATGTGCATTAAAGCATATTAGCAGATTTTCTGCCATTAAATTGTTAGATTCGACCGCAACCTTTAAAAGATGGAGCCCCTGAATTTGGACACAGACATTGATATATTTTTGCATGGGTCATCTGCGTCGCAAACAACAAAAAATGGTCAGCGCATGCGTATAGGCCAAAACCCACATGAATTCGGATTTGACTGTTCATATCCATGTCGCATGGGCGGAAATGAAATATGTTCTCATGTAGGACCACATATGAAACTGATACAAATCTGGTTTGAAAAGATCGGATCTGAGTCACATTCAGGCGAAAAACGAATTTGAGTCCCTTTAGCTAGATAGTTTAAACCTAGCCATAAAATACTGAGCAGTATGTATTTCGAAGGTGGTGTAAATTTATTATTCTCCTTTTTCAATTAGTCAATTTTTAAAATTAAAAAGTAAATGTTTAAGATGTTTTTCAGAAGCATTATATATTTAGGCTTAGGCTGGTGTTATTTTCTCACAGGCCATTTTCTCATGTTATTATGCAACTATATTTAAACTAGACAACAAATCAGTAAGCCTAACCCTAAGTCCAAACGATAAATCAGTAGCTAAACATTAGACCACTTTTTGGTGTATTTCTATGCATTTCCACCCTAGAAGTTCTACATAATATCTGATTGCAGCCCATTACTTGCGCCAGCAAATGCTAAAAATCTAAAATATGGCCTTCTTGAAAAACTGGCCACATAACATTCATGGATTTTGCTAAATTTCAAGGCACTTACTAAATTACCACACGTTATTTCACCTATGTGATTCTGTCGTCCTCTGCAGCTCCCATTGATAAATAAGGCTGGCTACACAAAATGACTTGTAGATGTGATATGGAAACAGTGGTTTCTCGTATATTTATGACTTAAGACCATGAGGCCCAAAATAGGCAGATCCTGATGCTGATTGGGTGTCTTCTCCAGTTACATCAACATCTAGAGCTGCAGCTATGTGCTGTTGTTCCAGTGCTGATTGTTATCAGTAAAACATGAGAGTAAGAGCATCACTTCACAGGTTCAAGGCAATACTCCTAATCTCCTTGAGTTAAATCTGGGCAAAACAGCAGGAATGCTAGTCAGATGAGAAAAGAAAGCATCTGGCATGGATTTTGCCATCTTTATAGTTGTAACTGAACCTCATATGGACATTGGCCTTAAATATATTTCAACAGTTCGTACACTATATCGACAAAAGTATTGGGACACCTGCCTATTATACCTACTGGAACTTTTATGATGTCCCATTTTAAATCCATAGGCATGTATATGGAGTTGGTCCCCCTTTGCAGCTATAACAGCTGCCACTCTTCTGGGAAGACTTGCCACAAGATTTTGGTGTGTCTGTGGGAATTTTTGCTCATTCATCCAAATGATCATTTGTGAAGTCAGGCATTGATGTCGGACATGAAGGCCTGGCTCACAATCTCCATTCTAGTTCACCCCATAGATGTTCGATGAAGTTGAGGTCAGAGATCTGTGTGGGCCAATCAAGTTCTTCCATGACAAACTCACCCAACCGTGTCTTTATGGACCTTGGTCTGTGCGCTGGAGTACAGTCATGCTGGAACAGAAAAAGGCCTTCCCCAAACTGTTCCCACAAAGTTGGAGACATAGAATTGTCCAAAATGTCTTTGTGTTCTGAAGCATTAAGAGTTCCTTTCACCGGAACCAATCCCGGAAAAACAGTCCCCTACCATTATCCCTCCTCCACCAAACTTTACAGTTGACACAATGTAGGCAGGTAGGTAACATTCTCTTGGCATCTGACAAACCCATACTTGTCCATCAGACTGCCAGACAGAGAAGATGTTTCCACTGCTCCAGTCCAGTGGAGGCGTGCTTTACCCCACTCTATCCAGTGCTTGGCTTTGTACTTCATGACGTGAGGCTTCCATGCCACTGCTCAACCATGGACGCCCATTGAAACTCCCAGTGTACAGTTTGTGTACAGTGGTCAGTGTGAGCTCTGCAATTATTGAGTCAACTGAGCGTTGGCGGCTTTTACGCACTATGCGCCTTAGCACTCAGCGACCTCTGTTACTTTCCATGTCCTTCTACTTCGAGGCTGAGTTTGTGTGGTTCCTAAACGCTTCCACTTTGCAGTAAGACCACTGACAGTTGTCGGTGGAGTAACTGACTTATTGCAAAGGTGGCATCCTATAACAGCACCATACTTCACTGATCTTTTCGATAGGGTCCCGAATTCAATAGGGTCCCAATACTTTTGTCCATATAGTGTATATTGTGTACAGTCCACATGCTTTCTGTCAGCATTTATATACTAGAAGGGCAAAATGTGATAAAACTAGAAACATACAGGATTTTTTGTTGGTTGAATATAGTTAATTTTCTGTTTAATACATTTCAAATCACCAGCTTATCTGCACCTCTTCTGATTTATTGATATTCTCAAAAAAACATAGTAAAAAGTACCTTGATGTAGCCTAAGTAATCCAGGCTTCCTCCTCTGTCAGTGATTAAACATGGAGCTCGGCATGGAAAAAAACGACACTGATAGTTCACAGGACATTTCATAAGAGCTTTAATTGCAAAGTGTGTGTGTGTGTACATAAGTTTCTCCGGTTTTTCCGCATGTCCGGTTCTTACTCTGAAAAGCTGTTTGCGTTTTACGGAGAAGCGCGATGGGAACAGACAGCTTCCCAAAAACGTCTCTGGCTTGCTTGAAAGGTGGGCCATATGGTTCACATCATCATAACCAGAGGCCTTAAAGTCCATAAAAAGCAAAGTAACACAATGTAACAAAGAGGGGAAAAAACACTGGACATCAAGATCAAATGTTACTCTCTCTGAGATAAGCAATTGTACGTCGAGATAGACATGTCATATACAACACATACATCTCGTGTACGGCGTATTTTCTCTTAAATTACATAATAACACTGATATTTGAAGGTATAATACACTATTCTACACAAATTACACAGAAAAAAAACAAACAAAATACCCCTAAATAGAGCATGACATATTTTACAGCGTCTGTCCTCCTTCTGTGGTTTCTAAATATTTCGGATACATCTTTACATTTTACATCCAGTTCATTTCAGTTATTCTTTTACATTTTTCGTTTTTCTTTTTACAATTCCCAGAATAACACAAAATGTGTCCGGAGACAGTGCCTTTTATCACTATTTTTTTTAACTGATTTTTTTTTTCTTTGAAATCTGCTACAAATGACGAATAAGGTGCCAGACACCACACATTACAGCACAATGATTCGTTTTCTGTGAAACTCATCCTCCAGAAAATGTAAAGATAGGCTGAAAGCACAGAACGACGGCTATATGTTAACCGCATATGACCCATAAAATCAGGTCTTGCGCAATCGAAAATGACTTTTTACAGTAAATTAAATGGTAATGTCTAGCGGAGAGATTCACGATAATAAGTAAAGCCACTTAACTGAGCTTTTGTCTTTGTAACCGAAACTCTGGTACGGGATAAAATAAAAACATAACGCTATTAGGAATCCTATGGATGACTTTCGGAGCCTTGTTTATTTACTGTACATTACAAGGGGTTACATACAAACTCCCCCTTAACACTGCAGAATAAATAGCCACGTTTTTGAAAGGCACATCTCCAACCAAAGCCCTTCAAAACTCCTTATTCAGAGTCTTAAATAATAGTTTGCATTTTATTTTACTACCATTTAAATACTCAAGGTTTACTCAGGATAAAGTTAACATATCTTTGTTTTGTCAGCTCTCGTCTACCACTTCAAGTTGTCTTCTGTAATATATGGTATATAAATATGTATTTATAAATATATACTACATTTATATAGCATATATTTACCGCTTAGATAAATGTGCAATTTATAAAAAAACAGCTCCTGATCTCCAGACAGTTTTTGTCAAGTTACTGGGCTTATTGTAAATAGGGTTATAGAATTCTGGGAATTTTGCATTAATTCCCATAAATTCCTGGTAATTCCCATGGAAAGTTTCCAACTTGGAATATTTTCAAAATTCCCATCTTAACTTCCCATGGAATGGAAAGTTTCTGGAAATTTTCCGCTCCTTTGAAGCCCAAACTGTAAATGACGAAATTCATACAAATTCATACTCAGTATTAGGGCTGGGTGATATCGAGCTTTTAAGATTTTAAGATTGATATACTTTCATATGAGCTATAGGACAAGACAGTATAATTTATATCAATATAGTTTATGTTGCTTTAAATTTATACTCATAGTGCTGCCAGTTCGCCTATTTCTCCTCTCCCTGTCTGTCTTTTGCACAGTTGTGCCCTGTCCCGCCCCTCTCCCTCTCCAAACACAACCCACCCTTCCCCCTCACTCACAAGTCCTGTATGCAGAGGCAGCATGGAGACAGACACAGACACAAGGCAAACTAGTGAAAAGGAGCTGGCTTGTAAAACAACGTTGGCTGGTAGTTCATTTTTGATTAAAAGTTAAAAGTGTTTTTGTGACACTGGGGAGATTTGGCTGTGATTTGTCTTTTTGTAATTACTTTATCTGTAAAAATATCGAGATATATATCATATATCGTCAATCAGCTAAAAAATTTCGAAATATGATTTTTGGTCTATATCGCCCAGCCCTGC
Source organism: Stomatorhinus walkeri (assembly GCA_026784285.1). Classification (NCBI taxonomy): domain Eukaryota; kingdom Metazoa; phylum Chordata; class Actinopteri; order Osteoglossiformes; family Mormyridae; genus Stomatorhinus; species Stomatorhinus walkeri. The sequence continues at coordinate 3,252,720 of JAODUD010000046.1, read as the reverse complement.
TCAGTATAATTCCTATAAGGGTCAGTCATTCCACAGCTACTGATTTGATAGCTGCTGGTCACCATTTTGGCTCCACAGGAAAGGAAACTGCCACTGAAATCAATGCTGTGTTTCTGGCAGTGCAATACGCTACTTGTTCAAAGTTGTAACTATTACCCTCCCCAGGTTGTGCTGGTTGAGGCCTGAGCCTCATCAAACTCCCAACACCTGTCAGTTCATCCATGCCTCGTCCCACTGTCAACATGATAAAATCCCTCTGTGTCATGTGGCAGTTCATAAGTAACTGAAACGGCGGAGGAGATGTCCAAAACGATAAGCGTGGGTCCATTTTGAAGGTCACAGTGTTCCGTTATCTCTGTTTCATATAAGCCAACTGCATCTGTTTTTCATATCCAGAAATTCCATTTCTAGATTTAAGAAATAGAAAAAAAATGGTAGAAATGCAGGTAATGCCAAAATATTGAGTGAAAAAGTAATGGAATTCTACATTAAAAATACAAAATACCCAACATAAATACATCACTATCAGATGTGACAGTTCAAAAAGCATTCTTTCAGCGTTAATTCCAAATCTAAGAAAGTATTGGTGACTAACACTTAGTGGTGCTGATGTCCAGAAAAACATCTAAAACATCTCCAGCAGGATCGGATTCAGCATGTAAGATTAAAGGCTTCATTTCACATATCTTGGGCACTCAGATTATCAACCTGACCACGGTTTGAGTACAAACATTAACGTCTGTGCAAGTGGTGCTGGTTTGTTTGCTTCGGTCTGATTATCCCATATGATGTTTTGGTTTTGTTGCTCTGTGTGCGTTTGCTCCTGTCTGACCTTCACAGTCACAGTAACAAAGAAATAATGGTCTGTACAGCAGGATACAAAATTTACCCCAAAACTGTATCCTGCACAGCACATCTTACTCCAATCACAAGGATGCAGGGAGCTACTGTGTGTGTTAGTGGCATCTGGTAATCAAAGAACAGGGCTGTCTTGTTTTTATATCGATCCTCTGTGCTGGTGTAGCGTCACATCACAAAATGGCCGCAGTCATCTCCCTCTCTATGAGCCTACAATAATCCCTGGTTTGTTTTAAACCTTTCAAGCTTCCATATCAACTACACCTCTACCTTATCAGGCAGGCTCAGGTGAACATATGCATCCCCACATCACCAAGCGGTGATTCCACCATCGTGGTCGATTGTGTTTGTGCTAAAATTCCAACTGGAGCCCCCAGGTCCACTCCCCGAGGTTCAGACTGCTGGTTTTCCCCCTTTCAGGGCACCTCACAGGATGGATGGTATTCACCTGGTTGCTCTCTCTACTTGCTCCTCTCTCTTTCTGACCCTGCTGCAGCCCCATGTCGCAGCATTAATAGACCCCTGCAGCCTCACTGTGACACACCAGCACAGAGCGAAAATGAAAGCAAGACCAAGGATTCCGCGGAGCAAGATCAAGGCAGATGTGGGCATCTGGAGGGTGAGCCGGTGATGGCGGGCTGGAGATGGGGCTGGAGATGGGACCGGCTTGTTTGCTGGCTGGAGTGGAGAGGTTTGGGGGGCATGGGGGCGAGGATGGGCTCCTGCTGCATTCGGGGAGCCCCAGTTAATGGGTGAGTCACACCTGCATCTCTGGCCCACCAGTCAGTCCAAGAGCGTGGGCCTCTTCTGGCGTCAGGCCGCTTTTCAGGGTCCTCCTCACTGTGGGGGGTGGTGGACGGGATTACCATGAGCTTTAACCAATGGGAACCAATCCACTAACTATTTGGACTGAGTCAAACGAGGGACAGCCCAAGTCTATTTTGAAGCATCATTATCCAGTAAGTAGTGATATTTCTTTTATTTACACGACCTCTCCTTTAAGAAAACTGCTACTGACAGAATCCCGGATAATCCCACATAACTCACACCACCCAGCTTTATTTTATAAAGGGAGGCAGACGATATCGAGTGTTGTAATTCTGGAAACTGGCCAGTATTTTTAGACTATATATTTAATGATGTGTCATTGGTAGCACTAGGTAAATCTCAGCATGCATCGCGAGGCAAAAAGGGCGTATCGTTAGGCGAGCAGGCTTTGACAATTTAGGGAAAACAATGGCTGAAGGTTATATCTGAGTTCTTCCAAAGCAGACTGGTGGAAATGACTTTGTACCCCCATCTCATGCCCCCCCCCCCATTCAGATGCATTCTGCAGTCTATGGGTGCAAATGATGACTGGAGGCTTTAAATGGTAAGATGGCAAAACTTTCCTGTACAGCAGGGGTAGGCAATCCTGATCCTGGATTATCCAGCAGGTTTTCCATCCTACCTGCTCTGTGATGAACCTCACCTGATCTCAGGCAGATAGTAACTCATCAGGTAGGTTAGAGCACGTGCTAGATACTGGCACTCCAGGATCAGGGTTGCCTACTCCAGCTGCGCGGAATATGTTTCCTTTCTTTTTAGAGTATTTTATCGCCCTCTACTGTCCACTGATGAAAACTACAAGATAAAAATAACTGATTTTTGTCAAGCTTAGTGGCTGAGAGGCTCTGCAGTAAGATTTCCAGAAACTGTACCAGCATCTGAAAATTCTGCCTGTGTAGAAAACTGCAAAAGGGAAACTAGTTAGCACTTAATACTGTATCTAAAGAGTATACTGCTGCTCTTTATTGTGTTAAGCAGGAATTTTGGGTACGGTAACTGGGAAGGCCACATAGATGTGGACTGGTACCCTGTTATAGGCTGGTGCGGTACTCACGCGACTTGCGGTTGGCGCGCGACCTCTTCCTCTCGCGTGGCAGCGTGCGCTGGCTCGGGCCCTGCGTCGCCGACTTAACGATGCGCTCCATGATCTCATCCGCCGCGTCCTCTGTGCCATTGGGCGAGTCCTCGTTCGCTGTGGCCCACGAACTCAGGCGACCTGCCGGGGAAACGTCAGTCGGCGCTCAGACGTCACTCCGGTCGCCGTCGTCTGTGCGATTAATGAGCTTTTTGGGACACGGGGCCAGGGGCAGTGTGGATTTTATGTGGCCCGCAATCACGTGCAGCTTAACCCCCGGGTCGGACGCGTGAAGCGAAACGCAAGGTGCTGCAGCTATTTCCCAGCTGGACGTCATGGGTATTACAGGTCACTGCTCTGCCGGGACTTTACACAGATCATAACTCATCCTGTGTTTTCATGTCGCTGTGCTGTGCCGAGATTCTTAAAACCCATTTTCTAGTTAAGCAGGTGTAGTGAACTGAGGCTATACTTTTGCAATTAACTAGGCCAATTAACTATCGTTATGGAATCACTAGAATGTAACATATGAGTTGCAGAGTATATCTGAAATTACATAAGATCTAAAATAGTTTAACCTGTGTAATTAATTATATAGGAGATTTATTGCTAAGTGAATCTTTGCATCATTCTTTGGCGCAGTTAAGCAGCATTTCCTCCCTAACACCGGCACTAAACCTAGAAGTGTTGTTAGTTAAAGATTACTATCTGTCATCATAACCTGTCATGGGCTTTCCGGCAGACTCGCCTCGTGTGGCGCGCGTGCGGATGCGGAGGCCGGGCATGGAGACTGCCTCGCTGTCGCCGCCCCGCAGGCCGCCCCTCAGCACTGCCTTCATGTTCTCGTGCTCAGCAGCATCCTCTGCGTGCTGGAGGCCCTGGGGCTCGCTCTCCTGCCCTGCCGGCGGGTTGCTGTTCAGCTTGCCACCCTGTGGGGGGGGGGGGGGATATGTTAGGCCTATAGTGGGAAAGCAGGCTAGCACAGAGATTAAGGACAGGGGCATATAATCTAGAAGTTGGTTGCTGAAGTACCAATTGGGGTCTAGAATACTCCTAGTATTAGTACTCCTAGTGCTAGTACACAAATACTTAAGGTGGGGTTATAGTAGATGTCATGTGATCAAACGCACACTCAAACTGATGGTTTGTTGGATTCATGTAGCCCCACTCTTGCACCCGTTTAAGGAGGTGCTTAATTTGAATGGTTTCATTACCTGTGTCAACTGGGTAAAATGCTAACTTGCTCCATATGCATGCATACACACAGAGTTAATTTCCACCTTCAGTTTCATGTTAGAAACAGCTCAGCAAACTGAAGGCAGTCTTAGTCACTTTGAGCTGCCCCAAGGTGTCACCATCCTACAGCAGAACATCATGAATCTTTATCTTTAATCAAAAAAAAAAAAAATAGAGAGAGGACTCTATCGACAGATTGAGCCGAGAACCATCTGTAGACAGAATGTAAGATAAACCACAAACATCTTGGACGCATAAATCCCCACAAATATCTATGGATTCGTCCAGACTGTGGCGGAAGCCGCCAGGTGGAAGTCTGTGGCCGCGCAGATGTGCTTCAGGTCCAGGCTGTTACTCAAACCCACGACCCTTTGAATAAGTCTCCGCCAGGTTTCTCCTTTCTGGGAGGGGGTAGCTCGTCGTCAACAGGGTCACCTGACAGAGAGGGAGTCGGGACACGGAACGGGGGGGCGACCTCCTGCACGGCGGAGGGTCAAGAGGAATCGAGGCCCCGGTGGAGGTGGACTAACACGCAGATGCTCGGTGAGCCCCCCCCCTCCCTGCCCACCCGGGCCTGAAAGCCATTATTAGATGCACCTCCTGGAGCGCGTTCCGACACTACCTCACAGGATCCAATTACCCACACCCCCCCATACCAAACAGCGCCCCTAATGAGAATCACCTGGCCAAACAAAGGGGATAGTGTTTACTTACCTGCCAGTGTGCACAACCATTCTGCATCAACATCCATGACATACACTCAGATGCTCATATAACCAATAGAAACCAATAGAAACTAACAAATAAGGAAAAAGTACAATTTAAAAAGAGATCCTCTTCCATTACTTTGCCTGCTCCCTGTCCAGAGGGATTCTGACAGAGGGTTAACCTATTTGACCATCAGTTTCTCGACACACTTCCAAATGTAAGAGAACAGCTTTCCCTGAGACAGCTCTGCGGTTCTAAACAAGGTACAGTTTAGTAGGAGCGATCACGACACACAAGACTCCATCCCCCAATTAGGACATCTGAGCGCACAAACAGACTAGCACTTCCTGGAAGATGGGGAATCCCTGGGCACAGGAAAACATGCAAGTCGGAGCAGGAGATTCCACAGGGGTTATGGGGGGGCGCCCGGGGACGCGCACATACAACTGTCATACCTCACTGTCCTCTTCATCATCCGTCTACAGATTGGGAGAGAAAGAACAGAATGTATGGGGAACAGGAAGAGAGAGAAAGAGAAAAGACAGGGTATACGAGGTAAAGGGAGTTGGAAGAGTGGGACAAAGAAGGAGAAGAATGATGGGCATGAAACAGGCCTCGTGATAATGTTTAAAATGCTGTGATATGGCCATTACAGGATACACCACACTCTGTATTTACATACGGACAGAGACAGCAGCACGGACTCCGAAACGGGCCTACTCCCTTTTAGGGTTTGTTGTTTCTCCTGCCGGGACGTCCAGAGGTTTGGATTTTCACACAGAGATTGGATTAGGCTGTCTTTGAACTATGACAGTCTCCTGCCAAGCCAAACATGCTTCGCGGCACCAGAGCCCGGCCTCCGTAGGATCGGATAAAGCTGTTTGGCAAAGTGAACCCATGTTTCTGTGATCGGCTAGGGCTGTCTGGAATGCTGAATGGCAGCCCTCTTTGGGATCCGCTCTGGCCGCCTAGACACCGAGTAACAGGTCCTTCTGTAATGGGCTGGAACCATCTGGTGCACTAAGCCTCAGGCTGCTTTGGCATTGGCTAGTTACTGAGATCACCTGGCAATGCCTGACCGGGCTAATGTAGAGTCAAAGGGCTACATGCAGAGCTTTGCTGAGATCACAGATTGTACTGTCGTAGTCTCCGGCACATTCTAGTGACATAGCCAGGTCGGGGGGCCACAGCGTTACATCTTTCCTACAAGACTACGAGGTCACTTCCTTCAGTAAATTACATAACAACAAACACGTCTTCAGACCTATTCAAAATATCTTACCAGCCAGAAGCCACAAGAGGAATGAAAATGGACGTGGAATCTAATCTCTGACCTCACGCCAAGTTAGTGGTTCCTCTTCATCTGTTTATTAGGAACTTTTCTGTGGATCTCTCTGGTGTTAAGTGGGCCAGGCAACTCAATAGCCAGTGAAAGCGAGAAACACAAACGTATCAAACCGCACAGAGAAGCAGGTCTGTCTTCTTCTTCACATGCCACAGTCTAAGGCTACATCTGTTCCCTGTTACAAGCCAAACCTGACAGCACTTTGTTGTGTTTACTTCTGAAGATGACTGGAAATGAATCCTGATTTTGCTCAATGCCCTCCATGGGTTTATATCTGCCATACAGATTAATAATCACACTTTGGGGTCTAACACTAACACTTTCAGCTGAGCTGGTGCCCTCTGATTGGCTGCCTTCATGGTATGAGACTCAGTGTGCATTGTGGGATACGACACAGGTGAGCTCCGTAGAATCAAAAATCTCTTTGTGAGATTGGCAGCCTGGTTATTTCATTCCAGCAGCATTCCTCATAGATTTTTGAACGTCTTCCCGATTTCAAGACAATGCGAGTCTTTGTTACCTTTTTACGACACAGAGGCAGAGATGTGGTCTGAAGACATCCAGCACAGGAGAGCTACTGTTGCAGTTACACTAGTGTGAGACCAGTCAGAACATGGATTAGGCAGTCAGAGACGCCTGCGATCCCTGAAAAAGCACAGGCCCCCGTTTATTGGTAGACACTCACGTCGGTGATCATTTTCCCCCGGGTCTTGTTCCTCTCGCGGTGGTCGGCCCGTTTCTGCTGCTGCTGCAGGACTCGGTCCCGCGTAGTGCGGTACTCCAAGGCGAACTCGCTCACGGTCTTGCTGAATCTCTGGATGCTGACCTCACGCACGGCATAGGCGGGCTGGCCCAGGAATAGCAGGAAGGCATGAAACCTGGAGGCCAGAGAGATGGCAAACAGTCAAAAGAAGCACTTCTACAGACATTGAATTCTGAAATACTTAAATGCTTATAATATGCGTACATCCACACTGTAGTATGCATACATCCATAAACACTCAACCAGAACGAGGTTACAATAAGTCTGGAGCTTGCAAGGTTACAAGGTGCACACTGACACACACTACCCTACATTTCGGGCAATTTAGAGACACCAGTTCACCAAGCTGCGTGTTTTGCGACGGCTTGAGGAAGCAGCCAGAATAATCAGACACCATCTACACAGTGAGGTCTGAACCCATAAACGTGGAGGTTTTAGGATACAGTGCTAACCATACCACCTCCACATATTTAGTCCCTTGTTAGGAAAGATAATTACACACTAAAAACACATCAGCAAACTGATAATTTTGTAGCAAAGGAGTAGGGATACCTTGATGCCTGAGAAACTGTTACCCTTAATCCGGCCATGTACTTTAGACAAATCGATGGATTGACGTTGGTTTGCCAACATGACATTGTATGACGTGCAATAACTATGGTGATCACCGCTTTGGTGCCCTGCCTGACCTGGGACCTAGAGACGAGATTTTATTCTCATTTGTTCTTATCGTACACACTGTCCTCGACTGGCTGACGCCATGGGATTAGTCAGTAGGACTAATTATGCGGTTACAGGCAATACTTTGTGCCTCCCCGCACTTTAGATAATGTAAATTAATACAGTATGTATATTCGTGTATTTTTGTTAATGGTACATCTCATGGACGTCTATTATTTGCTGTGGAATCCGTGTGTTTTGTTAGCATCTAACCACGAGTGTCAAGTAAATCGTTGGCTTCCCCGTCTGTGCCACTGCTAGTATTAAACCAGTAGTGGCTAATAATAAAGACAGCAATTTTAAAAGAGCTGTCGTTAAGATCACCTTTATTAAATTGACTCACACATTTGCTACAGTATGTGTATTTGCCCTCTGCATGTGGTCTGCTGCAACAAACACATTCTATACCCTCTAGTTCTATGGTGTGGCACATTCTATACCCTCTGCGTGGCATAGAATGAACAAGGTGACATTGTTTGAGTATGTGACAGGTCGTTCTCGCTGATGTGTCTGATATTGTTTTGTCCAGACGTCAGCCACCTTTAGTGTCTTGATTATGGGACTCTGGTGGTGCCAGTGTTACCTGTTGATGATCCTGCGGTGTATGATCTTCAGGATGATGATCCTCTCGGCGCAGTCCTTCAGGAAATCCGACATTTTCTGCTTCAGTACCGACTTCATTTCATGCTTGGCAATCACCTTCAAGTGATCCCACGATGCCTTGCACCGACGTTCCATCTGACACAGGTTCTCTTGCAGTTGGTCAAAGTCCACCTGGAAAATATGGTAAAAGGCCCTCAATCTTCTCAGCTTAGACCGAGCTTCTGGTCACGTGAGGTCAGAACTTTGAATACCATGTGTCTACAGGACTAAGCTCAAAGTAATAAAACAACTGAAAGCAAGAGCTTTCCTGCCCTTCTAGTTGAAGGAAAACTGTTCAAAACATTATCTGGTAAAACAGGAAAAAGCAGATTGTGCGTAGCACCATCATAGCTGTCTGCAAGTCGTAAGTCTCCTAGCTTTGTGCTGAGACCATACAGGTCCTATGAGATATTTCAGAGTCTTTGCCTTGGCACAGCGGGTGATGGCCCCAATCTCCGAGTAGAGGTCTGTGCTGTCTTGGAACTTTTCCACCACGATGGTGCAGGCGTGATGCAGCAGAGACTGCTTGTGGATCGTGTCCTTCACTTCTGGGACCTTCTCCAGGTAGCTCAATTCAAAGCCCTTTGCCTTTACAGACACAAAGATGTAAAAAAGGCTTCCGTAAGTTATTGAGCATGTTTGCACACACACACACACACACGCATGTAGGGTAAACATATCCTTATGGGGACCGCTCATTCATTTCTATAGGGAAAATG
>JAODUD010000046.1:3223100-3243726 GCA_026784285.1 Stomatorhinus walkeri | reverse complement strand
AAAAAAACAGATATTTATCACACTATGGGGACATTGTGTCCCCATAAGGATAGGTATACCCGCACACACACACACACACACACACACACACACACACACATTATAAATAACAGGAGTCAGGTAATTGCACAATGACATTTGAAAAAGTACTTTTGTTGTTAGAAAGCTCCTGTTGGCCACATGAACACAAACAGTGCAATGCAAAAAATTACAGCTTCTGGTGCTCAGGCTGCATGGAGGGAAACTCACATTTGATCCATTGAGGAAATTGCCAATGGAGAGTAATGTGGACAGGATGTATTGTAGTGTCCTGTTGTTCTCTAGCTGGTCCATGCCTTCCTTCAGATCCTGGAGAGGCTCAGCCACTTCCTGCAACCAGTGGAAAAGTTGGTCATCGGAGACAGAGCAGGTGCTCCTGGACACAGCCAGGAGAGACAGGTGGTTCTCATTACGTGTCTCTTACTTCCTGTGCATAACCGGTCACTTAGGAACCCTGGTTCTGCTAATAGCTTCTCGTGTGTGGGGGGCGGGGCAAGTTGGGATATTTAGCTGCTGGCTGTTATTCAAGCCAAGGGCTGGGGAGAAACCAATTTATAATCATAAAAGGCAACTTTCCCTCAAGACGATGTACAGGGAGGTGCCATCTTGCACAGAGAAGCACGTTTTCCATTTCAAGCATTTCTGAGAGGGCTTTCAGCCATTCCTGATGAGAACATTCCTTGAGAAGCGCTCATCTTTGCCAAGAAGAATTCATTGTTTATTTCATACATGGTGCTGGATGCCGGGAAAGTAAGACGCTCAAAAGTCAGGGATGGGTAAGCCCAAGTATTTATCCGTCAGCGGCTCAGATCATCCTACGCCCTGTAGAGTCCCGTATAAATAATGCCGTACACATAGCACAGTGTTCCATAAAGTCACAGGTGGGAGATTTTTATCGTAACATTGAGTGTAAACACAGGACCCGGAATCAACTACTGACTCTCCTCAAGATCCTCATTAAAGCTGAAAAGCGAGCAACAGTCTGGTGCAATTTTCATACTCCTTCTTGGCATGTTTTGGTCACAGAATGGACAGGCAGAGTAAAGCCACCTACATAGCAGGCTGGGCTTCGTACTGACTCGACTACGTATCCGCTGCATGGCGCTATCGCGTCTACCCTTCGAGGAAGGCCACCTACATAGCAGACTGGGCTTCGTACTGACTCGACTACGTATCTGCTGCTTGGCGCTATCGCGTCTACCCTTCGAGGAAGGCTGCCGTCTGAAAGCCACGTGAAAGATGCAAAGATGCTGCTGACTCATCAATCTCAATGTAGGTGTACGTGTTCGCGTCATACCCTGGGAGATAGACCTGTTTGGTCTCTCCATTTTGACCAAACATGGTATTTGCTAAGGGCAGTTAGCAGATGGTCACACCATTTGTGTGAACAGCACAGGCATCGTCCAACCCTCCACCTGACTCTGAAACCCCCTTATCATTGAACCCATTTGCTCTCCATCTCCCAGGTCTACATCACATGCGAGGCTATCATGGTTTTCCTGTTACATTCAGACATTTCATGGCAGCTCTGCTTTGACGGCTCCAGGAAGGGCAACAAGCAACGGCTACTGCGCTCGGACCAGATCCACGTGGTTAAGACGCTCAGCATCTGAAGAGAAGTAAGGTGTGCCCGCATGACGTAATCCTCTGCTTGGCGGCCCTAACCTTCTCCATGGCCTCGTAGTCCATCTTGAAGGCCCAGAGCTGCAGGCGGGCGGAGAGCTCGCTGATGGAGGACAGGGTGAGGAGGAACTGCTCGGCGCTGCCCAGGGGGATGTCCGGGTTGGCCAGCTGTGCCTCCAGGATCTTCTGCTTCTCCTCCTCTGTGGGGATCATGGTCAGGATTTTCTACATGGAGTAGGAGGAGGGATGACAGAGAGGTGGATGGAAATGAAGTGAGACAATAAACCGAGCCACCATGGAGAAAAAGATATCATAGCTAACAGGTTTGCTAGTCATGTATCTGTAAAGGGCAGGTGAGAGGATAATGGGAAGCCACCGATAGTTCCCATCCTGAAAGCTTCCTGTGATGTCTGTGCTGGGAAAGCTGAGCCCTTGGGGTAGAGTGGCCCAGCATTCCCAGCGAAAGCAGACGGGATCCCTTATTAAGTTATAAAAAAATCAGGCAAAATTCACAATAAATCATTATTGCAGATTTGAAATCCATCAAAGGTCTACATTTTGGTTTTAAACTATGTCCGCAATGACTCCCCCCCTTAATCGCCATAGTGATTAATTATACTTAATCAGCCAAAGTATACCAGTCCAGCTCAGAGACCGCAGAAGACAGCCCCAACTCATGGAAACATATTTTTGAGTGAAAAATCATGCATTTGCAGGATTTTACTGGAAAAGAATTTCAAGACCATCTTCGGGGGTTTTATTAACTTTTGCGTCGTTGATCATTTGCGCCTATGGCGATGCAGCAGTTTTGAAGAGGAACATCTATTTCAGGTGCTGAAAATAGACAGCGTTATCGATGTCAGATGATGTGGTGATGCTGAAGCCGGGTCTTTTCTCTTTAAACTCTGTTTAAACTGACTAAAACTACAGGAAAAAATACCCACAATGCAAAGCAGAGACGGCCAAGCACATTGATACAAGAAGTGGTCAACGAGGTCTGAAATTCAAGTATCAGCTGGGTTAGCCAATGAAAGTAGTTATGCTAAGGGCAGCCTGTGGGGTTAACAAGCGAAAACTAAATTTAGGTAAACCTTTATCATACACACACACCAAAAAAGATATTCTAATCAACATGGGTTTGTATTAAGCGTAATAAATATACTTGGACTTAAAGTCATAGAGGCGCACAGGATTTATGTGAGGTATCGTCAGTTTCTTCCCAGTGCCCCCCCAGCATGCTCCCACCTCAATTCCCTCTTTGTTTAAAGCGTATTCATCAAAACTCAGGATGGCCGTCTTTATGGTGCGGGGGGGTGGCAGCACCGTCATCCCGATGTTGATGGCGTTGCTCCGCTTGGAGTCCAAGACGATAATCTCCTGACGCTTGCCGTCCGCTGCTGTTTTCTGATGAAAGAAGTACAAAAACCTCGAGCGGCTGAGTTGAGCATAGAGTCCCACGCCAGACTGCGGAGGGTGAATTTATTCTGCTGCATGTCTGGGACGGAACGGCTAAGTGGCGACGCAGCAGCACTCATGACAGACAGCTGAGTCGCATTTCAAGAGGGTCAGCACAACTAGAACACAATATTCCAATGCATGAGCAACACCTTGAATAATCCTTTACTTATCACACTCTATGATGTACTAATAATTGTTAAACCATCTGTCCATACATATTCTGTAACCGTTTATCCAGTACAGGGTCAGCAGTTGAGTACTCTGTGACTCTGTTTACTCAACCGGTTGGTTTAAACAAAATCTTAGCCTGGATTTTTACTTTCTGGACTTGAAATGATCACCTCTGACCTCAGTTTAGCATTTTACACCCTGGATGACATGCCAGGCCATCCCAGGTATCTTAATCATAAAAAAGACAGGCAATGTGGGTAATTTAAAGATACGAATTTGCCAGACCCCATGCAAACTCAATGCACACACAGAGCTAGAGGTAGGATTTGAACCCACAACCCTGGATGAGTGAGGCCTTTGTGCAACCCTACTATTAAACCAAATCGAGCATTTGATGTACACTAGCATTGGAGAGAGCTTGGAAAAATCCTATTGAAGACTGCAAGAAGGTCCACAGTGTAGCTTAATGTGAATAAAACACCAATGGCCAGTTTCCCAGTCAAGGATTAAGCCTAAACATAGACTAGCTTTGAGTTACAATGGTGAATCTCCATTAAAATGGCAATTTACTCCAAGACTAGTCTTACTCCTTGTTTGAGAAACTGGCCCCAAGTGTCTTTTGCAGGTTTGTGTGTCTGGAAAATGAAGAAGCCGTCATGTAAAACCTGACTTCACAGACACCTCTGCTACTCCCATTATCTCCAAACAGATGGCATGAAAGCTCACGCTAAAATATCACGCTAAAGGGTTTGAGGAGCTGGCATAAAAGTAAAAAGAGGGCGAACAAGCTGATAAGCGAGCGTACATTCCTGTCTGGTAACCATTACAAAGGCATCCAGAGAGCAAGGCCGTCGCGGTCGGGGCGTGTTTTGAAAGGTGAGAAGAGAGACAGCCTTTGACGATCCTTATCTGAAGTTCTCGCTCACCTGAACCAGATGAGGAGAGCAGGGCAGGGCAGGACAACCCTTCAACCCCAAGCCCAGGTTGCTCTTTCTTGGTCTACCAGAACAACATTCAGTTGTTTCACCAACTTTCATTGTGATTTTGCTCAGTCTACCTGAACCAGGCTGAGCTTTGCCAGGTATGCCCGCACCCTCCCTGGGCCATTCTTAATCTTCCAGAACCAGTCCGAATTCTGTCACGACAACGTTCTCCATATTGGTCCCACTCAATTTACCAGAACCAGGATATCATCACCCCATGTTGGCGTTTCTCGCGCTGGCCTGAAACCACATGAAGATCTACCTTTGCAACTCTCACCCTCGTTTTCCCCTGGTCCACTTGGACCAGAAAGAACTCTGCTGGAAGCAGGAGGGAGCAATCATTCACCAAGACACGCCACCTCAGCCTGTCAGATAAATGGAAAACACATGGCCAAGCCCGCATTGGTGCGGACGCTTTTTTCGATTGACATTTGCCCTGTTTTTGTCTGCTGTACCCTGCAGGCACAAAGGAATCCTCACTTTGCCATCTGATGTGGGACAGGCAGAGAGAGATTCCAGCATACTTCTGGGAGCTTTCTAGAATCTTGAAAGTGTGTTTGAATCTGCAGTCTGTGATGCTGTCATCAGGTCTTGACTGAATCCTACTTCATCTTCTGCTCTGTGCGTTCAGTTCAACCCGAAGATCTGACAACAGATCTGGACCCCCTGCTATTCCATATATCTGGTCGATCCCCCCCCACCCATCTGATCAAACTTGTCGACTTTACTTGAAGAGCATAATTACCAAGGGTACCGATGGGTAAGGAAGAAGTTCGGGAACCATTGGGCGTAGCGGACAACAGTCACACAGACAGCCAACAGTCACACAGACAGCCAACAGTCACACAGACAGCCAACACCTGTCTACATCGCATCATCTACAACGCGATCATTCAAATTGCATCGAAGATCAGCGGAAAGGCAACTTTTAAGCCCACAGTTTACAGCATTACTTTGTCCTGTCGATCATTAGAATACTTTAAACTGTTAGTTTACTTTGCTGGTTTCTGTTAGATTAAACGTTTCCTCATTGCCTCATATCCGCCTTCACTGTTTGCCTCGCTTCTCCCTGCCTCCAAGACCGTTCTCCTGCTTCTAGGCCTTCTAGGGTACAAATGTGTACAAATAAAAGCCGTCACCGGTGAGATCACAGGTCAAATCACACAAGGTTTCCAACTGGGGGGGTGGGGGGGGTCATGTTTACTATTATATTTTCCCTATTATTATACACCCGGAATTGAAAACAACCGAACCGGGACTGACTCACAGCTGCTCTACAGGCTCCAACTACAGGAAGGAGAGGAGAGGAATTCCTTTGATGCTGGTAATTATCGAGGACGCAGCTTTCAGGGATACAAATAAAAATCCTTAATACACTGAATGCCTCCTGCCTCCTGTGCAGAACACGCAAGCACCTACAGGCTATTTTTCTCCCTGGCTTAGCATAAAGGGATTCTGGACGACAAGGAAAGGGAAGGGCTTGTGTAGCAGCTAGCCAGGGCTGGAGCTCGGTATAGTAAGATTTTACACTGGGGGAAATTGACTTCAGCTGTATGCAGGAGGCTGGGGGGGGGGGGTGGCTGATGTCAGGAACTCCGAGTCGAAGGTAATAGGAAGGGGAGGGGAACCTGGGCTACAGCGAGGTGCAGAGAAAAATGGGGGCAAGAAAGGCGGTGGTATCCCTGCTACGCTGACACCAGGATGGCATCCGCGCCTCGGGGCATAACTAGCCTACCCCAGTCTCCCTGGTGAGGACGTCCACACGCCAAAACAGGTGCTCGAATGGTGCCTGGCTCTAATTCCGAGACGGAACACAAGGGCTCGGCGTCCCTCGCAAGTCACTGGCCACCGCCCTGTTAGAGGAGTACTGTCCGACTGTCCGCACTACACAGCGGCAGGAAGTGACCTCGCCGGCCTTGCGTAGCGAATCCACCCCAACCACAGGTCATTTCAGTGTTCGGCTGTTCATTTGAGTTTCATCCAAAGAAAACTGCACTTATCGGTTTACATAGATGCAATTGGAGAAATTAAAAATAAGTATATCTACTCATTGGCAACAACTAAGTCACAAATTCACATCCTTAGGCAATGTGCTGTATTAGCACTCTAATGTAGTCAACTCTTGACAATGTATTTAAAAATGCAAAGTTATTTAAAATGCATTTAAATCTGATAATACATCAACAGGCACTGTGATATAAACCAAATGGGACAGAAATGTTGAGTGAGGTATATGTGTCGGTGTGGGCTGATTTTTTTTAATGAATGGAAACTATTAAGAACCCATCTGTGTTATTTATGCAGCAAAATTAACATTAAGCCCTATAAATCTGTGTGGTTCACCACCCAGTTTGCCCCCTCCTACTTCGGGCCTGAGCCTTTGCAGAGTATGAAGCTCAAAGTGTCAAGAATCCCTCTGAGCCTCCTCCCCCCCCCGCTGGCAGAAACAGGAGGCACCTATTATCCAGCTAAAGATACAATGGCAGTTCATCAAAATAGATCATTTTCTCACTTCTATGGCCTATACATCCGATGGATGCAACATGTTTCCAGTACGGTGCTCGGCAGGTTGACGGGGAAAATCCGTAACTTGGTGTGGAAGACCTCAGGTGCTACAGCACCCTTCCCTGGGGGCTAAACCTCATGTTAGATCTTCTCACTTCCAAATTGGTGTGTAATTCTCACCAGCCCATTTTAGCTATCCCAAACATGTATGTATGCAGTCACAATTTACCACACTCCATTGCCAAGTCTGTAGGTTATATATCTGAAAATATATGTAAACATGTTGTACTACCGTGTTGAATTACATATATGTGAAACACTGTGCAGAAAAGCCAAGTCTTTAATGTATTTCTGGCACAACTTCATAAAATACCACAAACCTAACTGAAACAACTGAATACTGTTTCACTTTGTTCAAACTGTAAGATCAACACATGCAGATAATTTTTTGTTAGTAGAAATCTACTGCTTTCTGGTTTTGCTCAGCTACATAATCTGGCTGACAGGACCCTTGAGCCAGGCCCTGAACTCCAACTTTCTCCATGAACATCGATCAATCATAGTTATTTCATGGATGAGACGCATGGTATACCCACAAGGATTACAACCAAAAATCAGCTGCCAACCAGAGAAAGATTACCTCTTATCTGAACTTTGATAAGCACTGTCTGAGCTTGCACACTTAAACCCTTTGCTTGAGGAGAAACACACCCCTTGGTTACCTTGGTGACAGGCATCTCCTTGGACTTGTTCTCAAACAGGTGCTCCAGCTTGGATGTGTCCACCTTGACTGGCTCCATCTTGGCCCACAGTGAATCCCGGTAGCGCTTATGGTTCCGGAATGAGAAGTCAGCTGCCCTCACCTCACTCCAGAACAGCCGGATGGTTTTCTTTTTCTTATGGAAGATCGGAGGTTCACCACGGGTAAACTGTGGGGAGCCCAGGTGGGGCTGCGGGGGAGGGGCGGGGGTGGAGGACGGTGGCGGAGGTGGAAATCTCATGCCGGGGATAAGGGGAGGCGGCGGGCAGGCGAAAAGCGGGGGAGGAGGCGGCAGGATGGAGAAGGTTGGAGGTGGGGGTGGAGGTGGAAGCCCCTCCCCCGATCCCATCACACTGCCAATGTCCAAGATGTCCGTGTCATCCTCCTCACCGAGGTCCGTGAAGTCCATGTCCCTAATTCGGAGATCCCGTGGGTTGGCCATCAGCTGGTCCCAGATGTAATCTGACTCCTTTTTGGGTGGCAGGGGGGCGAGTGCAGGCTTCTCTGTTGTCAGTTGTTTCTCGGAACCTTCTGGCAATGGCGGCGACACCAGTCCCTTGACCAGGTCTCCAAACTTCTCTGCGAAGGCCCGGACGCTGCCCTGGTTATCCACATTCACAGTGCCCGTGTCCTTACCGTTCTCATCATGACAGCTTTCCCCCATGCTGGACATCCTGTTGGACTGTGCAGGCAGGGTCGAGTCCTCGTTCTCCTGATCCTTCTCCTTCTCGCTCTCCTCTTCTTCCTCTTCTTCGTCATTCTCCAAAGGCTTCTTGTTCTGTGCATACAGCATGTCTAGCATGAAGCGCTTGCTGGTGAGGATGGTGTTGCACTGTTCATTCACATCCACGTCCTTAATTCCCTGTGTCCACTGTCCTGCTGGTTTAAAGGAACAAAGATGCCTTAATTTAGTTATTCATGACTTTGGTTATAACACAAGCATTTCTGTGTAGGACAGCTCCACGCCTCCTCCCACCTGTTTCATGGCTGCTATTGAGTCTCTCCTCCCGTTCCAAAGTGCTGCTGGCAGAGGAGATGCTGGAGGCTGAGCAGTTATCTTTCTCATTCACCTCCTCATTTTGCCGCTCCTTCTCACTCAAGACGGTGCCGTCCTCGGTCTCACGTTCGGGTGGGGCCTCCTGATCAGCCTCCAAATCTGCTTCCCCGCTCCTTTCGTTCACCTCGTTCAGAGCCCCTGCCCCGTCTCCATCTTTGGACCTGAACTCACCGTCTTCCTCTTCATCCTCCTGGTCTGGTTCCTGCTCACCCTCGAGTCCTGAGGCTGAAACCTCTGGCTCCACATCTAATGAGGCTTCAGTTTCTCCGTCAGCAATTGAATCGGCTTCACCAGCTGTTTCTGGAAAGATTAAAGATTAAAATGTTACAGATTAAAGATTAAAATGTTATAACAGCTATTTACAAGATAACCCAAAGAAGTCCATTATTTTCAAGTCTAACAGACAGTTTTTTCACTCCTTGATTACCATGGAAACAAAGTCAGTAACTGTAATCCTGTGCACACATCTTGGATCCTACCACTATCAGACTAGTAAGCACTGGGTGCACTTCGTGAAGCACATTGACTATTTCAAGAACTTTATTGTCTCTTACATATAACTCAAGTCACATTCCACAACAATGTCAGAGCTGTTTTTGAGCAGAAACACCTTTTTGATGCTATTAGCCAATCTAATGCAAAATTCCAAAATCCGGGTTGACGGCACATTTTTTGATATGTATGTTCACACGCAACGAGCCACTAAAATGATATGGTTGGGAAAACAATGGATAGTTGCGGGCCCGGGAAGCACGCTTTGTTTGTTTACATTCTCGGAGCCTTTCTGCTCACAGTGGTCTGCAATCTCATAATTCTTTCACACCCATAAATCAGATTATTAAATCTCGCCGTCATTTCGGACAGACCTGACCTCAGATGCAGAGGGTCTGGATTAGGTGATGTAAGCGCTCCCCCCCCCCGATTCACATCTGGCAGATGGGTGACACGCGAGGGGGAGGGGGGGGGCTGTGAAGTCTATAATAAATCTGGCTTTAGATATAAAGGTTCATCTGGTCCATGTGTTTAAGACTGAGAATAGGGGCTGTCCTTCCCAAGGTCTGATTCGACTGAGCACAAAGGCTGTACATCAAGTGGATCCGTTTAATGTGGGAAGGGGAGGCTAAAGATGTTCTCCAATTGCTCCTTCACAGGGCCCGTCTTAAAACCTCTGGCACAGGATTGAAGAAGGAACCATCACCACCACCTAAGGGAAAGAAGAGGCTTAATGCTCTGAAGTGGAGGCGTGATAGATCTTGCTGGTGGCTTTGCTGAAACCTCACACAGGAGGCTGCTGCATTCCTTTCGTGCTTCTCATTTGGTTTTTGTGGCTGGGGCTGGAGCACGACACATTCAGACAGGTGGCCACATTCAGGCGGATTTCAGCCCAAGCTTAACCAGTGGGTGTGGCGTCGTCTTACGTTTTGGATACTCTCACTCTGAAACCATAGTCCCTTGATATTTCAGGCACGTAAAAAAAAATCCACCCTGTGAGTGGGGATTTCTTCCTTTAAGCACCTCTTCATCTGTCTCAGCTTAAGAAGTTCACAAGCAAGATGCATTGACCAATGCAGATGGAACTGTAACACTTAGAGTCACATGTCTTGATGTCATCTTCATCATTGTTTGCTTCTAAACCCAACGTGCAAGAGCTAACTGGGCCAGTCGAAAAAAGCAATTGGTCCAATATGATCCCAACAGGCACTTGATCGCAGTCCATCTTGAGTTTGTCAGGATATGTGTAGGTAAGTAGACTATGTAGTAGACTAGAGATTCAAGAAGGTTTCTTTGGAGTCAACGGGCACTGCCTTTACGACCAGGCATACTTCATTGTTCCCTGACTTCCAATGGACACCATTTGCCGTCGTAAGTAAATTCCAAGCAACTCCCACGAGTGGGTATGTAATGACCATCCGCACTGCTACAGCTGTGGACTCCCAGAAGACGCTGACGTCACAACAGCTTTGGTGAGGAAACACCAAAGAATAGGCTGAGGGAACTAGCCTGGTCAGCATCAGGACATTTCTGCTTGGTTAAGACCAGCTTTGGCTTTTCTGAGTCCCTCTTCTTTTTGCTAAGGGAATTAATTCCTAATGTTCAGAATTCTAATCACAGGCAATATGCTACTAATAAGTCTGTATGAAACACTGAGGTCCTATGAGACCCATGGAGGGGAAGAGCGGGAGAGTGTGGACTGATGATGCAGATAATGATGGAAATGAAATACTGGCAGTGTCTTGCTGGAACATCTGTAAAATCATCTTTCAGGCATGTCTGTGCTCAAAGCCTAATTCCAGCAGTACGAGGCATCCAGTATCCTGTCGAGAGTATAGCCGTCCCTCTCTGGAATTGAAGTGGATCACTAGAGTGCTCAGGTCGCAAGCTGGTTACTTCATGCTGGTTAGATGACTGTGGGCCTTTGAGATAGCAGAGATCAGGTTTTCTCTTGCAGCTGAAACGTTATGCGGTTGGGTTAAGAGGTACGTCTAAACTGTAACACTGCATGGCTGTGCACATGGATGTAAGCGCCCTGTGATGGACTGGCATCCTGTCCAGGGTGTACCCCAGCCTTGTGCCCTATGATGCATGGAAAACAGGCTCAGTTAGAAGATGCTTGCATAAAGAAAAGTTGGGATTTCTACCCTGTCTGCAGTGCTGTTGGTTCTATACCTCGACCATGAAGGTGCATGCAGAAGTCAGTTGTTGCCATGCCTGCATATACAAGGTGAAAGACAGTGCTTAGCCAACACGGTCCGTTACCCAAATACAGGCTTCATCGGCTGCTTTCCTGGCACATGAGGCAGTGAGCAGTAGCTGAACTTTTACTCTGGACCACCAAAAGAGGAGAAACATCCTCTATACGTGCTCTTCAGACTTTCACATGTTTATTAATGCACTGCAAGGAAGCAGCTTCGTTCTGCCACCGCTGCCCTTCATGGCAGCAAGCAAGAAATCCAACGTCACATTTCTGTACGCATAATACGTATATGGGCCTTCATACCTAGGGAGAACAAGCCTCAAGAACTGACAGTTAGGCAGATAGCTCTTTGTTCTCTTGCTCTTACAGATGCACTGTAATACCTTGGTGTTATTTTTCGCCTAAAACACACTTCATAGGACACCCGGTCTGTCTCACCTCGTTCTGAAGGCAGGCCAGTGGTGGGCGGAGCCTCAGATTCTTCCTGTGACTCAGTGGATGACGGTGTGGTGCTCCTGGATGACCCGCCGCCACGAGTTGGGCTCAGGCTCAGGTTCAGTTCTCCGCGACCCCTGGGGGGTACCTTCACCCTCTCCCGCTCGTACTCCTCAGCGGCGACCCGCTCCACGTGCTTGTACCTGTCAGGCAGGCGGGTGTTCTTTCAGGGGAGGTTAAACCCAGGGTGAGCAAGAGGGATGGTTTGGAAAGGGGCATCCCTCCAGGGGAGGAGTCAGCTCGCCCCCCCCAAACATTCTCAGTTAGCCAAATAAAAGGTGAGTTTAGCCATCCCTCAGAATGGCACCCTTGTCACTCCCAGTCCCAGTCCCAGTCCCAGTCAAGGTGCCTCCTGCTCTGTCCGTTTGCCTCCCTTCACCCAGAAACCCGTCGCTGTCTCTCTCTTCTCTCGAACGGTGCTATTTTCACTGACGGAGAAAATAAAAGAAACCGAGAGAGAGAAAAAAAAGGGAAAAAGCCTGCTTTTCTTCCCAGTAGGAAGGAGAAACATCAGAGGTAAATCAGCGTAACCTTTTCAAGATGTGGTGTCTATCGCATAAGTCTGTGCACCCTCACCAGCAGACCCGCACCCCTCCCAGAACGGCAAGGGGGGAGCTCGCCACGGGTCTTATATATTTAGAAATGGACATGGGGGGGGGGGGGACTTCTGTATTCCCTGCTCATTACCCTAAGTTGGCTTTATTGACTTTGAGTGAAACTGGAAACCAGTCTATCGCTGACTTTGCGGTCTGAGGCCGGCTTATCTGCTCTTCACTGGAACTGGCGAACACACGCATACGCACTTCACAAAGGCACGCACACGCATTTCTCACGAAAGAGGAACGGCTCATGCAAAAGCCCTTGCTGCAGGCTACTGCGTTTTCTTCATAAATTAGAATGGACCGGTACGTGAACGGGTAACACTTGTTAAGAAATTAACTGACTTTGAATCAAAGTGAGGCAAGCTGCATCTGTCAGTAATTAACAGGCCAGCCCCTAACACGAAGTGATCTGAAATATGAATCATCTCCAGATGCACTGAATGAGGCTTCCTTTTCTCTCTTCACCATCACGGAGAACATCAACGTCGTTACGAAGTGGGAGGCAGCCAGAGCAGGGCATCTCTTCGGGGGGGGTGGGGTGGGGGGGTTCCCTTGGATCTACGCTTTTCAGTTTTTTTTGCGAACCGAGTAAACATCCTGCTAATTTGTCCCCCCCACCCTGGTGCTACATGGAGATCTCTCGGGCACCCAGATCACTTCCTACGCTCTCACACATTGGGGTCGCCTGCTCGCTAAACATCTCAATGTCCGACAGGACCGCCACGGTCCCCAACACCTATATTTCACCGGGTGCTATAAGGCGTCCCAGCATCCAAACATCTGCTGTCTATTTTACCAGCAGAAAAAAAAGCAGCGCATTCGCTCTGTGCTTGGATGGAAGCCGATAGCCTTTAGATAAAAAGATAAAACGGGTAAGAATCGGATGGTGAGAACTAAAAATACTCATAGCAAGCAGTAAAAGACTCAGATGACGACTACTAAAAACACATGGGTGGTGAGTAGTAAAAATACTCAGATGTAGCATAGTAAAAATACTCAGATGGCGAGTAGTAAAAATACTAGCGTGACCACAATATACATGCTTACTTGAAGGCCGTCATAAAGTGTGACTTTTGCATCTAGCGTTACAGTCATTTCTTTTAGCATCATTATAGTTGTCGACCAGATGGAAGGATCAGTCTTGCATTCGACCGGCAGACGGGGGCTCATGGTCTCTCTCACAAACATATTTCCTTTAAAACAGAGGCATTAGCTTTGATGTAGGAGCAAGAGAGGATATTTCGGCCCTTGTGCACACCCCCCCCACCTCACCAAAGTAGTTTTAATCAGAAACTCAAAAGCATCTGTCTTAAATGGCCAATGAAATTGGTCCGGATTATTTGTAAACACTTCAAACAGGCCGGCTGACTCCGGCAAACACGGGTCACGAGCCGGCCCGGAAACAGGATCAGGTACGAGGCAGAACCGAGGTCAGCTGAGGCAGCAGAGGGGGGGAAGCAGAGAAGGTGAGGACCAAGCGAGGGGGCGACAGAGGGAGGTGAGCTGGGAGAAACCGACAGATGACCCAGGGAAGGCCAAGGGAGGGGTCGGGTGAGAGAGCTTCAGAAGGAGACTCGGCATTGTGGAAGGCAGTCAAAGGGAGAAGAATCTGAGAAGAAAGCCAGGGAGGCGCAGGTCCTTAGCAGAGGGACCTGACATGAGAGCCTGCGTAGCCATGATGCTGCCTGGCCTCCCAGAATGCATCATTCCCTGTCACGTGATATATCGCCCCAGAGAGGCGATAACAATTAAGGGCAGACACATGCTAAGCAACATCTGGCACTGTGTTAATACAGCAGCTGAGGGCCGATAATTCCATATGGCACCAGTGCTAAAAACATGCTAGACATCCATAAATTACAGTGACCTTCCGATGGGGGATGAAGCTAGCGCTAACACTAATGCCCCCCCCCCACCCAGCAGAAATCGATCAGATGCACTCGTTCAGAATCAAATTCCTCGCAGCTGCCTGAGGAAATCTAACCGGCAGCTTCTTTACGTACAAAAACTGGGGAAATGTAACTGTAGCCCTTGTGTAGCATTCCAGAGGAGCAAGGACTATAAATACCGTCTGGCTTTTCCGGGAGGGGTTAAGCCTGTAAAACGCTGAACTTCTCGAGCAAAACAACACTGCAAAGATCCCGAAGGTCCTTAGTGCACCTGCTAGGACAGTGGGCAATGGCACTGATCTGACGAAAAAGTACATTTAGTGAAATGAATAGAATCGTTTCCCCAAAACTATGAGAGCACCTAAATCCGTAACACACAAAAGAAATAAAAAGAATAATTTACTGTCGGAAGAATATGGTCAATAAAACCATAAATTAAAAATATGACTAGAAAAATGGTTTCTGTTCTGCTCTTCTTCAAGGGAGAGAGAGAGGGGAAAATGCTTTTGGACTTTAAAGCAAGTTTCCACCTGAAAATAATTATCCACTCATGAGCCGGGGGCGTGCGGTCATAGTCGCTCTGCTGTGGACCGTCCGCTGGAGACCGGGTCGCTGTGGACCTGCTGTGCTGTGTTTCACACTTCTGCGGTGCTCTGGTGAGGTGTTGCCATGCTTTTGAACAGACGGGGATTGCGCTCCTGCCCACGCGATCACCACACTGTACATGTTGTTTTTGTGTTGTGGTTCAGTGGTTACAAAGGACTCTTTAGCCTTTTAGCATCTGTTAGTCCTGATAGGCATGTCTTTGTATGTATGCGTGTGCCCCCTTCAATACCTTGGTTGTCACGGTTGAGGACTGCAGAAGGTTGCAGGTTCAAATCCCACATGCAGCAGAGTGTTTTCACTACTGGGCCCTTGACTCCTTACCACCCAATTGCTCCAGGGACTGGTTGACCCTGCGTGTCTCTGTTGTACATCATTTCCAATAAAAGCATCCGCCTAAATGAGCATCTGTGTATGACGCTCTGTGGAGCCTCACACTCTTCCTCACCTCTCCTCCCGTGCGTGCCTAGCTTCTTCCATCTTGTCCGCAAAGTCCCGGCTGAAAGGAGACAGTGAGGAGGCGTCATGTAAGCAAACCGCACGTTTAGTCACTCAGGGGATGTTTTATGGGACCAGATCGGCAGAAGGTCCAGCAGCTTCATCTGGGGGCCCAAATTCACCTGAAGCGGTTCCTCTCCTCGCGCTCGATGCGGAGCAGCCGCTCCTCCCTCTCCACCCGCCGGCGCTCCCGCTCAGCCGCCAGGGACTCCTGGTGCTGCCGGTACGAGGAGGACAGCAGGTTCCCCATGACGGCCCTGTGTGGATCGGAGGCAGAGGATAAGAGGCAGAACATTAGCACCGAACCCCTTTGAAGAACACCAACCACCATATACTGTCTTTAGCATCATTTCTGATCAGGTCTTTCAAAAGAAAGGCATCATAAAATTCTAGCCCTTTCCAACGCTCACACCCAGTCTTAAAGCCGTTCCAGTGTCTGTTAAATGTTACAGTGGTAGAAGACAAATGTCCCTTCTGGGGCATGAACCAATGACCTACAGAATCCAAGACCTCAACCTGCACCCTGCCTGCTGTATTCAAACAAGGTCTTCCACTTATTCCCACTGTAGTAACCATGTGGTGGAAAAAAATCCCTCCCTGAAAGCCAGGCCAGAGGGCCATAAATATATATGGCTAGAAGGGGGTTTCTCTTTCAAAAGTCACCTCGATTACATTTCAATAGAGAGACCGGTCAGAAGTTCAACGTGTTAAAGTTACGTCTCTGCGCCTGGCCGACAGCAGGAGAGAGCCACAGAGGCTTGGAGTCAGGGACCCCCTAATGGGGGTGGCAGGGCTGCCAGAGGAGGGATTAGAGGTGCGTGGAAACAATAATCACACCGAGCCACAAAAATCGGGGCAATTGGGGTACATCGTAAAAATGTCAATGCTTCACTGCCTTCATGGCGTCACACTAATGAGGAGTTTTCCACAACGAGAATGTTCAGTTGAAGCGAGAACTCTAAAAATGCAATAGTTTGAGCTGAGAGTAAATAAAATGGCCAGGGGGCACATTTTAGAGATGTATCCTGTGCTTTAACATTTAAACTTGTCATGAAGCCAATGAGCTTCAGTCATCTGAAGCTCACCTGACTACAGTCGTTCGAAGATCACCCAGCTAGCCGTCAGAAGCTGACCAGATACAGTCATTAAAAGCTCACTCATATATGTTTATCTGAAGCTTATGCAGATACAGGGGTTCGAGGCACATCCTCCTTCATCGAACATCTACAGATGGTGTTATTTCCAGTGGTCTGTCATCAACAATCTGAGCATGACAATGGAAAGCTGCTTAGGCAAAGGACACCCACCTCTCGTTGTTGGACTCCAGTGATGGCGACACTGATGTCCCATAGCGGGTGGTAGGTGTGGGGGGGGGGCTAAGCGTGGAGTAGGACCTGCAAGGGGAGGGGCCGCTGATGCCAGGGTGTCTAGATGGAGAGAGAGACGGCGCAAGGGAGAGTGACAAAGAGAGAGGGGGGGGAGAGATTAGGCAATTAGGCAAAATGGAGGATGAAAATGTTCTTGGCCTGGGACTGGATTTGGGACCATCTGGCTGGCTACTGGGGGTCAAATACACAAACCGGGGATTTTCATACAGAGACGAGTTGGCACTATCAAACAGTGAGCAGGTTGGAAACAGGAAAAAGGAATTATGGGTGAGGCAGCTTGAAAAAATGGCTTCATCCATTCTGCAGGTCACAAGTGCGCTGCGTCCATTCTGCCAGCCACGAGTACCGTCTCACAAATGGTTGCATGGAAATTACAAAGCCGCAATAAGCTGTTTTTTCCATTGCCGAACAGTGGGCTTCAAAACATACCTTCTCACAAATAAAAAAACAAATCAAAGTTCATAGCCTTCTGGCAGAACTTAAGTGGACTAAGAACTCCCAGCCGACGGAAGGAAAAGCTGAATTTATGCTGCACTCGCTGGAGCATGAGAAATCATGAGCTGACATTACATACATCACGACGGCATGTAAATGGACTGAGAGACGCGGGGAATCGTTCCCACTTGAGGGGAACAACAAACGAGGCAGATAACATGAGGGCTAGAGCCCCACGGTAATGCTAACGGGGAGGGACTGGCCCCCTTACGATTGTACTGGAAAAGGTCGGGAAGAAAAAAAGCTTAAAAGTCAAACAAAAGTGAGAAGAAACAGACGTAGCATTCGCTGGGTTCCTGGTGGGGGCAGCCGTGCTCTTAGAGCGATGCCAGTGGCGTTGGTACCGAGAGCGGCGGAACGGCAACAGCCAGAAGCCCCGGCACCAACAATCTCCAGCTAGCCTCCTCTTCAATTTGCGACATTCTTATAAACACTTTGAAGGGCAACCAAGCCTCAGAGGAACGACGGCTTCATGGTTTGTTTGTTTTTTTTTTTTTCGTCACTGAAGAATTATTCCCCACCACAATGAAAGGCAGATGAGCAGAAGACTTCAGACTCAGGACAATCCGGGTCACTGAATCACGAGCGTTCCCATTGGCAGCTTGAGTAAGGAGCTTGCGGGTTCTCAGCTGTCTCACGGACATGCTGCTGGTGGACATCAAAGGCGCCAGTGGGTAGGTTAACACAGTGCCGGTGGACACATCAAAGGTGCTGGTGGACACATCAAAGGCGCCAGTGGGTACGTTAACACAGTGCCAGTGGACACATCAAAGGTGCTGGTGGACACATCAAAGGCGCCAGTGGGTATGTTAACACAGTGCCAGTGGACACATCAAAGGTTCTAGATGTCAAAGGTGCCAATGGTTACATTAACATGTTGCCAGTGGACACACCAAAGGTTCTGGTGGGCAGAGTGGAAGTTCTAGAGTTAGAGGACATCCCATTCAGTGCTTGGACATCACTATCACTGGAGGAGAGAGGGAGAGGCATCCAGTTTGTCTACCTGCAGGCGATCTGTCCAGCCTTGGGCAAAGTGGACGTGACCTCCTCCTCCTCCTCCTCCTCAAAGTCATAAGAGAAGAGATGGAAGGGGGAGTGAGGGAGGTAGGGCAGGCGCTCCGGCGAGGGGGACACGGTCCCTCGCAGGCAGGGGGCCGCCTCTGACAGGGGCAGGACACTGATGGAAGATTTCCGCTGGGCCAGCAGGGACGCTAGGATGGACGGCTGGGCAGAATCAGGCCAGTCAGGAGGGGAGTGATCCGCCGTCCCTTCCTCCTGATCGGCAGCAGTCGCGGGTTCAAAGTCGGCCACGTCCCCATGGGGCAAACCTGGCTGAGAAATATCCCTGACCGTGTCTAATAATGGAGCCATTGGGACGGCCTCACTGTTGAGAAAAGGATGAAAGGAACGACTGGAAGAAAGGAAAGTGCATGGCAGAGGTATTATGGGGCGCTGATGGGAAACAGACAGGCAGTTAGGGGGGGACGGTGTCATCACCGGGTTAGAGAGAAGCGAACTTCAGCGATTGTGATCCTGTATACTTACAGCGACAAGGAAAGGATCATATTATCCACAAGTTGGGGAAAAAAATCAGAAATAAGCAAAGAGATTTTCACCCATCTTCTTATTTTTTATATTATATTCAGAATCATTTCTTTGATTGGTGTAGCTGCTGTTCTGTATATAATTAACATTTATTAATGACTCTTACCTGTGCATTCGCGCATCGTAGCAGAGGCAGGATAGAGGGGGTGTAATCAAACAGCAGAAACAGTGCTTCCTACAATTAATCGCTTTTGTTTTTTTTCCAAAAAAATGACCACATTTTGGTTCATCTCTAACCATGTGGCCAGGAGTCTGTGGTGGTCTTTAACTGGGAATAACAAGAAACATATAACAGGAGTCTGTGGTGGTCTTTAACTGGGAATAACAAGAAACATATAAAAGGTGTTGAGGAGATCAGCCAAGTTGGGCTTGGGCAGCTGTGCTGGGTACTGACTGCCTCCAAGGCTGAGGAATACCTGCCCCCGCCCTTGATCAGGCGGCAGCACCTGCTGGAGGTGCTCATGGATACAGTGGCTCAATGCGGCCACCACACATGGCCTGAGAAAATATGTGTCCATGGGCCCCCTGACCATGAAGATGTTGCAGGATGTCATGTGAACCCAAACGGTCTTTTAGGGAATGCCATTAAATTTTGACAGAAGCGCTGCTTTGCTGCAGGCTTTGCACGGCGTGAGGAGGTTAGTCACAGTGATTAGAGAGAAACCCGTGCAAACAGACCTGATTCATGGAGTGCAGGAAATGGAAAGAGAAAACAGAGGCTAATCTGGGAAGAGCAGCATTAGTGAGACGGAGGCAGGCTCTCGTCACTCTGGGGTGTCCTGAAGTCCTAGAGTACCTGGGAGCACCCAGGCTAGAGCACTCTGCATCCTCCTCATCCTCAGTATTAGGCTCTGTAACCGGAGGGTCATCCTCTCTCTCCTCCTCCTCTTCCTCCTCCTCCTCGTATTCCTCCTCTCTGCATGGTCCGAGGGAAGGACAGATGATGGGGAGGGAGGAGCGAAGGTGACCAACAGGTGGGGCAGATGGAGGGAAAAGAAGGAGAACGGAAGAGACGCAGAGGCAACATGAAAGCGAAGCGGGGCAGGTGGGGTCTGGCTGAGAAGGACAGGGCAGAGACAGGGCAGTGTGAATGCAGAACCTTTGCCAACGGGGAAGAGTCTGGTGAAGAGAGCCGCTTCAACGCTGTACAGACTTCGCACGGGCCTCAGTAGGCGGACGGCACCTCAGATACCATAACGACGTGGGGCAGATGACATCACAGGGGCAAAGAACATGGCGCGAATGCATATAAACAAGCTTTTTGGCTCGTTACCCAGAAGCGATGGCCAAAAATGTAGCATCAACCTCGCCACGTGCCATACCTCGCTTTTTAAACAACCCCCACAAGGCGAGCGTCCGCCATGAGGGGGCAGCGGCGGGATCGGCTTACCCCGAAAGAGGCTCCCAGGTTTGTTTCCATTTACTGCAGCTTCCTGCCTGCGGCTATGCGATGGCGGCCGCCTCGTTTTTCACGTTTCCCCTTTTTTTTTTTATCTCAAGCTGCGCAATCCCATGCATGCAATGTGTGAGTGATTTGTACCAAGATTCTTGTATTTAAATGTTCACATTTTTTTTTCGCCTGTGAGAATTTGCTCTGTGGTTGTGATTGTACTTCGGCGCCGTTGCAGACCAGGCTCCAGCAATCCGGCGGCACTGGGCCGGCTGCCGCTCGGCAAACCTGCAGCGTTAACATCTCCATTCAATGATTTTCCCCACCCAGTTATCCATTTGCTCTTGACCGCAGTTATTTGGGGGGGGGG
>JAODUD010000046.1:3088252-3107890 GCA_026784285.1 Stomatorhinus walkeri | reverse complement strand
ACTAAGACTTTAAGGGTGCATTAAAAATGGCCTGCTGACACAGTACATACTGAAATCCCTGAAGTCTAATATTTGACCGTTAATGCAGTACATACTATATGCACAATATACAGGAGAGCAGTATGCATGCACAAGGACGTACCGCGGTCGCCATCGTTCATGTTACCTCACCCGGATGCTTACTAATGACATAGCCTGACCCACACTAGTTTCAAAATCTGTTAAAAACCATCAACGAAAAAAAAAATTCATATTCAGGTCAACTTGTGCAACGGTACTGTTTGTACAGAACTGGCTCTTCCTCCACCATATTGACACAAATTTCTGAGCAAGAAACAATCTTCGTCTCTGGATGCCACTCTAGTGGCATTGTGGGATAGCACAGCCTCCATCGTTCACTCACAGAATGTAGTACATCATCCAGGTATCGTTTCCTTACGGTCTCATCCATACTGAGGATTCCTACATTCCGCTCACTACTACACAGTAAAAGTATTCATCAGCTCATTTCAAATGTACCCTACGAATTGGTAGGAACAAACAGGAAAGGTCACATGACATGCAGCACAGCCGTACCCTCCTCCATCTGTAATGTCTCGAAACAGGGAGTTCTCCATGTGTCCGTAACAGAGGCAGCAGAGCAAAGCAGACACCACTGATCCCTGTGGAATCCCGCGGCGCTGCCGGAACATTCTAGAGACGTTAAAAGCAATGAATGTGGAGACGCACGAGAACCGCCACCTCCAGCACCCAGGAAGGTGATATCTGAGAAATTGGACTTACTTCTTTCCAAACTGAATGACGTAGTTAGCCAACATCTGCTTGAAGAATTCAAAGACGTCTTTACCATATGTGTCGACTGAGTATCGCTAGGAAAAAACACATTTATACTGTAAGAACTTCTGTACCTTTTAATAATATATTTCTAGAAAGTTCTAGCATTATTCAAACTATCCAGAAGTAAGCTGCTTCATTTTTGCGTCACAGTTGGTGAGCTTAACATTAAACCTTTAAACTCTTCAAACAAGAATGGATTCTGTTTGCGTGTTCAATTCATTTGGGAGATATTAAGTGGACACTGAAAGTACGAAAATAACTTTAATATAACCAAGGTGTTGCTAGCCACGGGATGTGTGTATTCTGGGAGAGACCCCAGGATGGATGGATGTTCCAGTAGAACAGGGAAACCCATTTGGCTCCATGTCTCCTCTCACCTGCTCTATAAGAATCGAGTCGTGAATCTTGCTGTTCCGCTGAATCGTCATCATGAAGCCTCTCACCGTGGTGTCCGTCTCGCCCCATTTCTCTACCTACCACGGAGATGCCTTTATCGTTTATTTAGAAGATGCCTTTATCCTAAGTACAACTGAGGCTTACAGCGCTTTGTCAGCTGGAGTTCCTGAGGTTAAGAGCCTTGCTCAAGAGCCCAATGGTGACATCACTCTGTCAGCCAGGGGATTTGAACCAGCAACCTTCCGATCACAGGAATAGAGCCGTAAGCAGCAGTGTGATCCCAACATTTAACAACCACCAAATACATGAATCTACACACAAATGTAAAATTTCCAACCCCCTAACAATACCATACCAATAGCTCACCTGTCTTCGGAATGCCCTCTTCATGCCGTCGTTGGCCTCGGACCAAACCTGGGCCCACCAGCGAATGACAAAGGCCTCGTTCCATATGGGGAAGAGCACCTCCGTGACGACCTGCAGCAGCTTGTCGTGGGGCAGGCTGTCATAGGCGCCGCTAACATCCACCTAGCCAGGGCACGCATTAACGGACGCACAAGTTTCCAAATGCATCGCCACTGGCTCATATTAATGCCATTCAATTCACTAACATCACCTTCACGAAATAGAGGGGGCGGGGCTTCTCCTTATGGAGGGCCGCGAACGGGCCCAATCTCTGGTGGATGTCGCGAATGCCAAACACGGTGGACCCCAGGAGAGTCGGTCTTTTCTGGATGCAAAACCGCAGGAAGTCATGCAAGTCCTTGATTCGAGACTGAAAGAGCTTTGAGACAGAGACCATAAAACATCACTCGTCTGAAACCTGTACAGTAAATAAAAAAGATTTATATCAGTGACCAAGTTGCATGTAGGTTAAAGGTTAAAGCAAAGAGGTCGACAGTGCATTTTATCATCAATAAAGTTGTTGGTTCCACAGAAGCAGGGTTGTGGTCATTCCGGAATGCATTCATCAATTCCAATCCAATTCAGGACGGAATTAAAATCTCCTTGAAATTCGAATTCAGAAGTACAGATGACATCAGGCAGAACGTAAGTGGCCAATAGGCAGGGCTGAGACATAACAACAGTATGGTACAGAATGGAACAGACAGTGGTTAGGGTCAGGCAGCACATAGCTGGGAGCAACAGTACTGGCCCATCCTAAGGTTACAGGAAAGATTCAAAAGCTACCAGTACAAGTGGGTAACAAGGACACTCGTACCCATGTCCGGCTGCCTGTCCTCACGATCCTGGCGATGGGTCTCATGCCCCCAGGCTTGGGTATGAAGCGAAGGCGGGACACCGTCGTAGCTTTGGGGAGACGCTGCTGGGGCAGGAGCTCCCACTGACTCCTCACGATGTGTCTCCTAACAGACGGAGACGGCCAACATTCGTACCCCGGGGCTGACGGAAAAGCTGAAAGCAGCATCATTTCGTAGCTTGTTTTGCTTTCATCTACTTACCAGTTTTGTCTTTTTCCCAGCAGTTAACTGCGTCGTTCTACAGCAGTGTTTCCCAAGCTGGTAAAGAGTTGGGCGGGAGCGAAAATGTGTATCGTCTGACAAAGAGCTCAGAGGGAGCAAAAACATGGACCTACCAGGGGCTAAGAGGAAGCAAAAGTGTGGTGCAACTGTGGGTACCCGAGAACTGAAATGGGAAACACTGTTCTACAGCATTAAAGAAGGGATTCTAAGTTTCTAGGGCGGGTTGCATGAGTTGTTTCCTTAAAATAAAGTCGGCTGCACAAAAACACCCTTAAGTCTTCTCCTTAAGAGGTTTCCTTAAAATCTCTATTTAAATATTTAAGTTTCCCCTTATCTTGGTCTTATACCTAAGGAATCCCTTAAAGTTCCCTTAACGGTTGCGCAAAACACCTTAACAACCAAAGTAAGGTATAAAAACTTAAATCGCATT
The DNA here is from genome assembly GCA_026784285.1 of Stomatorhinus walkeri. Lineage (NCBI taxonomy): Eukaryota > Metazoa > Chordata > Actinopteri > Osteoglossiformes > Mormyridae > Stomatorhinus > Stomatorhinus walkeri. The sequence continues at coordinate 3,104,743 of JAODUD010000046.1, read as the reverse complement.
TTTTGTTTTAATTATGGTCACATAAAAAAAAAAAAACCTTCATCAGGCTATATTCTCCTCAACATTTATGTCAACGAAATTAACAGGTATGAGGAGCAGGCGTGAGGGCAAGCAAACACAGTCTCACTTAAGTGTCATACTTAGTGTGTTTAGTGCAACTGGCTCCTGGTCCTTAAACAGAACGCCACCTCTCGGGCACATTGCATGTTTTCAATAAGAAAAAGCACTCATTTCTGAATAGGATGAAGGAAATGTGAGGTTTGAAGTTGGAATGGGGTTATAGGTGAGGCCTGCAATTGCAGGGGGGCCTTTGACGCCGGGAGGCCTACCTAAGCACCTGATCCTGGAGTTTCACCCAAACATGCTCCCGATAGAAGCGCAGGGCGTTCTTCTGGCCGGCACTCTCAGTGACATAGAACAGGGCCCGCACCAGGCCCGTGACGAAGCGGTCCAGCAGCCAGGCCAGGAACCGGCTCAGAAGGTGCTCCCGGTATCGGTGCTCGCTGGCAGGGCAGTGACCTGAAATGGGGGAAGGCGGGGGGGGGGATGAGGAGCTGTAGGACACACTCGCGGTGGTTAGGTGGGGTTGAGTGGGAGGAGCCTTACCGGTCTTGCTGAGCTTGAGCCAATCACAGTCATTCACCCTCATCTTCCACAGGAGCTCAGAGAGAGACAGCCGGTCGAACTTCCCCATGGACAGGAAACGCTTCACACGCAGCAGGAAGTGGACCCGGTTGTGGGCAGATCCCCAAAACTCGTCGGGGATGACCCGATGGAGGCACTCCCGGACAAAGAGGTAAACCTGACGGGGAGTGCTGTGGCGAGTCAGGAGGACGGCGACATCAGCATCGGTGTCTCCCACCGGACACGTCCGTCGCAAGAGCTGGATGTAGGGACAGCCGCGATGTCGACGGAGGAGCGCGGCGAAGAGGCCCACCATGCGGTGGACCCGCACCGGCAGCCTCCGGGGCCTCCTCTCGGTGCTGCTCCCAAACACTGGGCCTTCAAAGAACACCAGCCGCGCCAAGTCCTGCCCCTGGAGGCGCCGGGGCACCGCAGCCCCCACCCTCAACTTCCTGTTTAGCAGGAAGTTCCCCAGGCCGTGGCCTCCGTACAGCAGCCCCAGCGCGCGGAAGAAGCAGTCAGTGGGCCTCAGCAGCGGGAATTTTCTCCCAAAAGGACCATCCTCCAGTAAGGTGGTAGGCAATCTCGGCCCCCTGGTGGCTGTGGGTTTAAATCCCATCACCTCCAACCTCACCCGCTTGGAGAGCGGCTCCTTGTCCTCCTGGGCCTCCCCTTCTCCGGCTTCCTCCTCTCTGCTGCGCCTTCGCTTCCTCGCCCTCCACCTACTCCTCCTCTCCCTCATCCTCCGGTGCCCTGCCGCCTGCCCCAGTCTCGGCTTCGCGGCTCTGTGAGCGGATCTAAACCTGCTGAGGTGAAACGCAGAGCCTGGCCCAGCAGGGACGCAGTCATAAAAAGGAGGGCCGCACACCTGTAACAGGCAGCTAGGGGGCACTGTGGTTAAGACAGTACAGCTCTCCAGCACGTATCTGGTCAGGTCCGTGCCCAGCCTACTGTGCAGCTTCTTCCAGAAGTCGCTATGGTAGACGTAGGCGGCGCTCAAGGAGATGTTGCCGTGGAACTTCAGCACGTCGGCGTCCATCTGCTTGCCCTCATAGAGGGAATAGCCTTGAGACAAGACGTTCTTCCTCCTTCTCCTCTTCAGGGTATTCAGCACTAAAGCCAGCAGCTCTGCCAGCGTAATGACCTGCACAACGGGATTGAGAGACCACAGCTGAATGGGACAGGATAAGTGCGAGAGATATGAGATAACGGGTATAATAGCCAATGCAAAACGAAGAGGTACGTAATTTTATTTTATATTCCATGCAAGTGAGCATCACCCTAAATCATTTCCATCGTTCACGTCGCATCATCCATTAGTAATATAACAAAATAAATCATCCATTTAATATTGCTATTCATATGTATACTCTTCGATTGCATGTTTTTTACATATATACATCACAATAACATGCATATGTTTTCCAACTTTTAGTTTGAATGCTTCATAAATAGAATTGTTGCATTACGTATGTGTTATATTCATTATTTAGCAGATTCGTTGCATCCGATGTCAGGCTTGGAAATTCTCTCCCTCTGCATCCTGTTTAATCCTAGATAAACTGACCTGGGTGCAGCTGGGGACTTGCTGCAAAACCCTGTCCGAGCAGATCAGCAGTCCTTCGATAAATGATTTGTAGCGCGCGCTGTCCGACGGCTCCACCAGCACCACCTTCCTTCCCTCCTTGAACACTGCAGTGTCCGTGAACTCCTGCGCCGTCCGCACGACAGGATAAACGGAGCGAATTAAACCAAGGACCCGGGACACATCACCGTTCGCCATGTTTGTGTTAAGTTAATTAAACAGATTTATAGGATGACATCCTGCACGTTTCACCAGTTCACCAAAACGTGTATTTCAGTGACGGACTGGCAAACCGCTCTTACATTCCTACCAATGAAAGGGCGTATACACCGACCAATCAAAATCCATTATTCAGCTGATAGGCGGGTTGCAAAAACGGCGAGGGAAACTTTGCATCGCGGGAAATACCGGCTGTCAATCAACATCACACTAGCCAATAAAACAAAGAAGGGGCGATGGTCATAAGATCAGCAGCGTTAGCGCCAGTATTCCTGATTCGTGATGTGAAAAACATACAGCTACTTGCGCCAAAATTACGGCTTTTCCAACAGCCGAATTCACTTATGTCATGATGAGTCCAGAAAAGACATGTAGTGGCTAAAACGCAGTTTTATATGTCACATTCAAGATATAGTCAGACTATCACCCGCAGTTGAAAGGCAAGGTGGCCAATTCCGCCATATAAACAGACAGCAGAAAGACATAAAAAATGAAAGTTATACGAAAAATGGCTATACTGAAAGCAAAAATAAAAAAAACATTAGTTATACTATATAATACATGGTCCTATGATATGCAGGACAGTTCTTATAAAGTGCAAGCTGCAGGAGGGGATGTGAATTAAGGTGTCAGCCAGGAATTAAGCAGTCTGATGGCTTGAGGGTAGAAGTTGAACCTCTCAGCTCTCACTGGGACACAGGAAGCGCTTACTGGACCTCAGCCTGGTGAAAAGGTCACTGCATGAGTGGGACGTGTCCCTGCAGATTTTGGCAGCTCTGTTCCTGTACCTTCAGAGGTAAATATCTTACAATAAGCTGAACATTCCACCCTCTGCGGAGCTTTTTGGTCCAGGACAGAGATTCCTATGGTGTGGATGTTCTCTGATGATCCCAAGTAGGCAGCTAAGAATGGCTGGTGAGACCTCACTTTACAACACAACATTAACTAGCTTAGTCTTAGAGATGAAACAAGAATGCCATCCTTAACCATCTATTTTGAGTTTCAATTGTTTTACTTAATTTGTGTTAAACGTAACTACTTCCTACTTGATCGCTTTTAATTACCTTATTTCTTAATCCTTTCTGGTGTGTATGACGTGCATGATTTCAGAGAAACATCAATACTTAATGTTTAGGTAATTTATTATTAAAATGTATTCCAACACAAAATAAAGCCTTCTTTATGGAGTCCATGCATCACACAAGCAGCATGTCTGCAGGTGGGGGTCTGAGAGGGATCTCCCCCAATGTGAACCTCTTCCCTGCAAACTCCTTCAGCTCCTCCGCCGTAAGCTCACTCTGCGGCGTGTAGAGCTTCCCCGTCGTGCTCGCAGCGCCACCTATTGTCGCAGCTGACCCCTTCGCGCCGGTCGTGCCACTGGGCTGCGCCAAGGAGCTGTCCCCCTTGTTGGAGACAAACGTGCTTCCGGCCGAGGGCAGCGAGAAGGAGAACTCGGAGACATTAACGGCTCCCCCAATCACGGGGGGCTTCTCCTTGTCAGTCAGAACGGGAGCGGCAAAGGAGAAGGAGGAAGCAGAGGGGGCGGTGGATGAGCCGCTGTCCGAAAACCCGAACCCGGTCAGTGCCAGATTTGTGGCCCCAAAGCCCGACGGGCCTCTCTGTGTGTCTGCAGACCCGAAGCCACTGCTGGAAGCTTTGAAACTGAAGCTGTTGATGTCTGAACTGACAGCTCCAAAGCCTGCTGGAAAAATAATGCAGAAGCGTCTCAGCGTCTGCTCATTGCTGTCAGTACACTCATACGGAGATGACACACCCAGAATCCTGTTGCATGAAATTATTCCAAATAAAACGGAGATATGCAAGCCTCACCTGCTTTTGCGAAGGTTGGTGCCGTAGAAGCAAAACTCACTGATGATGGCTGAGGATCTGGGTTGTTTAATTCTGATATCTATTTAAAAATGCGAGTACATAAGAACCCATGATCGTATAAACACTTATTAACACTTAAACTCCCTTTAGCTGCTTCAAACCCTCTTCTACACCATCCATCCTCTATACCTTTGCTATTTGAGGTCATGGCAGACCAGAGTATTACCCAGAAGCTTCATCTGACCAATGTTAAAAACTGGAATTCAGACCATAATGTACAGTACTGTGCAAAAGTCTTAAGCAGTCATAATAAATATTTAAATAATCTTCATGTTGTTTAAAACTTTGATGTCTGCCAAAACGCCAGCTTCACCATTTCAAAACCTCTCCTAAAGTCACCCCAGTATTTGCAGCAACTGTCCAACACACCAATGCTCTTTTTTTTACTTGACCACTAGCACACCTCATATGGCTAATCAGTACCTCACTGACTTTTTAAGCCATTTAAATCAATTAAGTGAACTTGTGATCAAATTTAACAAAGACAGAGAATGGCTGGGGTGCCCCTGAAGAGAGGTTTGGGAACTGAAACGGCGTTCATTTAGCCAGCCAACAAGACAACATTTTTTTGAAGAACAGAAGAATTTTTTGTTAGTTTTTTGTGTTTTTCTTAATATGCATTTATTCTGATATTAAACTGTGTTTTTTGTTCTGAGCAAATATATATATATATATACACACACACACACATACACACACATACACTACCCAGATAGATCATTTTAAACAATTCCTGCCTAAGACTTCTGTACAGTACTGTACATCTACCCATCCATTTGTTCTAGTACTGAACACCAATCCTTACATAGGACTTACCAGCCGGGCACGTGAGTCTGAATTCAAGATCTTTAGTTCCTGCACTCTGTTACTCCACTGGCTGAACAGCTGTTGCACAGAGGCGGCCTGAAATGTACCCACATGACACACTCATTCTGATAAATGGTCAGACCATAGAGCTTCCTATAGGTCACTGCACGCAAGCGGAATAAAACTGGCACGAATGTGTCAATAAATGTGCCGAACATTATTATGACAGACAAAAATGGGACATTGTGAGAGCGCCATTATTACTCATGCATGTAGACACCACACAGAAGTATTTTTCAACTGTTTTTAGTATTTACTGCATATCCACCTGCAGAATTATCAATGGACCATTCGCTAACTGGTAAGCATACATCTTAAACACCATGAAACCGTGTGTCCAGTTTCATGTGTCCTCAGTCAGGACAAGTTTTGTATTACTTGTCCTGTCAGTGAGCCAAAATGTAGACCTCCATGTGTGGCTCTGGTAAGACACTGTGTTTCATGCAGCATGGAGCAAATCCAAGCGTTTTAAATTTATAGGTGAAACAGTGGCCCTTACATAGGTCTGCAGGTTTCCTGTTTCTCTGCATTTGTAATATTCCAGCCTTAACTCATCTGGAGACAACTCCGAAAAACCTGGAGGAGGGAAAAAATAACATTCAAATCACTCTGTCAATCGTCCTACGCTATGGCTACTACTTTTGTCCTTGTACTCATGAAAATCATGCACAACAAACCAATTTTATAAATTAACAAATAAACAGGCATGAATGACATTTTGCCAGTAATTAGACCGATCATGCTTCCAGCAGATACCTGAGAGGGGAGCTTTTTGAGCTGAGTAACAGGAAAGTGACCACTGGCCAGAGCTTTCCCAGCTTTCCATATCCTTCCTGATAGTCTCCCTATGAACACAAAACATACAGAACTTTTACAAGTACAGTAAACCTGAAAAGGCATCTGTACAATTAAACACTGCACGTATATAATACAATGAAATCACTGGGTTTAAGAGGACTTAAATTGCATGTAGACCTCACTGGATAGAGATCATGGAAATTCAATTTAATCTCACGGCTTGCATTTCTTATTATTCAAGGAAGTTGCTATCCGCTGATATTTTATGGGAGGGAGGACAAATGTACCGTGGGTAACAGAAATTAACTTACAAGAGTTTATCGTTCTCATCTTGACCACTGTGATCAAAGGTCTGTTGGGTGTCCAGGGCAGTGAAGCGGTTATGAGCAGTGAAGCTAAAACCGGAGGCCTCTATGCCCCGCTCTCCACCACCACCATCGCCACCACCTCCTCCTCCTCCTCCTCTCCCCCAATCATTACCCCCCCTTGCAAAGGAGGGAGGTGCAACATAGTCTCGCCCAGACCTTTGTGAAGGGTTCACCCACACTTTGTTTCCATAGCCTAAGAGAAAAACAATGACAGTTAACTGCATTTTCATCGTATTGCTAATGTGAAGCCTCGTTTTGCGCTGTGTCATATTTCTACAAGTACACGCTGACCTGGATTGACGTGGTTGGTAAATAAAACATGAAATCCACCGTCACTGTCGTTACAGATAGTAACAAGGCCGCAACAAACTATTTCCCAACAGCATACACGTAACAATATAAATTAACAATATAAAGGCTTGACTGCTTCCCCACCTCTTAATATAGGAACACGCCATTATTGAGTTGTACGAAAATTATTCCCGTTATTCGAAAATCACCGAAAAACAAATTCATGTATATCTACGCTGGTAATAACTGTAATTATATCAGTAACTCTAGAATCATAACAGCGGTAATAACAACAGAAAAGTTTTAGCGGATATTTACGGTAATAATCCAGTTAAGGGACATGTTAGGATCTACGTGATTTATCAGCGTAGATACAACTATTTTGACAATTTTCAAGTAATAACAACGAAAATTAGTGAAATGTGCACCTCCGCCTCGGTAACTGCTGGATTGCTGACCGCGGTTGTTGCTGTAACCGCCGCCGCTTCGTGGGTGCTCATTCCAGCATCTCTCTCCATACCGACACCGGCCTTGTAAAAAAAAATTACAAACTGTCATCTTGTGATAAGATGTAAAAACTACGTTGTAAGTCCAGCTTTTCAAAAAATTAAGGCAGGCCCGGTGCGAGCCGCCATGTTACAACGTCATCACAGCATCCGATGTTTACGGTGGCCGTGACTGGCCAAAATGTAATGATAGAAAGCGAACATCTAAAACGCTTGGAGTACACGAAAGCCGGGACTACACTTCGAGCACCATCGCCAATAAATCCATGACAAGAGCTCACGATTAACCATGAAGACACAACCGATTACAAACTGATAAATGAGAAATTGTTGGCTAAAATGCCATACCAAACATAAATCACTGCATTGCTACTTACGGGGCGGGAACATGCATATGTGCGATTTATGTTAGATACTCACTAATAGGCACCTTATTACAAGGGCAAACTATACACTGCCTAATGCTGATGCTAGGAAAAACTGCCTGGTTTGAACGAACATAATTGTTTTAGGGAGACCAAAAGTGTACCTGAACCAAATCAATTTCATCCCTTTCCACTAGCAGTAAATCTATTATTGAACACTCGAACAGTCAATAGTAAATACAAACATGCATGCATAGCCTACATACAACGTGGTATTGGTAACAATTACCTTAGATTCTAAGGCTTATAAGATATAGGAATTTCTTTAAAACCTGTGACAAAACCAAGAGGCAAAGTTTGTCTCAAACAAATTTATTTACAAAAATCTGGGCAAACTGTTCATCATAAAACCTGCTAAGTCCATTTGAACATCTGAAGGCTTTTTATAATTATTCTCACAAAGAAAGTAATTAACAAGAATATTAACAAAGCTCTTTTAAGTGTATTTGGCACAATGTTGGTAAAATGGAAACATGATGCAGTTGCGACTCACGATGAGGGCATATATACTGTATATATTAATGCATTATACAAAAATTCTAGATCACTAAACAGGTAAAATAAAATTTTGAAAATCGCCCTTTCAGAGGAGACTCAGAAAAAAAATATTTGCAACCTGTGTCCAAAACCCAAAAATATTCTTCCGTGACATTCTGGGGGCAAAGCTGTTATAACCTAAATAGAGAAACTGGTTACATCTCAGTCCTCTAAACAAGGCCCCTTGTACGAATACTTTCCTGAATCCCAATTTAACTATTAAACAAACACCTACATACAAAACGGCACAGTAAATGATTTGGGCATAATGGAACCTGTGATAGGAAAAACGCAAAAATGTTTTTGCATTTTTGGCACGTCCTTGGTGGTGAGGGGGGGTTGTCTAATAGTAAAATCAGCAGTTAAGCTGGGACCGACTCCCTCGACCACACTGAAGCTACACCGTGGAAGTTGAGGGCACGTCTCCTGCTGGGGTCTGGGTGCCTGTGTCTTCCTCGTTGGCTCCACAGATGTCCACCACGCAGATGAGGCAGCTAGTAACTGGGAAGGCCCGCACCTTGCTGCAGGCCACCCACTTGTCCGTCTCGGTGTAATATTCCAGGATGTGCGCCAGGCGCCCTACTCCCTGGAAGCCGGCCAGCACATAGATGACAGGTCCGACGGCGGCACACTTCACCGTCACGCCCTTCCATGGCATTGGCGAGGCCGCCCGCCACTCGTTACTGCTGATGTCATAGTACTCCACGGAGTCCAGGCCCCCTGCAACATTACAAGGAAAACAGTCACATAATTGACACACCCTCTTACTCGTGACCAGTTTATCGGTCATCAATAACCAACCAATCTCGCCTGCATTAACCAGAGTTAATTCTTGCATGTCTTGGTACTGTGGGAGGAGAGCCACACATATTCGAACCCCACACTCAAACACAGAGCTCAGGCTGGGATCAGACCCACAACGCCGGTGGAGAAGGCCACAGTGCCACTCAAGTATTTAAAGCTTTAGGAGACAGACAGCTTGTTCAGGTGTGAAACCTACTGCAATTGAGAGCGCCCTGTTTCAGGTTAGGCATTTCGATTCAGTGAGACAGCAGGAAAGTGAAGCCCGTACCCATGCCGTTCTGTCCTCCCACTGCATAAATTCTGTCATTGACAAACACCAGGCCATGGTTCTTCCTCGGTTCCCTCATGGCACAGAGATCCCTCCACCTGAAAAAGGCAGCAAATCAAAGATTGGACTTAATATGGAGCTACCCAAGTTTAAGGAGTAGGCTACCCAAGTTTAAGGAGTAGGCTGCCCAAGTTTAAGGAGTAGGCTACCCAAGTTTAAGGAGTAGGCTACCCAAGTTTAAGGAGTAGGCTACCCAAGTTTAAGGAGTAGGCAACACAGCCGTCACACAGCAAGATCCACGTGATTCGAGTCACACGACGTCAGTGTGGCTACGAAAGGCTGAGAGGTCGACATCATGCCAAAGGGCCAGGGATGACTCACTCCTCTGTGCAGGGGTCGTACACCTCGCAGTTGTTGAGCACCCTCCCAGACACGTTGTTGCCCAGGCTCCCCCCGCACACGTAGATCAGCCCGTTGGCCTCCACCATGCCGTGGCTGCAACGTGGCATCAGCATGCTTGGTTTATTCTGCCAGCTCTCAGTGCGCGTGTCGTAGCACTCAAAGAGGTTTAGGGCAGAGTTCCCTGGGGAGGGGCGAGTGTGGAGAAGAGAGTCATGTGACCAGAAAGCCTGTGAAGTTTATACTCCAGAGAGTCAGAAAATACACATCCTGCGGTATATGACACCTCAAGGGTGTTAAAGTGTGCTCCTCATCTGATGGTGCAAAAAAAAAATACTACACACTCTGGAATAGAAAGAGTGCATTTGGGTCTGGCTTGTACTGAGTGTGCAGGATTCGTACCCACTTCCGATCCCCCGGAGGTATAGATCTTCCCTTTGGATGCACAGGCAGCCAGGCTGTCCCGAGGGTTAGGGGGGCCCAGCTTGGAGTACCAGCTGTCCTTCACCACGTTGTAGCAGTCCATCCTCTTAATGGGGAATAGCTGAGAGCCGCCCAGGATGTAGACCACATTGTCCCAGAAGACGGAGGCGGCATCTCTCCGCTTCTCAAAGGGGCACCGGATGTCTGTCCAACTGTACTCCTGCAACCCCATGCAGATGTCCATCAGCATCAAGCATCTAACTCCAACTCTGTCCATCACCAGACCCACTGAGCAAAAATAGAGCTGATCTTTACAAAATAAATATTATGTCATCAACTGAGTATTAGATTCATTTGGCATATTCAGAATGCCAGACTGAGTATGTGCTTAGGTTCGGATCAAGGTTAGACAGCTTTCTTCTGTGTAGGTTCACAGAGCCTGAGGATCTTCGGGCGACCTTACTGTTGCCAAAGATCATCTACATGAGGAACTCTGCGTGAACCTAGATCTCATCTTAGGAAAATTCCGTAAGTAACCTAGATGTGAGGGAGAGGAGAACCCAACAGGCCCCAAGCTCTTATGGTTCCACTGCTGGTTCAGGACTTGAGCAGATCTGCTTTGGGAAAGCAGCACTCCTTACTTTGGGGTTGAAGTAGCGACAAGACTGTGGCTGCGAGCCGCCAAACAGGGCGATGCGATAGTCGTGCTTCTTGCGCCGAGGCCTGCTGCTCTCACCAAGCTCTTCACGATCTTCTGGAGACAGGAGATGGTAGCGCATCCCACCTGATCTCCAAAATAGTCAGGTAGCACAGATTAACACAGTCACCAGAATTACCCTCAAGCTTAAATGCCCTATTACCATTCTGTCAATGATGTTTTAATGAACCTTTTAATAGACCAATCCAAAAATCATTACGCTACCATGACAAAGCATAGATGATGTTCTCACACCAAGCCTGAATGTATGCATCAGAATAACAGGGAGTAATATAACAAGGAATCTCTCAGCATCCTGCAACACATACCGATGACCATCTTCAGGCACTCTGGATTGTCCTGGATCAGGGGCTCGGCCTGTACCGTCTTGCTGAGGAAGTTCTTCGACACGAGAGGGAAGCGTACTTTGGACAGGATGTCCACGATATGCTGCTGCCGGTTTGGCTCGTCGTATTTTAGCCACCGCACCGCCGCGTCGTATATCTGCACAAGCCCACATTGCGACATCAAAGCACATTGGGCTCATTATCTCCGTCGATCATAGACTGGGTCAACTCATTCACTTTCGGTTATTTCATTGTCTCTCTTTTGGTTGAGCCAGTGATTGACATTGAACGAAAATCTCACCCACCACAGCTTTTAAAACCTCATTCCCCCTCATTATACTGATTAGTTGTGTGGAAGGTGTTTCCACCTTCACACTCTAGGTCAGGGACATTCAAACCATGGCCCACAAGGTCGGAGCCCTGCTGATTCTCCAGCCTTCCTTTACCTGTGAGCCAGGTGTGAAGACGCTATGGCCAATCAGAATCAGTCATTATAAAACTCACTACCTGGTACCTGGGAAAACTGAAAACAAGGCCTGTATTTGGACTCAATGTTCATAACTGAAGAAACCCTGGTCTAAGTCAATGTTTCCACAACCCGTCCTTAGGGACCCATAGACAGTCCATGCTTTTGCTCCCTCTCAGCTCCCTGTAGGAAAAATATGGACTGTCTGTGTGTGTGCCCGAAGACCAGACTGGGAAATACTGCTCTTGGTAAATTAAATGGAGGAACTGGTAGCACAGCGGTTAAGGATATTTACCTGTAATTCAGGGGGTCTATCACAGACATTCTTGGAAAGTGCCTTCTGTTAGAAGAGAGGTTCCACACTCAACTCGCTCCACTGAAGTACGCGGCCATACAAAGGGGTCAGTCAGTCAGCCGACAAATGCATGAACGACGCTCACCTGGTCCTCAGCGCGGACGGTCAGCGTGTCCTGATGCAGGAGGTGAGTGACCCTCTTCACGTCCAGCTGCAGGAACTCATCCATCTTGTAGACCTCCGTGAAGTGCTGGTGGATGAAGTCGTCGGCGGCGACTTTCAGATCGGGGCAGTCCAGGCACTCGGCAAGAACGCTGATGCCTGCGGGGATAACTGCCGCTCTGTGACTTACATAGCAAACCTCCGGCTACAGATAAACGCAGAGCATCTTTGGTCAAGTCAACTGCGCTTTATTGTCATACCACCCACATAGAAGTATACAGAGGCATGAAATAATGTCCCCCCCAGCATCACAGTGCACCATACAAACAGCAATAGAGGAGGGTTTTTACAGTATTTTTTTACAGTGCAAAGCAAGGGGGGCCGGACACAAGAAGCTATATACCTAAACCCAGACATGGATAGTTCAGGTCCAGGAAGTAAAAATCCAGGTCAAGATTTTCCTTCAACCAACCAGTTGAGTATAAAGAGTCACAGTCACAGAGTACTCACCACGTTGGGTGAAACAATTTCTTAACCTGGATTATTACTTCCTGGATCTGAACTATCCACCTCTGCCTAAGCCCTTTAAACTCTATAAGAAATACACAACTTTCCTGCTGTATCGAGTCCAAACGAGACCAGGGTACGAGAGGCTTTACCCAAACAGTTAGATGCATCCACCTGCTCCTTGAGGAACTCCACACACATCTTCTTCACGGGTTCGATCTGGTACTGATTAGCGGCATCCAGCAAAGACTGGACGTTATTACTGTTGACAGAAATCCTGAGAAACAGGAATATTTCAGAGCATGACTGTCACCTAAAACAGTGGTCCTCAACCAATCTTTCCTCTGCCAGCTCAGTCGGAACCATCTATCTAGTATAGGTTTAAATTAATGCTATGATCAAGCATGCAGTGCACTCCGCAGTTTACAGCAATCAATGCCTATCGCACAAATCTGATTGGATGCTCCAGTGAACTTTAAATTTCGCATCTGTGGTTTGGCTATTTGGATTGGTTGAGTGTTCACTAGTTTTGTGCTAAGAAATTGCAGACCCAAGACCTGTTTATATAGGTTAATTCTAGGATTGGGGCTGGAAAATCTGATCGTGGATCAGCATAGGAGCTTGCTAGTTTTAAAATGCTTACATTTCCAACTCTACCTCGTGACACTTTCAGAACTTGACCCATGGATCGAGATTCACTAACCTAAAACATGTCGGAATAACTGTGATGTAGAATTTTAAGTTTCATAATCCTACAGTCAAGTGAATCATTTGTGAGTTATTAAGCATAGTTGTAAGACATCCATTACTGATTACATTTTATTTATATAGCAGATGCTATTATTCAAATTGATGCAAATTGATGAGATTAGAACTAACAATCCTCTGTTCAAAAGCATGTGCTGAACCACACACCACCAACCCCAATAAAATCTAACAAAAAAGCATTATACCACTAGTCTGGACTACAGCAGCGGTGCTTGACAGGACGTCCACCCCCCTGTTATTGCTCCCCAAGGCTTTAGCAAACTCTAACAGCTCCTAGCTGGTCAGGCCAAATGCCCCGGTCTTACCGGGCTGTGTAGATGAACTCCACAAGGAGCTCGATGATTTCCGGCTCGACGTTCTTCAGCTGCACCTCATATGATGTGGACTCCAACATGTTGGCTGTTTGCACACGGCAAACATGCACGCATCAGTAACTGCATGTGCAGATGTTTTAATAACATCCTTCAGCTTAGCCATGCAGTTTGGAAAGTCACTCACTGGCAGACAGTTTCAATCATTAGTCAAACGCACTGAGGACATCCATAGTTATTAACGCATTAACAGTCAGAATGCAAATGAGGAGTTGAAACCTGTAATTTAAGCACTTTAAGTTACCAAATAAAATTTTACTTAATCGTAATGGTAATTCTGAGCATAAGAAAATGACGGCGGACGTGAGCTTGGAAAACTTACTGGTGAACATCAGGTTGAAGAAATGACTTGCAGCTGCAAGGACGACTCGGTGCACTGGGATGTGCTTCCCCTGGACAACGAGGATGACGTCGCAGAGGGTCCTCTGTGCGCCACAGTCAGCGACCACAAGCACACATTCCATTAGATAAGATTAAATTCAACTTCACTGCAATAAGGCTTAGCATGTAACCGGAGAGTGCAAATAGCACATTAAAGTGCAAAAGATATGCATATGAAAGACATATATATGCATATATATACACATACACACGCACTTTACACGTACATATGTATGTGTACATATATAAATGTATGTAAAACATGCATACATACACATTATATATATATATCATGTGTACATTATATATATATAATGTGTATGTACGCATGTTTTACATACATTTAAATATGTACACATACATATGTATGTAAAACATGCATACATACACACACACACACACACACACATATATATATATACATACAGACATACACACACAGACACAGACACACATGTACTGTACGTGTAAGACCTGAAATGTAACTGCCTAGAACCCCTCTGAAACCACCACAGACATCAGACAACAAAGCTTCAGAAAAACACCCAGTTGAAACCTGCGTTATGATTCTAGGCAGTAAAACTGATGTCGCCAACTCACCTGTTTACGTAGGTTGTTCATCATGCCCATGATGCTGGAGAGCAGCCTGTACTCCTCCTTAACGGCGAATTTCTTCTCGCCCTTCTTCTTGGAGCCCGACGCCTTGTCAGTGGCCGGGGAAGCCATGGTTTCGGTCCCCGGCGAAAAAGCGACGGGGCTACGGCGACAGCGGGCGCTGATCCGGAGCCAGCAAAGAAATATTATAAAGGCTGCGCCTTTGCGGCCACTTGCAGTCCGTACAGGGATGTGCTAAACAGCGCCCGGTGAGGATTACAAGCAATGCAGCCAGGGCATCCCCGTGGGCCAGCTACCTGGAGCGTTGTTCGCCTGGATTTGTTTCTATCCCGTGGATCTCCGCGGCTAAGGCTGCGTGAATAGGCACAGTGGCGCCACCTGCCGTCGGTGCGGGGCTAAGAGCACTCCCAGAAAAATAACGCGTTGATCACCCCCAAGTGCATACTTGCAGTGGTGCGTCACCATATAACAAATATGCAGTCAAATAGAATTTAAGTCTATTCATCAAATGCAAAATAGTCGGCCTACTGTGTAGCATTCAGCAGTAGATGCAGATATTGAAATGCGATCCCCTGAGTGCTCCTTGTAGCAAAGTAACAAGTAAAATTCAAAATAAAAAAGATTAAAACAAGATAATAGAAAAGCAAGAAAGAAATATCAAAGTGCCAACCGTGATAAGTGTCAACAGTAATAACCCGATCTGCTGTTTAGTAGCCTTGAAATGCAGCTTATAAAAACAGGACCAACTGCATGCAAACACTTAGGTCCGGTATCACTTTGTTGCGAGATCTATGTGAATCGGCCTGTTCGACGACGTAATGAGTGAAAGTACACATATACTTAATCACCAGTTACAACGGTCAACGGGATGCATAAACATCGAAATGGAATTAAAAGTTCCTGATGACATCGATGCTCGAGTACAGTTTGACATTAAAAAGCGATCAGACGCAGTTTGGGGGAATGTGTGCTTTGAGAAAAGCGTTGCTATAGTGGAAAGACCAGTTTAAAGAAAACGCGCCATCGACGTGGTTAGGTGACAGTAGGTAGAGTTGAAACAGGTAGAAAATGAAATGACCTGGTTATTGTTAATCCCATGACAGCGACGTCATGGGGGGAGTTGAACTGGATCTGATCTTCCTCCAAGTAGCGCTACCACTGCTGACCCGACAAAAAAATAACATGACATTTGTGTTTTGCTGTTGCTGTCGCTTCTTGTGGGAAAATACTTCGGAGGTATGTGTTTAGCGTCTGGGATTGTGGAGGTCTTTTAAAAGTAACCTAAGATGACGGCACATTAGAAAAATTCATTTATTTATTTGTTGAGCGCGTGTCTCAGCACCGATATGTAAAGCACTTTCAGATAGAGTTTATAATCTTGTTCTTTGGGGGAGGGGGTGGTGGTGTCCTGATTCATAGTTAATGGGATTTATGTTTTGTGCGGTAAGTAAGAATGGCATTGTAGTCAATGTTCAGAGAAGACGCCAGGGTGTACGGTGGCTAACGATACGGATCGATATCCTGAATTTGTCTTCAGTTATAAAACCAAATAAACAGATTCGAATTGATGTTCTTTTTATTCCGTGAAAAGTTTGAATGAGTGTTTCGCATTACAGCGAAAGAACACAGTACCATTTATGATTTTATAATATTTATTTATTGCTTGTGGTATCAGATAAAACATAACTATTAATTTTAATGTATCCCACTTCCGTACTTCATTAATTATCATGAAATTTGATTTCTGTTCACAATATTGAACTATTTCTAGTACGCTTGTAAAAACAAAGAAACAGATTTACCAGCTCTGCAGTACTTAGACAAAGTGCATTAAAAAGTGATAATAATAATAATAATAATAATAATAATAATAATAAT
>JAODUD010000046.1:3073159-3083542 GCA_026784285.1 Stomatorhinus walkeri | reverse complement strand
CACGTTAGGAGAGTTATACATGTGTTATAGTGATGCCACCTAACAGGTTAGGAGAGTTATACATGTGTTATAGTGATTTCCACATTAATTGTTTCCCTCGTGGGCTATTGTGTTAGTGGAAATTTAATTCCCAGTAAATTGGGTAGATCGATCACCATTTATGAGTGTTCGCAGTCTAACCCGTTACCCGTCTCAACCTTGCATTACCGTGTTTTTAAGCATAAAGGAGGTGAAGTGACGGCCCCCGGCCCCCATCGCCGGGTAAAGTGCCCGAGGCGGTTGGTGGTGCGGTGCCAGCCTCGTAGTCTCCATGCCCGGTCAGCAGATGGGCTGCACTCAGTCTTATCATTTACCATCATCCCGTTTTACTTTCGTTTTAACGTGAGGCTCTGGCTACCCGCTTCTCACGTAATTTCCATGTTAATATTGAATTATAAATAACGCATTTTGCATTCAAGCCGTGACCTTTTCTTCGTGACGTTCAGACGTCAATAAATATTTTAGCACATTTGCATATAGATATAATTTTTCTTTCTTTCACATGAGAACTTATTTTACACTAAACTGGAAAGCTGGCATAAAAGCTGAATATGTCTTTATCTTGTTCGTTGTTCCCGATTCTTCGGGTGATGTACTGGGATGTGTAGCTATTAACACTAACTGTGCAGTAACTATGTAGCCCAAGCATACACTTTGAATTTTACATGTCTGGTCAGTTTGTCGCCACTTCTGGGTTACCAGCTCTCACACTCATGCAAGATATCTTTTGGCAAATATACATTATTCCATTACAAACCTATAATTAGCTGCATCAAAAGCGTTGGGGTAACTTGCAAACCCTACCTATTAAAATGGTAATGAAACTGTTACATACGTGTAATTGCGTCTGCATGTGTGTGCAGACTTGTCTCAAATTGAAAATCTCATGCCAGTCAGCTGACCAAAGCTGGCAACCCTTCATCTTTCTTTTAAAAATGAAAATTACTTTTTGAAAAGTAGGGGTTAGGTAAGGTTACCCTCGGGCCATTTAGGAAACGCTTGTGGGAAGTGCTCACTGAGTCACTGTAGGGCTGTATCCGAATTCAGGGGCTGCATCCTCTCAAGGCTAAAGTCAAAGGCCGAATGTGTCACAGTAATGCGACCAGGGCTCCTTCAATTGCGGTGTAGAAATGCGTCCTTCTTTTGCTGAGAATCCACGTGATAGATCCTTCACAGCACAACATAAACCCAAGATTAATTCCTTGGGACTTTGAAGGACAGAGCCTACAAAGACTACATAGTCAGTGCTTTTTGAAGGATACAGACCCTGAAATCGGACGCTGTGGGACCCTGGTAGCTTCAGACCCTGTGAGGTTATGGCATCCGTCAACTTCCTTCTCTGACGCAAATCCCCAAAAGTTCAGTAAAGTTTGTTGACTTGTGGATGGAGCGTTCCCCCAGTGTAAGGGGGGTACTTGATATTCATGAACTGTGGAAACGTGATTTATCCCAGAAGGAAGCTTCCGTTCTGTAACTGTCTCCTCTGGAAATCCTCTCAAGGTCCTCTTCGATAGACTGACATCTCCAGGTGCTGTTTTGGAGAGCAGCATGTCTGTTATCGCTGGTGTTTTAAATTTAATGTGACCGAGTATTTCCTGCTTTGAAATGGATATTTGGTCTGAAAATGGAGCTAAGCCTCACGTAAGAGGATTTTGCAAGAATGTCAGATACCCAGTGGATTTTGCTATATAAACTTAAACCATGTACTTTCGATAAAAGTGGAAGTGTTTCGTTTTAATAAATTCTTGTTTTAAGGTGTCAGCTATGTTACGTAAAGGTATTTGTGTTATTAAAGATAGAATAAAGACGGATAAATAGAGATGTGACCGTGTTGTCAATTTGCTAATTTTCTGTCTTGGATTATTATGTGAAATTGAATTACAAGAATATTAGGTCAATAACTTTTGCTGTTCTCATTAGACAGTATGTGGCGTGGGTTGATTCTCTGAAATAAAGTTTAAGTAGCGGGAATGCCAGTTCCTTTTTCTTTAAGCATACTGAAGACAGTGCAATTGCTTTCCTGGACAGAGGGGAATTTGAGACGCCAGCATAATTACAGCTTTTCCAAGCGATCTCTTCCTGCATCTGTGAGGGGCCTAATGCGCACTCTGCTCTTTAACGTAATTTCTGCAGAAGCTTCCAGCTGTCAGCAGTCATGTGACATGTAAGTAATGGTTTGTCAGGCCCTGGTGGCTCACTATGATGAAGAGATAACATTTGAGCCAGGAATGTTTACGTGAGGCGTTCATGAAGCCAAAATATGGACCTACCAGGCATCAAAGATCCAATTTGTCTTGGTACGCTACACTGGTGTTATTAGGCTGTGGCCACATTCACCAGGGCACTCTCTTTACCTGCAGGGGGCAGCGGAATGTGCCGATGCACCCAGGGACATCATTCGTATAAAATATAAGTAATTGTGTTTGGCATGAGTAATGTAATGTTAAACAATAAGTAAAAATATATTAAGAAAATATAAGAAATTTCTGCACTTCAGCATTGTGGCATTTGAATAGAGTGACCGACTGACTAAATCGCTTACTGTTTTGACTGTCTTGCTGAAAAGTGGGTCTTTTTTGTTCCTGAGTGCAGTTCCTGAAATTGACTCGTAGATGCTCTTTAGAAGGCATTTTAAGTGCCGTTTACTGACAAAGGGAGAAATTCAGTTTCAGTAGGATGGTTTATCATACTTTGTCAATCAGCGACTCAGTGGTAACCTACTGACCCACTTCTGCTTGCTTGCTTTATCTGTTCCGTTTTGGATGATCCGGCTCGTCTTTGACGTTTCTCGGCGTTCCTGTCTGCTGTGGCTTTAAAAGTCTCATTTTCCCCATTGTTACCATGTAAGATATTTCATTCTTAACTTGAGTGTAATCGACGGGATTTAATAAAACAAAGGTCCAGGCTTGTAATGTTTGCTGCAATTAATACGTGTATCAGCCCATCCATCCATCCATCAGTCTTATAATAACTTATCTTATTCAGAGTGGTGTGGATGGGATAGGGGGCCTGGAGCCCATCTCAGCTAGCTTAGTGAAAAGACTGAGGTAGACCAAATGGGATGCCAGTTTGCAACAAATACATTAAAGTGAAAAAGAGTTTTATATAATAAAAACAGAAATAGAAATGTAAACTAATGTGAAACTTCAGATGCTAAATTTTTGTAGATTTATGTAACCAGTTATCCCTTGTAGTTCAGCGCATCCACCCAACTCTTTACACAGGGGCTTGGCCCGTGATGCATTTCCTAATGTGCCACATGATTTATGGATACAATCCTACAGCCAAGTAATTCCAGCGAATGCATCATGTCCAGGACAGACAGTGCCCCCTTAAATGCTCAATAGATAGTTGGTGTAATAAGAATTAGAGTATTGAAGTACTGCATCTATTTTAATTTGTTTTTAATGGTACCTTGTA
The DNA here is from genome assembly GCA_026784285.1 of Stomatorhinus walkeri. Classification (NCBI taxonomy): domain Eukaryota; kingdom Metazoa; phylum Chordata; class Actinopteri; order Osteoglossiformes; family Mormyridae; genus Stomatorhinus; species Stomatorhinus walkeri. The sequence goes on along the minus strand of JAODUD010000046.1, from coordinate 3,080,083 downwards.
TGTATACGCTACTGTTTGAGCCATCATAAGCTATGCTGGCCTTTGATTGTGAGCCTGCACAAGCTTTGTAGCATAAAATGTAGATTAGATAGTAACATGTTGCTGAACTACAGCTGTTGTTGACTGCTGTTGACTGCTAGCCTCCATCATTGATCTGGTTGATTGCAGGGGATGTGCATATTTATAATATTTCTCTTTCTGTCTTTGGGGCTGAGTGATTATGCTTTGTTGTTAATTTCACGCCTGCTTGATGCATTCCTGATAACCTGAGCTTTGTCGAAAAGCCTTGTCATGTGACTGCAGGTTTGTCTTCTGTCATTGGTTGAAACCAACAGGCACATTACAGTGGTCCACTAATGCCATATTTAATTTTCTTCTATGTTTGTTTTTTGGAGAACACAACCTTTGACAAATCTAGGGCAGGGTGCTCTTGTGGTCTGACTACCTCTGACGGATCTGGATACGGCTCTTTCCGTCAGTCCAGCAAGGGCTCCGAGAATGTCGGCATGGTGATGATGAGTCACTTTATCACGCATGTTACACAGGGTGTGCGGACTCCCAGGCTGCGGAGACGGCTGCCCATGTTTCTATGGCGCTGATGGCTCTAGAAGCTATTTTGGACTCTCGGGTTACATTTGTTTGACAATATTAATATGCCTTTCTCCTTGTATTATCTTCCACTGAATTCATGCTCACCATTGTCAGGTAATCGATTTATCCACAGCTTGCTAAAGCAGACTGGCAATATGTGAGGAGAATGGAGTCAGGAATTAAAGGGGTAGTTATTTTGAAGGATTTTATGTAGGTGGTTTCTGGAGATTGTCTATTATCTGCAGTTGCCATCATCAGGCCCATGATTTACAGATCTTAGTTCGATGTACCTTAATCCATCACTGCAAACACTCCCTCTTTCAGCTTTCTCTCAGGGCTTATTGCGGGGTTCAGGACCTTGCATTCTCCCCAGGACTGTCCACATCCAGAGTGGCTGGGAAATCTCACCAATAACTTGGGGGAGGGATTGCAGACCAGGCTGGGATGTAGGGGAATTTGGCTTTGTAATGGTGCAGTGGCTAAAGAATGAGCTGACTGGGATGTTTTCACAGGGTTTAGACAAGTGGCACCAACCGGAGCTCCAAAAGGCCTGTTTTATTGCAAACATTATAATATGTGACTGTATTAAGTAGAACCTTTGATCTCTGCTGTTACTCTGGTGGCTTTTTTGCTTCATTAGTCAGCTTCATTATCCAGCTGTGACCTCTTAAACTACATTTGGCACAACAGACGGTTCCTTTAGTAGGAAAACGTGACCCGTTAAACCACATCCAGTAAAACAGCCACTGCCTTTTGTAGGTCAGGTGACATTCAGCGGGAGTCCTAGGGAGAGCCGACCAGGTTCTTCACTACACTGTTTTGTTCTTTGTTGGCTTTGTGAAGGAAATAGTTTGATATTGAGATGGTTGAATGCTGATGATGTTGAAATAAACTACACAACTTGAAACTCTGGCTCTGTGGCCTGTATTTGTGTCAGAGGAAGCACACGCCATGGTCATTCACCCTGCCCCTCTGAAGTAGAGCTCGCTCACTCTCTCCCTGCCTCGCTCTCTCTCTCTCACTCTGCGTGCTGATTGGTGGACACTTTTTCCTGGCACCGCCCTCACAGAGTATAATACAGCAGCTTGGAGTCGGTCAAACATCTGACATGTTTCGAGTTTTCCCTGCTCGGGCGGGACGTTCTGAGCGGCGAGAGCAGGAAGTGACAGAAGATTTCGGGCATTTTGGGGGGGCTTGGCTGTGGGCGTGTCTTTGGAGATCTCCACGGTTTCACGTCTGATCTGGTACGTCTTGCCTCTGCAGTAGGTCGATGGCTGTCAGTGGTACAACTGAACCACCTGCTAGGGAGAGACAAGGTAACCAGACCAGTCCATTTGTAGCCAAGTCTGATTATGTAGGAAATGTACCCAGGATGGTGTTAACTTGCTTTTACAACAACTAACTCATTTATGAATGTATGAGTTAGGGTTAAGTTAATTAGGGTTAGGTTAGGTTACAACTGTTTGGTAGACCCTGTTCAGGAGGTCCAGAAGGGATTTGAGCAAAATGTTTGTAGGCAACTAGGTTGTGAGCTGAGCTCCAGTCTAGAAGATAAAGTAGTTTCACTTCGGTTCAGAATGAAGTGCCCATGTCAGTTGGTTTTGGGTGTGTACTAAAACTCTGTGACCCACCCCTCACCCTCCCCATATACCCCCCCCCCACACACACATCCACAAGTGTTTCAAATAGTATGATTTTGCTATTGTTGTCTTTATTCTTTGGAAACAGGTTTTGAAAAAATGTGGGCAAGTCTGCTGGTCTCCAGGAATTGAGCAATCTCCAGTTGCTTCTCCTTCTGCCCGGGTGCGCCTTGCGCTGTGGCGTGTTGATGCGTGCTCTGCCACGGGATCTGCTAGGCTTAATGCCCGGGTTCTATTACAGGCGAGGTTGGACCCGCTGGACCTCGCTGGACGCACAGTTCTGTGTGTGTCATCAGCTGTGCGTTTGTGTGTTTGTGTGATATCTGTGTGATATTTCAAGATAAGCGCTTTCATTTTCACTCTTGTTTTAAAAGGGACTCGACCCTAAATGCAATTTTACGTTGGAGGGCTGAAAAGGCATAATGGGTTTCCACTCGGCGCCGCGTGGGCCAGCCTTAATGAAGCGGCTAATTTTAAGCTCGCTTCCTGTACGATAAGGTAGAAAATGTCCTGTACCCCTCTCCACATGCCACACGTGCTATTTTCAGCAATCTGTTGTACCTAGAAAGTGGGGGGGGGGAGGTGGGGGTCAGTCACCAATTTTAAAGGCAGGAAGTGGAGATGAGGTCTGAATGATGCTTCAGGAAGCCGGTGGGTCTGGTTAGAGGCCGCCCACCATTTCCTTTCTGTCCGCAGAGCCTGCAGTGCAGCCCTCAGGTCATCTACGCCTTGGTCTGAGTTTCACATCCTTTTCATTTCCGTGTCATTAGATTCATCCGCCCATCCTTCTCATCACTTGCACCCATGAGTGAATGGGAAGACAGACCTCTCAGTGCTGTGTTCTGCATGCCCGTGTGTCACCTGCATCTGTCACCTGGGCTGATTTCTGTCCCCGAATTTCCTGTTTCATGTCACGCCCAGCGGCTGGAGGAATGACTGCTAGTTAAGATGGCGCCTACTTGGCAATACTGTGCCCAAGGTGTTAAAATACGTCACATTTCACTTTGCGTTTATTCTGCCTGGAATTTATTTCTTTCCGTCAGTGACATTAAACACTGTGTGTCATTTGTTGTCATTCTGTGGGTCTCCTGGAGTTCTGGGGCCATCATTCCCCCCCCCCACCAAGAACCACGGGGGCCATTTGTTGCGATGACTAACACGGCACAAACCTCTCCCGGGATATTGGATCCATGTTATTGGATCACTGTTTGCTTTGTTCTACGCATCGTTATGCAGTTATTATTTTTTTTGTGAAGTCGCTGGCGTCTTTTGTGGGACCCCTGAAGGAATCGCCGTTATTGGCCATGAACGCCTTGGGGTTCCCGCTCCCGCATGCGGCGGGGCGTGTTTGAGGGGGGGATCCCCACTCACGGAGCGCGGAGCTCCTGTCTTGCCTGCTGTGGGGGGCTGAGCGGGCCCCCTCCACTCGGTTTAAGGGAGTTGCGCCCTCAGTGGCAGGTCAGGGGGTGGGGCAAGCAGAGCGAATGTCTTTTACTACCATCTGTTATGTCTGTGTTGGGGGGGGGTTGTATTCTGAGGAAAAGCAGCAGTGACTCAGTGACTGTGGGCTGTTTGGCTTTCTGTCCCGTAGGAACTAGCAGAGGGGGTGGGCAGCCGTGCAGGTCTGTATCACACACTGAGCAAGGCTGCTGATTTGAGCCATGTAGCACGAGAGGGATCTAAAATGCTCATTATTACAGCCGAAACAGGAAAACTTTACCTTTTTTTGTTCCACATTAAATTGGGCCAAATCCAGTTTATTTGTATTTCCTTTACTTCTAACCTCATTTGTACAAATCTCTGAGGGCCGTGCATTATGGGATATGCAGGGTTCCCTTAATTAGCAATTTCTGTATTACATTTACCAGGATAATAGGTACAGTGATGCTCTGGCATTGTCTCCTCCAAGTCGTGATTAAACCCCCCCCCAGAGGGAGGGGAGACTCGTGACGATTCGGCAGTGTGGGCCTCCCCCAGGGGCTTCCTGACGCCTCATGCGGGGGTGGCTGCACTCAGCTCATGTTACCATTTCATTTCGGGTTTGCGGGGAGCGGAATGGATTACTGTGATAATCTGGTTTTCCAAGGCTGTGTGCTTATGGCGCCTCCTGCTGGCTGATGAGCGCGTTCGTAGTTATAGCGCCTGACTTTATCATTGTTTACAGAATTGCTGTAGTCCTTCTGGCTGGGGCTGTGGGAGGGGATATTTATTGCAGTTGGGGGGTGGGGGGCAGCAGTACAGTGTGGGGGGCAGTACTGTTTGTATCTTACTGGGCAGGATATGTCTTCACCTGTGGCGGTGTTGAAATGTGCAGGAGGATGTGTGAGTCTCACGTGGGAGGTCTTCTCTGTCAGGGGAATGAATAACGTGGTGCTGGGCTGGTGGGGGGGGGGGGGGCAGCCACATCGACGTCAGGCTCTTTTTACCAGCTCACATCACGGCATCTCCCTCCACTGACCGCCGAATCACTGGTTGGGGTACAATTTGGCCGTCTGATTGGCTGGCTAATGCGAAGCTGATTCGTCGGCTCTCGTATCGCCGTGGAGAGCGATGGCTGATTACGGCCTCCCGAGGGAGCAGTCTACCAGCCACACCGCGTACACACGGGACTCTTACATAACGGCCCGATGTGAACATATCTCTCTCTTTCTCACTCTCCCTCTCTCTCCCGCTTCTTCTCGCAGGTTGAAATCAGCAAACGGCAGATGTGGGAAGATGCTGGCGATGGAAAGAGGAGTGGTGGAAGAGTGGTTATCTGAGTTCAAGGTAAGCCCTCCCTCCCTCCCACTGCCGGTGGCTATTGATGAGAAAGTGGGTGGGGTTTCGATTTGACGCTGTTCTCTGGCAGCGAAAACCCTTTGCGGTTTGCAGAGCGGAGTTTTTTTTTTTTCTCATGGTGGTCTCATAAATGGTAAGATAAGGAACACTAGATGGCATTGTAGTTACGGTCGCGGGCCCTGTACCTTACAGGGTTTGGGTCAAATCCCCGCCTCTCTATGCACACAAGCTGAGCATTGACCCCACCCCCCGACCACCACTTTTCAATTCAAGGATCGTTAACCTGGAAAATGCAGGTCCGAATCCACCAATCTGCCTTCTGTCAGGTGACTGTCTGCTCTTTGCGTTTCAGACCCTTAAGGAAAGCGCCATTTCGAACTATGCCGTCTCGCTGAAGGTGAAGGCGGCTCTGATCCCGGCCATCTACAGGGTCATCCGGGAGAATGACAGCGACGTATGTGCTGGACGGTGCTCACTGTCTGTTAACTGTTTAAAAAAAATATGTGTACTATAAACAAAAAATTAGAAAATAATTATATTTACAGTATGTGTAAAATGGTTGGTTTGTGTGGGTACTGCTCAGACTTTAGCACACTTTATGTTTTGCATATAGAATATTAATGGATGTAGCAGGATAGTATTTATGAACACAGCAAAACAACTGTTGCTAATGACCGCCTCCCACTGCTCTTTGGCCCCTCCCCCTGATCTGGCCCCACCCCCTCCAGCTCCTGGAGCCGGTCTGCCATCAGCTCTTCGAGTTCTACCGCAGCAGGGAGCCGCGGCTGATGCGCTTCACCCTGCAGTTCCTGCCCGAGCTCATATGGAGTTACCTGTCAGTGCGGGCCGGCCGGGACCCTCACCGCAGCGGCTGCATCGAGGCGCTCCTGCTTGGCGTCTACAACTTGGTGAGTCTGTGCAGGGAGGCCAGCTGGGAACAGGGCTGCGAAGGGGGCCGTTTCATGTGGCCGATTGACATCAGTCTTTGTATGGAAGACTTACCGGATGGGAGTTTGATTTGCATGTGGGAAGTCACATTTTATTTGTATACTGTAGGATTGCTGTGTAAAGGGGGGTGGTTTGAAATGACAGCCTCTGTACCGGTGCTGTGTGTATTGAATCAGCTGTCATGAATTGGACCCAATAATACAGACTTCTACAGACTTAAATTTCAGTTCAAAAGGTTGGATAAATAAAGAGAAGTTGTTCTCAAGTTTTGAGCTGAGACGTGAGCCCCCTAAGTCAACCAGCGTCCAGCTGCTCGCTTCAGTAACCCGTGTCTGGTCTGGTTCTGCACAGTTTGTTACTTCCAGCTTACAGATAAACTTGAGCCAGGCCAGGCTGTGATTGGTGGAGCCTCTGCCCGCTCGTGTTTGTGTCTGGTCTGAGATCCGGAGTCCATGTGACCCAGAACATTGATGACACCCTGACGTGCCAGATACTATTTTAGGTGCTGCTTGCTGCTCTCCGCCAGCCCCGCGGCTGATGTCAGCAGCATCACTGTCAGCACTGCGCCGTGAATGAAAGCCGCCATTCTAATCGGACAAATGCAAATTTCCTTTTAGTTGTTCTGGGGCGCGGTGAGGCTCAGTGGGGTAGGACTCGGTCTGTAATCTGAAAGTCATTGGTTCAAATCCTAGGGTCTGCAGAATGGTTTTACCATTGAACTCCGGTTCGAGACCCTTAACCCACCATCACTGCAGAGATTTCCTGAGCCCGTATTCTTTGTACACGGCTTTGGATAAAAGCGTCTGCTAAAATAAACAAACTGGTGGGAGTGGGAGTGTTGTGTGCTGTAAAGTAAAATCGATTTAAGATTAAAATGAAATGTTTTTTAAAGTGACAAAGTGAGAGTTGTCAAAAGCAAGATGATGGCGGATCGTAATCAATTTCTGGCAGTCACTTTTTGGCCTTT